>NIVC01000798.1:177909-223866 GCA_002269645.1 Macrostomum lignano | reverse complement strand
AAGGTCATGATATACCTCGTAGCATCTGACTCCGACAACCATTTATCATCCCATTTACCATTTATCAACCAATTTGAACACCCCTGGTGCCCTTTAGAGAATTTGCCACCCTTCTAGAGACACCCAGCAGGGCCAGCACCCCACAGACACTCTGGTAGCCTTCCCTATTCTGCAGAGCCCACCCAGTTACCATACAGACAGTCTGGTACCATGATTCTACAGAATAGAGACACGCAGTTACAGACAGTCTGGTACCATTCTACAGTAGAGAACATCCAGTACCCTACAGACAGTCTGTTTCACTTCTATAGACATCCAGTACCCTACAGTGTGGTACAGCCTTAGACACCGCAGTACAATACAGACAGCCAAGTAAAACTTTAAAAGATCCTCGAACAGTAGAAATGATAGCTGTAAACAGTACTGTAGGACAGTCACCATAGCAGTATCACATGTCGCTTGTTGGCCTTCAAATATACAAGGCTAATAGATGTACGCAGCGCCCCACTGTTGCAGCGCACTTTAATGCCACGGGACTTCGAGATAAGAGATCAATATTTACGAGTACTATTGCAGCTCTAATCGAAAAGTTCAATTTAGACAGTCACGTGATCCGGCCTGCCCAGACACTTTGGTTAAAAATTACGCGATATTCTGTATTAAAAAGTTGCAACATACATATAAGCTACTGCTTTGATGGCAGCATAGTAGTAGATAGAAAGTAGATTCATTCGTCAAATAAAGATGCACTTTAAAGCAAAGAAAGCTGACTTAACACCAGGCTACCTGGACATCATTTTTTATCAATAAGATGGTTCTTTCCGATAATTAATTGCTTTTTTCAGCATAAAACTTGGGTTTTGCTTGTTTATGTGTGAATGACCAAAAAGGTTACGGTGTTTTTCATTCTTGTTTTCTCAGTGTATTTATTAACAAATAAATTTACAATTCAGGACTTTAGATACTACACTTGTTGATAATTATGGATATAATATATATATGTACTTGAAAAGAGCACAAGCAGGGGGCTACTCTAAGCTGAATATATTCAAGTGATGAGCGCATCGCCCAAAACAGACAAGGAGGCTGGTGCAACAGAAATTTTTGTACCGAATATTACATACTAATATAATAAATATTGCATAAACCACATCACCAGTCCACGGCAAAGCATTAATAATATGAATGAAACACAAATATAGAGCGAGAGAAATAGTTAATTGGCTCCTCAAACAGGAAAGACATTAATTACCATCAATTACCTTCTGGGTGAGGGTGATTGAGAATAATTATTGATAGTAATTAAATAACAGAATGAGAAAATCAAACACAAACTTAGCAGCTTACAAATTGGAATTTCAAACGATTGGGGTATCAATAAATAAATGGCTGATTCGATAATTATAATAATAATGAGGGATCGGGCCGAACGCCAACTATTATTTCCACTGCTCATTCTGACAGTATACAGGTAGACAGCACGGCATTTATTGATAGCCAACTTATTGGGTATGTGGGGGGGGGGGTTAACTACACAAAGCCGCACTGGCTTCGACAATCTGACAAGTTTTATAAACCTCTGTAAACAGAAACTGAAAGCGGACGAGAGTTGAAAGAAGCATAAAATCAGAAAAAAAATTACAACAGTAAATGCGACACGCCTGATGGAGGGCGGTGAAGCTGATGTTGTTTTGATATATTGCTGCAGATTTGTTGTTGCTTCTGCTTGTTGCTTCTGTGCTTGTTGTTGACAAATTTTAATAAATAATAGTTTGCTCATATGGTACAGTCGAGATAATACAAAGTGCTAATAAATATATTTATCCAGCATCGAATGTGATGGAAAATAGATCAGGGATTGGAAAATCCGGCCCGCTCAAGGTTTGTGTCTCTTCTCTGCTCTCTTATCTCCTCTGCTCTCTCATCTCTCCTCTGATCTCTGATCTCTCCTCTGCTCTCTCATCTCATCTGTTCCCTCATCTCTCATTTGCTCTCTCATCTCATCTGCTCTCTCATCTCTCCTCTGCTCCCTCAACTCTTCTCTGTTCTTTCATCTTTCTTCTGTTCTCTCATCTCTGATCTCTCCTCTAATCTCTCCTCTAATCTATCCTCTGCTCCCTCAACTCTCCTCTGATCTCTGATCTCTCTTCTGCTCTCTCATGTGTCACCTGGAGCTAGATGATTTATCTGGCTCTCTATCTCTATCTCTATCTCTATCTGGCCCTAACCCTAACCCTAACCCTAACCCTAACCCTAACCCTAAAAACTGCTTGTCAGTCCCTGTAACAGACCCTTACAATCTTACATAAAGTGTGTCAGCGCAGAAATTTTAGCATGCCAGACTAAAAAACCTACAGGGGAACTGCTTTAAAGTGTCTTTCTCTTGAAAAAAGCACAAATATAACAACAATAATTCAAGAGAACTGAAGTGAAGAAAAAAGTTTTGAAAGCAACGAATAAATTCAATTGGGTCTTCACACAGGTAAAATTTAGTACAGCCGGTAATAATAATAATTAAACTGCAGTTAGTTTGCACAATATGCTACTGCACACACGGGCAGCTGATAGTAGTACAGTAGGCAAATATATTTGAAAGGCCGAATAGTACATTATTTTGGAAACTTTGCCGGCAGATGCGTAAGAGAACAGGCTCAACTGAGGTGAAACGCCAGCTGGCCCTCCTCCATCGCCTGCTGCAGCTTGGCTCGCATCACCTCGGCGCTGGAATAGTCTGGCAGTTTCAGATAATTCACGCAGGTGGTGGCCGACGGCAGGTAACTGTCCGGATTGTCCTCGCCTTCTACTCGTTTCACAACCACCGTCAGGGGCGGGTGCAGCGCGCGCCAGCCTGTAGGGGGTGGGCAGGGGAGCGTCAATGATCAGCTGCGTTTGTTGCTTCATCAATATTATTTATTTTATTACCGTGTGTTAGGCCAGCCACCGACCAGTCAATCACGTGGTTCAGATGGGGTAAACACAAAAGCGATACCTCTTTTGAATACGCAGAATAATGTGTGCCATTTTTCACTACAAACAAGTGTAAATCTAATTTCTAAGATGATCCACTAGATGAGCCACTGACAGCCCCACTAGATGAGCCACTGACAGCGGGATGAGCCACCCCTGTCAGCCACTGACAGCCCCACTAGATGAGCCACTGACAGCCCCACTAGATGAGCCACTGACAGCCCCACTAGATGAGCCACTGACAGCCCCACTAGATGAGCCACTGACAGCCCACTAGATGAGCCACTGACAGCCCCACTAGATGAGCCACTGACAGCCCCACTAGATGAGCCACTGACAGCCCCACTAGATGAGCCACTGACAGCCCCACTAGATGAGCCACTGACAGCCCCACTAGATGAGCCACTGACAGCCCCACTAGATGAGCCACTGACAGCCCCACTAGATGAGCCACTGACAGCCCCACTAGATGAGCCACTGACAGCCCCACTAGATGAGCCACTGACAGCCCCACTAGATGAGCCACTGACAGGGGGATGAGCCACCCCCTGTCAGCCACTGACAGCCCCACTAGATGAGCCACTGACAGCCCCACTAGATGAGCCACTGACAGCCCCACTAGATGAGCCACTGACAGCCCCACTAGATGAGCCACTGACAGCCCCACTAGATGAGCCACTCACCGCCAACCGGCAGCCGAGGCGAGCCAGTCACGAACTGCAGGAAGCTGCGCCGCTGGCCGAGGTCGAAGCCGGCCATCAGCTGGAACAGCAGTCGAATAGCTCGACTCTCCAGCGTGAATCCATGATCCGGCCGGCAAGCCTCGGCCAGCGTGGCCGAGTCCCAGGCGTCGGCGCCGGCAGGGGCGCCGCAGAACACGAGCTCGAGCTCCTCTGGCCGGAATAGCCGCAGATTCGAGGCCGGCAGCACGGACTCGAATCCTTCAATGAAAGCCTCCATCTGGCGGCGGACTCCCTCCACTAGGGTCCAGTGCGCCACCAGCTCCAGGTACTCGTCCAGGCGGTCCAGGGTGACCACGGTGTCCCGGCCGCCTCGGTTCAGCTCGAGTTCCGGATAGCCGGGCAAGGTGAAGTCCAGGCCGAGCTCTTCAACCGGACAGCCGTCAAGATTGTTGAGCGCGCCGAGGGCCAGCTCGCGCGAGGCAGGCGTGTGCGACGCGTCTTCGAGTATTTGGCGCCGGCGCAGCGCCAGCTGGGCTAGTTGGCGCCAGGTGCGCGCCAGATCTTGATCGACCTAAAATTGAAATCGGGGTGAAGCAAGGGTCTTAAACTCAACTCCTTTAAAGTACAAAGGCGACTTGAGTGCCTAATTTTTCAAGAATATTCAGAAATTTGACTCGCTAAATAAAATACACCTACCAAAGCCAGCTGCCGATAGCCCAGTTGGCCCTCCTGCCCCAGCAGCCACTGGTAGAACACTGGCGACAGAGCCAGATCGAGTTTGCGCGAGTCCAGCACAGATTTGGCCATCAGCCGGCCCAGAGTGCGGAATCTCTGCCTGGCCCGCTGGAGTCCGTGCCCGCTGCGGGCCATTGGGCGCGGATAGAGGCCGCACGGCGGGCACAGAAGGCCGTTCGGCTGCTCGTGGCCGGAGCGCCAGATGCCCAGATCGGCGCGGCAGAATTCCCTGCTAACCAGCGAGTAGAACTCCAGCGTGGGCCCGAGGCCCGTGCCAACTTCGCCTTCGTAGCTAATCTCCAGCATAGCCCGCGAGTGGCCCATCTCTTCCAGTACGCGCTCGGCCGAGCGGAGCAAATCTTTGCGGCTGATCACCCGGCGGCGTTTCTCCACTTTTGGCACCACTCGACCCGACCGGCTGGAGTCGGCGTTAGCGGCGCCAGCGCCTCCGGCACCGGCTTCCTGGCCAGAGTTGGCCTCGCCGCTGAGCTCCTGCAGGCGGAGCAGCGCCCTGTCCCGGTCGAAGTGCAGCACGTACAGCAGCAGGTGCCGGGCCTCGAAGCCAAGCAGGAAGGGGCAAGCGGCGGCCAGCTGACCGACCCAGTTGGGAACCTGGGCGAGTGGCGAATGGTAGCCAGAATTGAGGGGATGCTAATTATGGGGAAGAGGAATTGAGGGGATGCTAATCATGGGGAAGGGGAATTGAGGGGATGCTAATCATGGGGAAGGGGAATTGAGGGGATGCTAATCATGGGGAAGGGGAATTGAGGGGATGCTAATTATGGGGAAGGGGAATTGAGGGGATGCTAATCATGGGGAAGGGGAATTGAGGGGATGCTAATTATGGGGAAGGGGAATTGAGGGGATGCTAATCATGGGGAGCGGGAATTGAGGGGATGCTAATTATGGGGAAGGGGAATTGAGGGGATGCTAATCATGGGGAGCGGGAATTGAGGGGATGCTAATTATGGGGAAGGGGAATTGAGGGGATGCTAATCATGGGGAAGGGGAATTGAGGGGATGCTAATCATGGGGAAGGGGAATTGAGGGGATGCTAATCATGGGGAAGGGGAATTGAGGGGATGCTAATCACGAGAAGCGGGAATTGAGGGGATGCTAATCACGAGAAGCGGGAATTATCCCAAACTCACCTGTCCAGTGAGCACAGCCAGCGGGTCCTGCAGCTGTCGGACCACTTTAGCCGTCAGCTTGGCGCTCACAAACTCATCTGGCGGCAACAGCGAATCGGCCTCGCAATAGCTGGTGCTGTATAGCGCTGAATAGTGCAGGTTGAGGCCGTACAGCACAGACAGGAGCGACAGCACAGACCGGCAGGGGTCGGTGAGGCCGGAGATGGCCTGCAGAGCCTGCTGGTCTTGATAATGCCGCAGCGGCGAAGCGGCGGCAGCCTTAGCGGCAGCGGCGGCGGCTGTGGCGGCATTGTAAATGGCCGATGCGGCTGGCGAGGAGCCTTCGGTAGCGGCGCGAGACCGGCGATGCGACTGCGACTGCTGTTGGTGCCCAGCATGGCTGCGAGTGTTGGAGCCAGCGGCAGAAGCGGCTGACGGCACGGGCCGATAGTAGATGGTGTGGGTGCGGGCCCACACGGAGGCCAGGCCGGACAGAGGGTCCGGATTGTCTGAGCTGCAGCCGGCGCTGTGCAGGCGGACAGCCTGCAGGACAGTCATGCTGGACTGCAGCACGGCGTCGCCAATCAGCAGCTGGAGTCGGAGACGGCGGCGTCGACGACGCCGAGCGGCCGCCGCTGCGCTGGCAGATGCGGCAGGTTCAACTGGCTCGGCGGAGTCCTCCGGCTCGGTGCCGGAGCTGTCCTCATCCGCGCCGCCATCGCCTCCGCCGCCGCTGCCGCTGCCGCTGCCGCCGTCGGGTTCGCCATCGTCGGAATCGCCGATTCGTTCGGCGAGGTAGCGCTCGACAGTGTGCACCAGAGCGAGCGGGTCGACCTGCAGGCGGTGGGTAGTGTAAATAACACTCAGGCTCTGACATAGCTGACATTAGTTAGACTATAATATAAATCAAATTAAAAGTACAAATGGAGAAACCTTGACAGGTCCGGCCGGCTCCGAGTGCGGATCTTGCGGCGGAGGCGCGCCGGGATGCCGCACCAGCAAGCAGCGCAGCTGATGCGAGCCCAGCTGGCTCAGCAGGGAGCCGCCGCCTCGGGCGTCGGCCACGCGCACGCTGAATGATTCAGTCTGGTGCAGGCAGGCCAGCAGCTGGGACACGAGCCGCGACAGCGGCCCCGCAGCCGAGGCGACAGCCGTCGATTTCGTCATCGGACAGTCGGGCAGGCGGAGAAATACCGTAGCGAATGCGCGCAGCGGCCTGTCCTGACAGGCTGGGGGCCGGGGACACAGGCAGGCCTGCAGAGCGGGCAGCAGGCCGCAGTGCAGCAGCTCGAATGCGCTGAGATCCGCTTGGCTAAGCAGGCTGGCCACCTCCGGCAGCGAGTCCGGCAGGCACTGCGCCAGCTGGCCTAGTCTGGCCACCGCGGCCGCCGGGTCCGAGGGCAGCGGAGAGGCAAAGTGAGTACGGCAGAGCCGGGCGGCCTGCTCCCTGGCCCAGGCTCGAACCCGGTCCCCGGCTCTGGCGGCGGCCTGCGCTTGCTCGGCTGGGCTGGGCCGCGACGGCGGCGGCGGAGGCGGGCGCTGAGCCCATGGAGCCAGGTGGCTGAACAGGCTGTGCGCTCGGGCGGCCAGGCGGCCAGATTTAGCGCGGGTTGAGCCGCTGGCATCGCTGCGGCCGCTGCGAGTCACCCGACCGCTTGAGGCGACCTCCTCCGGCTGGGCGGAAGCGCCCGAACTGGCCGAAGCGGCGGCCGCGGCGGCTGCCGTTTTCCTGCGACGAAGAAAGTCGGTTAGGCGGGCGGTGGCAGCGGCGGTGGCCGGCTCCGGGGTTGTCGGCGTTGTCGGAGTTGTTGGCGTGGTTGGCGCAGTGGCCGAGCCTCCACTAGATGACGCCGGATGGGCAGCTGGGTGGGCGGCCGTAGAAGAGCCGGTGGACAGTGCCGACTGCTGCTGGAAGAGCGGATGCGAGCAGTTGGCAATCCGCTCGAGCGCGTGCACCACGCCCTGCCGACGGAAGCTGACGGTGAGCAGATCGGGCAGGCGGGCCAACAGCAAGCCGGCCAGCTGGACGGCGCCGGCCACAACTCGCAGGTCCTGAGCGGCCAGCATTCCGGCCAGGCAGCCGGCCAGACTATGAGGACTGATGGCCGGGCGGAGCAGCGCGGGCTCGCAGTGGCACAGCAGGCGGAGCACGGCTTGCAGGCATGCCAGACGGACCGACTGGCTGCTGGAATCGGTGAACGTGTCAAGCAGAGCCGGCAGGAGAGTCTCTACAAGGCGGGCCGCTAGCTCGCCGCCCTCGGCGATGAGCTCGGCGCGGGCGTCGCGTCCGGCCTCGGCTGCAGTAGAGGCGGCTGCTCCGGTGGTTGAAACAGAGGCGGAGGCGGCAGCGGCGCCGCTAGGCGAAGCGGACGGCGAGTCGATGAGTCGCCGCTGCACAGGTCGCGTGTTGCCGGTCTCTTCGTTGATCTGAAAATAATAATTGGAGTAAAGTTTTGCCCAGATTGAGGACTGAGCTAACGACAGTGATAATTAAAACTCATATTCTCTCTCTATTGGGCTCACCTGCTCTCCGCGGGCCAGGTCAATAAGGTAGGTCCGACCCGCGGCTACAACAGGCAGCTCGGGCTGTTCCCCAGTCTGGTAGGCCTGCTCAATAGCCTGGCTAGTGTCCGGCGAGTACGCCCGCCAGCCGCCTTTGTCGTCCTGCCACATCCACTGGGCCGTGGGGCCGGACGGACAGACGGAGAAGCCGCCAACGGCAGCGGCGTCCACTGCTAACAGAGAAGCGGAAGAGGCGGAAACGGCAGCCGCCGAGGAGCCGGAAGCGGCGGATGAAGACGGACCGGGCAGTGGCGGCAGGAGCTCGCAGATTAGGCGAACAGTTTCCAGAGTGTCGCCAGACGAAGCGGACCTGGCGGAGGCGGCAGGCGCTAGCAGGTATCGAAGATTGTCAGCCAATCCGTCGCGAAGCAGCTGAACGGCCAGCTCAGGACAGGCGGCGCTGGCGGTGCGCAGAGCGCGGAGGGCGGTGTGGAAAGCGCAGGGACTGCCGGCCATGAGCAGCTGCTGCAGGTTGGCCAGCAGGGAGCCCTGGTTGGCCACGCGCATCAGCAGGCCGCGATCGGACTGGCAGCTCTCCAACAGGCGGCCGAAGCAGGCAACCACGCGCTCCGCCACGCGCTGATCGGGCAGGCGGAGCCGCTCGGCCAACGGGGCCAGGCAGTCGGCCACCAGATGAAAATCATCCGGTCGGACATGCTGGAAGCAGTTGGCGACCACGGCCAGCGAACGGGCCTGCATGTCGGCGGTGAAGAAGTCAATGTGCTGCAGACAGGCGGAGACGCCACCGGCCTGCAGTACGGCGCGGCCGTGACGGCGGGAGAGCAGCTCCACGGCCGACAGAGCGGCCTCGGCAACGTCGATGACTTCCAACGGCTGGGATTTGTCTAGCAGAGCGGGCAGGGCGTCCAGAGCGCAGGAGGCGCTTCGGGGCAGCCGGTCTAGCAGGCAGTTGAGACACTGGCAGGCCAGGAAGCAGGTCTGCACGCACGGCGAGGGCAGGCATTGGGCAATAAGCGGCACGGCAGCTTTGGCCGGGAAGCCAGCTAAGGACTCCTCGTTGCCCATGAGAAGCAGCTGGTGAAGATCGTGCAGGCAGCGCAGCGTGGCTTCGGGGTCGGAGCCGGCAGCTTGGAGGCTCTGCAGCAGGTGGTGAGCCCGCTGGGCGGCACCGGTGGACAGGCGGGACGCCACCAGCTGGTGCATGTGAGCGCCTAGGAAAGCGTTGGACTCGAGCAGCTGTTCGAGCCGCTGCAATTCTTCCGGAGTGCCGTCGGATAATCCGCAGTGCAAAAGCATGGCGTCGGCGGAGCCGAACCGGAAGCTTCTCGGCGCCTGGGGCGGCGCCGGCTGAGAGGACGAAGACGTGGCGCCGCCCGCGGAGGAGGCGCTAGCGGCGGAAGCAGCAGCCCCGGCCTCGGCTGATCCGGCGCCGCTCGCGCCGGCGCGCCCGTCCATAGCGGCTTGGGTGGAGGCGGAACCGGCGACTGCGTCAGAAGCGGCCGCTGCTTGAGACGATGACGAGGGCTGCTGCTGGGTGGCCATGGCTGACGGTGCAGCACCAAAGGCGGCTAGCCCTGACGAGGAGCTGCGACTGCCTCGATGCCTGAAAATGCATTTTAGGCAATCAATTTTGCTGCCGGCGCCTTCCAGTGCGCAAGGATTGACTGGGAGGCTGGCGTCGCTATCAAACAATATTTGGAGAATTTCAGGCGCAGGGGAAATAAAGTAACTAATGTCCGCGAGTTCAGGGGGGGGGCAGCTGTGCGAACCGATCACCGCAAACCGGATGGAGAGCGGCGAAGGACACGGGGATTGGGAAAGGTGAAAGAGAAGGCCAGACGGACGGTGAGACAGAGGGGACGGGACAGAGAGAGTCTCTCCCCTTTTGCGGCACCAGTTCTGTCCGGGCGAGGTACTGCCGTGCAGTATTTCTATTTGAGTCGGGTTGCCAGGGACAGCGAGATACAGCCGGTCAGAGAGGGGATGGGGAGGCAGGCAGGATAGAGAGCGGGAGGGGGATAATCGATTTGGTGATGCGGATAGGGGTAGGGAATAAACACAACAAAGGCGAAAACGCACTGCCCTATCCCTGCTACAGTGTGGGCCTCCTGACTCCTCCTTCCAATTCTTGCATTTTTAGCATATAGGCAGGAAAATAAGACGGCAGCAGAGCCACAACCCCACCTCTCTCCCTCTCACCGTGACAGCACAGCACGCAACGGGTCGGGCGGGTTACAGGCCAGCACCCTCCCCTGCTGCTCCTCAAATGAGAGGCCTACTGCGGGCGTTGGGGCTTTCTTGGGCTGGGGGTTGGGACTGGTGCCTAAAGAAAATCTGCAGTAAGGAAATGACAGAAACTAACTGTACAGGCTTTTGCTGGAAGGAGAGGGGTGGGCTGGAAAGCACGAGTGGGGCGCACTATCGGGATGAAGGCAGAGGCAGGGGGTAGAGCTGAGGGACGCAGCGCTAGCAATCGATAGAGTATGACAGAGAAGAGAGAGTGAGAGGGAGAGAGTGCATGCGCTAGAGCAGGCAGTGAGGCAGAGAAATGAGTAGGGCCGAGCAGGGTACAGAAAGTGCCTTCTTCTCTCACCGGGACTAGTGCATTAAAGCAAGGGAATAGAGAGAGAAAGAAGCCAGCTAAGAAGAAGACTCGAGCCGTTTCTATGACAGCTTCTTGAATAACAATTAATAATCATATAGATGTCCTCCCACCTTTAACTGAAAAGAATCCCCAAAAAGCATCAATGGTGTTAACACAGATTGCGGATGTGGCTGGAAATACGAGCGATATATATGAAATTACTAACTGTAAGCATAACTAACAGACGATTGTAGCTATACAAGCTAGCTTCTGGTTAATTAATACTTTTATCTAGGCCTTATCAACCAATTGTACCTAGAGCTTGATTTTCAGCTAGTAAAAAAGCCAGCGCCCACACTCCATGGATAATTCAAGCTAGGAATCTAGTTATGAAGTAGAGCGGTACACTACATTCTATAGATAATCAATATCTCTTAGTACTCCCTGGCCACTCCCAATCCAGTAATGAGTAGAGTCAGGCGAGCGTGTAACAAGCCGGGGGGCTTAACATCCTAGGACCTAGATTTACAACCAAATAGTGTTGGTGCAACATAAAAAAGCATATAGACCCCTGCCCTAACTGTCCTTTATGTTTTACCAGGCCGAGCAAATCAATAACTTAGGGATTATATAGCTTGTAAAAACAACTGGGAAAACGGAGAATACAAATCTACAATTTCTAAGCCAATTGAGCAATCTAATCCTAACTGGGAGAATAGAGCTATCAAAGAATTGCTTTTCATTGTCTATGGCCCAAAAGGGGTCTGTGGAGCAACAAATTAGAGAAAGTTTCTATAGATAAACCCACTTAAGGTTGTGCTTTCAATCGGTTTCAAGGTCAGCTTATGTCTATAGCCAATCAAAGTTGTACTTTAAATCAGTTTTACGACCAGCTAAACAGTGTCTATGGAAAAAAGCACTCAAATCTGTACTTTAAAAAGCAATAGTGTGATATCTTTGTGTTAGGCACTTTCTTTCCCTTTATCTCTTAGAGTTGCTGCTGTGTTTTTGTTTCCGCTTTCCCGTTTTCCAAATTATCAAGGTCAGGAGTGAGGGCAAATGTTAACAAAAGGGCATCAAGCGTGGGATTCGTCATAGGGAAAGGGGTGGAAAAGTACAAAGAGAGAGAGAGAGATCTGCTAGCAGCTTTCCCCCATAAATCCAACGAGGGGAACTCGAAGACAGGAATAAGAGGGGAGAAAGAGAGGGGAGAAAAGATTGCGGAATAAACTAGGATTGCCAGTTGAGGAAAAACTGCCCAACCCGCACGCACGCTGTCTGTACGATAGCTGTGTATAGAGAGGATTTATCAGATCCGCGGGCTGCATGGAATCCTCCGTCCTAGCAGGAGCGAGTGCGTTAGCGGTGCACTGAGATCCACACTCTTGTCTCCTCACGTCTCCGTCTCTCCTCATCATCGCAGTTCTATTTTTACTCAACCTCTCCCGGGGTTTTGCACTCATTTCCCCATATCGCATTCGGTTCCTTCTCCGACAGCATTGATTAAGTGGCGAATTTATTTTCTTACTTTAAAAAAGGCACACTACTTATTCTAGTGAGTAGTATCATTAGCCACCAGGCGCACTATATGCACCAAATATCAAAGCTAGTGCTGGGCGGCTAGGGGGGATAGATAGATATTCGGTACAGGAAAGTAGCACGTGACAAGATCCCGCACCGGCCCAGACAGAGCCCGCAGATTTCAGCCAGCCTATGCAGCCAGTTGATTAAAAATGAAAAGTACACACAAATGCAGCTCTGCGGCTTCCATCGCCTGCTTATGAATACTCTTGTTAATGGTTTAACTTTTGTGCATTGGAACTGGCCGGGTCAGTTAACAACAAATCTGCATCAAAGCCCATCAAAGCCATTATACAGAAGCTACGATGTCACTATGCACAAGTTTGCTTTTGCTTTGCTTGGTGATGAGAATCCAAAAATAGAACACAATCAAGCATACAAATGTATACAGTTCAACTATTCATACAACTGATTTTTCATACTGTAAACTATTGATATTAGATGTACTCATTGCATGTAGAATTTAGATTAAAGAAATAGATCAGCTCAATTTTATCTAGAACTACGGGGAATTAAGAACTACTAAGGGCTGGGGGATGAGCGTTAAGGTAATTTGAGCGTGAGGATTAGAATACTCTAGGGATGAAGGCTGGAGGATTCTGAGAACGGGGATTAAATTGGGGGAATAAAGGATTTTGGGGCTGAGGGCGTGAATGATTCTGGACATAAGGACTGAATGATTCTGGACATGAGGAATGAATGATTCTGGATATGAGGACTGAATGATTCTGGACATGAGGAATGAATGATTCTGGACATGAGGACTGAATGATTCTGGATATGAGGACTGAATGATTCTGGACATGAGGACTGAATGATTCTGGACATGAGGACTGAATGATTCTGGATATGAGGACTCAATGATTCTGGACATGAGGACTGAATGATTCTGGACATGAGGACTGAATGATTCTGGATATGAGGACTGAATGATTCTGGACATGAGGACTGAATGATTCTGGACATGAGGACTGAATGATTCTGGATATGAGGACTGAATGATTCTAGACATGAGGACTGAATGATTCTGGATATGAGGACTGAATGATTCTGGACATGAGGACTGAATGATTCTGGATATGAGGACTGAATGATTTTGGATATGAGAACTGAATGATTCTGCATATGAGGACTGAATGCTGCAAGTTCAAGTTACAATGCAGCAATTGATTTTCTATATATAGTGCACTTAGAATATCAATACCCCCAGTCTGGCGTGGTTGCCTTTATTTGTTTGCATAGAGCGTGAGCGAAATGGACTTGACGTGCTGACTTGAAAAGCAAGTTGACGCCCAGAGTATATATATACATATACATTGTAACGAGTTGACTTTCTATAATCTATAGGGACAAAAAGAATGTACAGAGACCTGTCAGGAAAAAATGCTTAGCACACGCAAAAGCCTTGCCTTCGTACTAGTTATACGTTAGTTAGCACCGAGACCTATTGAATTTCAGCACTTGATTACTGTACTGTATACTATTGCGTGGTCTGTCAGTTCATGGCGATTCTCTCACAGGGCCGGTTGGTTTAGGGCGATTTTCTTACAAGTATGGTTGCTTCAGGGGCGATTCTCTCACAGGGCCGGTTGGTTTAGGGCGATTTTCTTACAAGTATGGTTGCTTCAGGGGCGATTCTCTTACAGGGATGGTTGGTTTAGGGCGATTTTCTTACAAGTATGGTTGCTTCAGGGGCGATTCTCTTACAGGGATGGTTGGTTTAGGGCGATTTTCTTACAAGTATGGTTGCTTCAGGGGCGATTCTCTCACGGGGATGGTTGGTTCAGAAGCGATTCTCTTAAAGAGATAGCTGGTTCAGAAGCGATTCTCTCACAGAGATAGTTGGTTCAGGGCGATTCTCTCACAGTTATGGTTGGTTCAGAAGCGATTCTCTCACAGGTATGGTTGGTTCAGAAGCGATTCTCTCACATTGCTTTTTGGTTCAGGGGCAATTCTCTCACAGCTATGGTTGCTTCAGGAATTATTCTCTCACAATTATGGTTGGTTCAGGGGCGATTCTCTCACAGGGATAGTTGGTTCAGGGGCGATTCTCTCACAGGGCTGTTTGGTTCAGGGGCGATTCTCTCACAGCTATGGTTGCTTCAGGAGTTATTCTCTCACAATTATGGTTAGTTCAGGGGCGATTCTCTCACAGGGATAGTTGGTTCAGGGGCGATTCTCTCACAGGGATAGTTGGTTCAGGGGCGATTCTCTCACAGGGATAGTTGGTTCAGGGGCGATTCTCTCACAGGGATAGTTGGTTCAGGGGCGATTCTCTCACAGGGCTGTTTGGTTCAGGGGCGATTCTCTCACAGCTATGGTTGCTTCAGGAATTATTCTCTCACAGTTATGGTAAGTTCACGGGCGATTCTCTCACAGGGATGGTTGGTTCAGGGGTGATTCTCTAACAGGTATGGTTGGTTCAGGGGCGATTCTCTCACAGGTATGGTTGGTTCAGAAGCGATTCTCTCACAGGTGTGGTTGGTTCAGGAGCGATTCTCTCACAGGGATGGTTGGTTCAGGGGCGATTCTCTCGCATTGCTGTTTGGTTCAGGGGCGATTCTCTCACAGGGATGGTTGGTTCAGGAGCGATTCTCTCACAGGGATGGTTGGTTCAGGGGCGATTATCTCACAGGAAGTTAAAAATGCATAGACGTGATCAATAGAATAGGAAATGCAACAGTCAAACAAAATATACTCACTTAGTTACGGCAGCGCAGTTGCCCGTGTTGGCGTTTGTATCGCTGGCCTCCTCGGCTGTGGTTAGCCGCGCCCGCTTCTTCAATGGCACGGATCTGTAAGTCAGCGCGTTGATCGAAAATCAGCCGGATTGGATTCAATTTCTCTTACTCTTCGATTAGGATTGCGCTCTATATACTAATAATAGGACTGGATGTACTAAATTTGCGGCAAGCAGAATAGGCCTGGAGAATTATCAGAGCGTTAGCCATCTGTGTATGGCGATTTAGGAAAGCTCAAGTACGAGACAGATATAATATTGCACCACCCAGGTAGACAGGCGCGCAGCTCTGTGAGAGTTGAGCTGACTGTGTGTTTTTTTAGTACGCGCGCAAGCAGGCAAGCACACAGCAGCCTTATGAGACCCTGACTAATCAGGGCGGTGCAGACTGAAACGGCTTAGGTAAAGAGAGCAGGGAGACACGAGCCGAACTAGTATAGTGAGGGGCTTGAAAGCGAGATAGGACGGAGAAAATATATTAAAAAACTGGAGCTGCCTGAACGGCAAATGGTTGGGCGTTGAAAAAAAGTGCTTTTTATTTTGAAGAGAGGCACGTAGGAAAGAGAGATCGGATAGAGGGGGACGAGCGGAGAGGGAGAGAGGAGGGCGGACCGCCACTCTACCCCCCAACTTCAGCAGGCGATGCACTCTGTTTCACTCTGCCCAATACCCGGGGAGCCAACAACAGTGTTCAATGCGGTACACACGCGCACACGGTTATAGACAGAAGAAATCTGGCTTGAGGACACGCAGGCAGGCGGGCGGGTCACACACAAAGGTACTAAACACACACGCGCTGCTCCTAGCAATACAAAGCACGCTGTGTACGTACAAGAGTAGGTATATTGCTCAGACAGACCGATCAGCTGATCCGTCTAGGTCGCCTTGTGCGCAAAGGGGAGAGAGGTGGAGAGAGAGTGAAGGGTAGGCAGAGGGTGAGACAGGCCGAGCCAATGGGAATCGACCATAAAGAAATGAAAACTGAGGGCAGGGTACCGCCCTACCAGCCAAGACCTTTTCCTAACCTGACCGCACTCGGGGTCTTTTAGCTGAACAGTTTGGTGTTCAAATAGACAAATTACCTTTATATATACTTCATCTATCTACCTATCTAGATACGAGCAAAACTTGCAATTGCACAGTCTCAATATTGTAGTGCTATTTCAGACAGGTAGCCAAGGTACCCATCCAGGCCAATTATAAACAGAATCCAGGCCTCTCCCGCCCCTACTGTACTGCGCGTCATGTGCGCTCGCGGCAACTCCCTACTTGTCCTTAAACAGCCCGTAGCCTAACCTCGGAACAGAAAGTCTTTACTGGCACCCAATAAATGAATAAAGCCAGTTCTGGAACGAGCAAGTTAAGTTTTAATACAACAAAAAGTTTATGAGAGTGAGTGAACGAGTGTGAGAGAGGGAAAGAGGGGAAGGAGAGAATGAAAGTGAGTGAACGAGTGTGAGAGAGTGGGAGTGAGTGAACGAATGTGAGAGAATGAAAGTGAGTGAACGAGTGTGAGAGAATGGGAGTGAGAGAATGAAAGTGAGTGAACGAGTGTGAGAGAATGAAAGTGAGTGAACGAGTGTGAGAGAATGAAAGTGAGTGAACGAGTGTGAGAGAATGAAAGTGAGTGAATGAAAGTGAGTGAACGAATGTGAGAGTGAAAGTGAGTGAACGAGTGAGAGAATGGAGTGAGTGAATAAAAGTGAGTGAACGAATGTGAGAGAATGGGAGTGAGTGAACGAATGTGAGAGAATGGGAGTGAGTGAATGAAAGTGAGTGAACGAATGTGAGAAAATGGGCGTGAGTGAACGAATGTGATTGAATGAAAGTGAGTGAACGAGAGTGAGAGAATGGGAGTGAGTGAATGAGTGGGTGAATGAATGAATGAATGAGTGAGTGAATGAAAGTAAGTGAACGAGTGAGAAAATGGGAGTGAGAGAATGAGTGATCGAGAGTGAGTGAGTGATAATGAGAGTGGGAGAATTAATTTATCCAATCGAGTCGGATAAACAATTTTCGAGAATTTCTCCAGCATTTAGAAAACAATGTTGTCAGTGTGAACTCCGGGTCTGAAAGGATAAAAAATCTTAAAACTCAAGGATTTGTTTATTGGCAATTGGCAAGAGAAAAGAAGAAGACAGGACACACACACACACACACCGTTAGAATGCAAGGTTAGTTATTAAGAGTGAGCTTTAGGCAAGACCAAACACGAGAAGCCAGAATAACAACAGCATGTGAGTAGCTATGCTGAAAAAACCGAAAAACAACACAGAAGCTGTTATATTCTGTAAAGAAACTTCAACAAAACTCACTCTAATAATAGAAACGGACAAGCCAAACATAATAAGAAATAAATTTTCTGCACAACCAAAACTTGCAAGCAGGGCAGGGGACAACAGCAGGGACAAGAAGAGGCTTGGAAGCTGAGTGGCTGGATATTGTCTGAAGTGCAGAGAAATCTTGACAATGTATGCTTCACTGGGCTTGATTACCAGTATGAAAAATTGCAAATGCTTGGTTGATTTTTGTTTAAAGAACCCACAGTTTAGATACTTACTGACAAAGAAATTCGATATCTGACAGATGGAAGGCGATGGCAAGAAAATAGATGGACAGGGGAGACAGGAAGAGATTGTGTGAGATAAGCAGATGCGGGGAGAGATGAAGAGAGTTGGGAGATGGGGAGAGATGGGAAAGAGACGAGGAGAGACGGGGAGAGATGAGGAGAGATGAGGAAGAGATGGGAGATGGGGAGACATGAGAGGTGGGGAGAAATGAAGAGAGACGGCGAGAGATGGGAGAGATGGGAGAGACGGGAGAGATGGGGACGAGATGGGAGGTGGGGAGAAATGAGGGGAGACGGGGAGAAATGAGGAGATACGAGGAGAAATGGGGAGAGATGGGAGGTATGGAGAAATGGGGAGATACGGGGAGAGATAGGGACAGATAGGGAGAGATGGGAAGAGATGAGGAGAGATGGGGAGAGACGGGAAGAGACTGAGAGAGACGGGAAGAGATGGGAATAGATGAGGAGAGATGAGGACGAGAACGGGAAAGATGGGACGAGATGGGGAAATGCGGGCAATCACGTACACAGCTACAGATGCAGGCAGATACGTAGGCAGTGACGGGCAGATCAAGCAGCTGTGAGCTATTAGGACGTCAATTAAGGAGTATTAGCGAAAGGGTCAGAAAGGGGAACACGAGAAGTGAGGAAGATTTTGAAAAGACTGCGAAGCTAAGCGGAAAAAAGAAAGAACACGTCCGGGGGCGGCTAAGCAGCTGGCTTGAAGCAGAAGGCAATGCAGCTAATAGCTGCGGCAGTGCCAGATTAGTAGATTAGCGGTGCAAAAAGAAAAATGCTTGCTTGGGGCCCGCTTTGTAAGGCCAGCGACGCCAAGGGAAGGTTAATACTGTTAGAAACAGGGCAGGAAAGAATCACAAGGATTATTTTACATGCGCTCCTATAAAGGCGAGATTTGGAATATACAAGACTATAATACTCTAAGCGGATGATTGGGTGTTTTTAGCTACTAACAGTAGAGCGCTATGTATGTTATAATAAAGGTACATATGAAAATTGCACTTTGAATGCACATTTTATGGATAATTTAATATAGTGGACAAGAGACAGACAGGCATAGGAGACACTACAGACACAGTCAGACACAGGAGAGATAGAGACAGGAAAACAGAAGACAGACACAGTCAGACACAGGAGAGATAGACACAGGAGACAGACAGTCAGACACAGGAAAGACAGACAGTTAGACAGGAAAAAACAGACAGTCAGACACAGGACAGATAGACGGTCAGTCAGACACAGGAGAGATAGACAGTCAGTCAGACACAGGACAGATAGACAGACAGTCAGACACAGGACAGATAGACGGTCAGTCAGAGGCAGACAGAGGCGGAAGCAGACAGACAAAGAAAAGACAGGAACAGTGAAAGAACAGGAGAGGCAGACAAAAGCAGCAGGAGGCAAAGCAAATGCATTAACAGAAAACAAACCTTAAACTGGCCTGACGAGCCGAGTCCGAACTGTTAGCCTGCTGCTCGCTAGGCTGCGGCTGCTGCTGCTGGGGAGACGCCAGCGATGCCTGTTCGCGGGCTTGACGCCTGAAAGCGGAGCGCAACACTCTGGTGGCAGCCGGCTGTGACCGGCTATTGGCTCTGCTTCTGCTGCTGCTGTTGCTGCTTTCACTATCCTCCAACAGAGGCTCCGATTTGCTAATTTTTCGCTTTCGCGACGCCGCAACGGCCGATTGAGACCGCGACGGCTGGCTGTGCCGCTTGGCTTTTGACTGAGACTGCCGCCGCTGCTGCGTCTCAGAGCTGTCCCGGCGGTGCGGAGACTTCCTGCTGCCGCGCGACTGGCGATCGGCGGCCTGCAGCAATCGCGGTTATTAGTCTGGACTCTTCTTGAGGCACTTTTAACAACACCAAACTCCACAGGCCTTCAACTTCACGAATTTATAAACTTCCTAATATTTAAACTCCACAGTCCCTAGACTCCAGTCTCTAAACTCCAGTCTCTAAACTCCACAGTCCCTAAACTCCACAGTCCCTAAACTCCACAGTCCCTAAACTCCACAGTCCCTAAACTCCACAGTCCCTAAACTACACAATCCCTAAACTCCACAGTCACTAAACTCCACAGTCCCTAAACTCCACAGTCCCTAAACTACACAATCCCTAAACTCCACAGTCCCTAAACTCCACAGTCACTAAACTCCACAGTCCCTAAACTCCACAGTCCTTAAACTCCACAGTCACTAAACTCCACAGTCCCTAAACTCCACAGTCCCTAAACTCCACAGTCACTAAACTCCACAGTCCCTAAACTCCACAGTCCCTAAACTCCACAGTCCCTAAACTCCACAATCCCTAAACTCCACAGTCCCTAAACTCCACAGTCCCTAAACTCCACAGTCCCTAAACTCCACAGTCACTAAACTCCACAGTCACTAAACTCCACAGTCCCTAAACTCCACAGTCCCTAAACTCCACAGTCCCTAAACTCCACAGTCACTAAACTCCACAGTCCCTAAACTCCACAGTCCCTAAACTCCACAGTCCCTAAACTCCACAGTCCCTAAACTCCACAGTCCCTAAACTCCTCTCAATCCCTAAACTTTACAGTCAACTTCGGAAGCTCTAATCTAAGAATAAAAAGTGAAACTAAGTGTGACGAGTGAGTGACTTACCGAACTGGCGATTGAGCTGCTCGCTGCACTCGAAGTGCTACGTCTGAAAAGCAGAAATGCAAAGCTAATTAAAAACTGCAATTTTTCCGAACTTATAGATGTATATTAATGTCTAACATAATGTATTGCATACATATCAAACCAATTTACAAGATTTACGCAATAAACGATTCTTAACTGTAAATTATTTAATTAGACAATAAAAATAGGCTTCCGAAATTGACTTACCTTGATGATGACTTTGCTGATTGCTTCTTTCCTCGAGCAGATTTCTTACTTTTCCTTGCCATAAGTTTGAATTGCAAAGCAAATCATGGAATTGCTTGATGCTGTAACAGTGAATTCAGTTTGAATATTGTAGCAATACTAGTCAAAATGCAATAATTTATTGCTCAGAAGTGTCAATTTAATGTTATTATTTTAAACTATTTTATAGTTTGTATAGCTCTGTGTTCTATTTTTTTTATAGTTACATATTGTGTACAGTATACAGCTCTAGGGTACACTATAGAGTAAAATTGGAAAGGTATTAGTAAGTTAGTATTAGTAGCCAAACACAAGTAGTGACCAGTACGTGAGAAGGAGTCCCGATGCCCAGCATGGAAAGATGAGCATGCCAGCTAGAAAGGTTTGAATGGCAACTGCCTGGGTGCCTGATATGTGCAATCCACTGGATTTGTGGACTGCAAGTTGTACAAGAATACAGTTTATGTGAAGAAAAGATGAAAAGCAAGGCTGAAAAGCACTTGGCCACCTGACAAGTAGATGGATGCCAAGATACGTCTTGCCATCATGTTTGCTGAGCATCATCTGCGATTCCTTCTAGCAGACTCTATTGTTAATGATACTCAAGATAGCAAGAAAACAGCACGAGTTCGCATCACTACAGGGCAGTATTAAGCTGCAGAAGGAAGTGCTAAAAGAAGTGCAGCAGAGTGAGAAGTTAGCAGTGGCTTGTTGCAATAGTCCGTCATCTGGGAGACAACCAGTGCCAGGTGATGACAGACTCTCTTTTTTGGGCTCAACATCCCAGAGCAACTGCTGAGGCCTTGAAGGAGAATGTGCTTGAAATACTGGGCAGCCGGAACTCGAAGCCCCGTTAGTGCATTTCAATCATATCAGGCAGTGCAAATATAATGCGTGGTAATGTTGGAGGACTCATGGCACTTCTCAAAGAATTGGCACCCAACTTAGTTGCAATTGGCGACTGCATTCTCCATCCCGTGTACAATAGTTTGCAGCGAGCATTTAGTCAGCTTGTAGAAGTAGTAAAAGAGCTTCTCAATGATACCAACACTCAAAAAAGATAGTGCCATCGCAAAGTTAGTTGCATAGACATGTAGTGCCCAAAAACACTGAATGTTAAAACAAAACAAAATAATAATATGCTCAAAATTAAATACTAGGTGTTTATAGATGCACATGCAACAATAACAACACTAAACTCAATAGCCCTTTAGCTCAACAAATTTCTTAACTTCCTAACTCCTAAACTCCACAATCCACAGTCCCAAAATGCATGTGCAAAATGCATCTATCTAGATTTTTACAAAAATAGTTGAGTTACTTTTATTTTGGTTTTTACAAATCATTTTTAGAAAGCTTTTTTTTAAATGTAACAAACATTCAATATTTTTCTCTAAAGTTCAAAGATATTATTTGTTATCTTTTGTTGCTACTATTAAAGTTGTAACAACATTTACATTAAGTTGTCAAGCATATACTAGGGGTTGGATATGATCACAATTTTGTGAATTCATGACCATTTCCTTTAAATAAAATTCATGAGCTTGTGAGTTTCTGCTTAACTTTTTTATTTAAATTGTAATGTTTCTATTTGATTTACTAAAATAAAAGCATGAACACGAATGTATAAAGCAGTAATATATTTTATATTTGTTGACTTGATAGCATTACTGAGTATCTAATATATAATGGTTCCTTTGCTAATTTTGCTACTTTCTACACTTGTAACTTACAAGCTCATAATACATGTATGCATAATAAATGAAGGAGAATTCACATTCACAATCACAATCATGCCCAACTTTGAAAATTTTATAAAATTTCATGTCCAACCAAAATTTTCTACTTGTCCAACCTCTAGAATATACTACTAATGTACTAACAAATGCTTATGCCTTGTTAATATTTAACAATGTTGCTAATGAAATTACCAAACAATTTGATCAACTATTATAATACTTAGCTAGTAGTTTATTTTAATCTTAAAGTTGTTTTAACATACAAATAAGTTCTTGAATTTTTTTAATAATTAATTAAATTTGTTAGGAATTTTTTAATCAATTTTAAACATTTCCATTATTTTTTTATTTAAAAGAATCTTTTAAAATACCATAAATTTCAATGTTATCTGAGCTAAGGCTCGGTTTAGCTCATTTTTACTCATTTAAATAATGCTGAAGTTCAATTAAAAATTTCAATGCAGCTTTGTGTAATTCTGTATAATCAGCACTTTCATTATGACAACTTTCCTTTTGGCTGTTTGACCTACTTTCTTGCCTCAAAAGCAAACTTTTTTGCATTAAAATAATATCTACCTATTAATTGTTTGTTTCAAAAGTTGTACTATAAGGTTTTAACCTATCCAAACTAAACTTTTTTAGAATTTCCCAATATAATTATACAATCCTATAAAAGTGGCCCTAATAGTCTACAATATCCTCTATGCTTAGCATCTATTCATTATCAGCCTAGAAATGGGCCTGATTTACAGGAAGCCAAAGAAGCCAAACCTAAAAGACAAAGTTCATCTAATAGTCCAAAGCTTTTAATTTAATGCATTAAAATTTATAAAGCTTTTTTATTTAGTATTTTGCTCTATGCATTGAAGCTTTTTTATTCTTTTCATTGTTTAAAAACAATATATTTCCTTTTATTTGTATGACAATTTTATTCTAATTAAAATTCACACTTTTCTTGTTTGGCAAATAATTGTATATTGAATGATTTTTTAAGTTTCTTTCAACAATAAAGTCTGCTTAGTAATATATAATAACTAAATTAGAGAGATAAGAGAAAAAAGAAGAAATCTATTTAGTTCTAATATTATTTCAGTTCATGAAACAATTAATGGCTATATGAGTCCAAAAAGTATATAAACTAATATTTCAATCGTATAAACCCTATAAAGTAAGGAAATCAAAAGAAGATTGTTCCTAAAATGAGAAATAAGGAAACTAAGGAATACACTAAATATCAAGTGAGGAAACATGCTAACTGATATTTCCTTTTAGGCCTAAAGACTAGAGGACATTGCTTTTGTCCTTTTTGATAAGCTTTGCATGCTAGGAGCTACAAATTTAATTCACTTGCAATACTATAATACTTGTATTATATACTGAATGCTATATAATATACTATACTTATTACTAAAAATTTGGCACTATATAGCATTTCAAAAGTACCTAAATCTGGCTCTAGTGCCAAACTAGTTCTTCATATAGTATCCAAAATTGGCACTATCTGTAAAAGACATTTGGCACTATTAATATTAACAATTAAATATGACACTACGTGGCACTATACCAATGCCAAATTTTGGTGGCTAATCCAACAAAGTGCTTTAAAAAATACCCAAAACTGGCACTACTTTGAAAAATATTGCCACTTTTTGGATAAAATAAGGCACTATTTGATACCAGTCTTTCTCAAGTCTATAACTATTTTTGCTATGCCAAGACTGCTAATGACTTTTGTAAAACCTAGGAAAAAGCTCAGGAAGACACCTTTGTAGTTGCTAAGGTGTATAAAGAATAGTTATAAGTTATAGACATAGTGAATTGCTATATTCAGTTATACAACTTGCTGCTAGCAGCTTTGCTGCTTTCTTGAGATTGAAAAGAGGAAGCCTAAAGTTTAGCAAGTTTTCCAATATCTAAAAGCCCTAGATATAATGTTGTACTTAGGGTTTATAAGCTCTACCTAACTCCACTCTAGCTTTTTAAGTCAGCTGAGTCACAAATTTTCAACTTTTTAAAAGTTAAAAAGTTAAAATTAAAAGTTAAACTTAGAAGTTAAAATTAAAAAATCTTTGCATTGCCATTGGTTTACACTGTAGCTAGCAGCTCCATTTAATAGAAGTATATTGAAAAGGCAAAGAAGCATAAAACTTGAATACCTTATGCTCAGAATTTGGCAAATATATCACAATTAGAAAATTACATGCAATACCATAATGTTGGCTTTTATTTCAAATTTTCTAAGGTTCACTTTTCTTTAACTAATTTGTTCTATTTAACTCTACAAGTGGCCTTGTTCTATTACTTGCTAATGAAGTTGTGGGTATTGCAAGCTGCAAAATTTGCCAACCCATTTGGTAGTGACAGACTCAAATGAAAGTGTCTTAAGAGGCAATTATGCTTCATGGCCTGCTATATTAATAGGATTGATATATTACAATTGGAGTTAAGAGTTAAGGCATGCTAATATTGAGCACAATATAAGTAAACTAAATACAAAATTTTGTGCAAATATAGAAATTGGCTATAGGACCTATTACTAAATAGTCTAATGGCAATTTATTTGCTCTGCCTTATTTACATTGTTTCTATCAATATATTGAAGATCAAGGATATCATGAACATCAGTTAGTTTAACAAGCAAGTTTAGAATCTAAGAAGCATTTAAAAGCAATATAGGATACAGCAGCTTATCTGGCTTAAGAGCAAGCATATGCTATTGCTGCTGCTATAAAAGACCAGATTGCAAAGTTAGACAGAGAGGAAAAGAAAATAGAAGACTAAGAAGAACATATAAATATATAATATAATAGGCCAATTAATAAACTAACCTATAACCATAATTTTTGCTTTATAATTAGCCAACTAATAAAGTAACTAAAAATATTCCTTTCTATTTAAACACAACAAAGTATTATAATGACTAATCTAGGATCTCTACATTTTTATTTATTTAAATAGTATAACAAATAATTTAGAAACCACTATTAATATAAAAAGTAGAATGTATATATTATATATTTATAGCATTTAAATTTTCTAGGAAATTTGGAATAGGGCCTAAGTAATATAGTCTAGACCCTAGCCTAGATATACAAAAAGGGGGCAATTTAAAAAGTGTACATTGATTTATTTTTCAACTTAAATGAACACCAAACTATATTTTTGTGATAGAAGACACATTTAATGACACAAAACTATTCAGTTTAGTGACAATAATAATAGTTTTAGATTGGGCAATCCTTGATTTTTTAATTATAACTGTGTAATTGTTACAAACCTTTATTTTAGTAAGTTTCAATTTATTTTCCTTGATCATTGCTTGCAGTGACTAGATGGCTGAATGTCCACTTGTACAAACCTTCATTGTACCCCCAGGGTAGTTACATCAGACCTAGGAGCTCTGTAATATAGATTTTACAATGCGTGAGCTAGCCAACCTAATAGCCACACCATAGGACATCATTAACTGGCTTGCTATGTACCACCTACTAGCCAATTAGTGCATATGCCAATCCTGCCTTAGTAGGATAGTTTTAGATGGTTTTGCATAGGCATGTCCTAACTACCATGTCCAAAACTCTAGGCCTCTGTATGCAAAAGTTCCTTCTTTGAAGCAAGTTGTCTGCAGCTCAAGTAGATTGTCAACCTGATCTTCTTCTAGTAGGCAATAGATGCCAAGCAACAAGTGTGCCTAGCAAAACAAGGTGTCAAGGTCCACTGCTGTGGATTGGTAGAACTTCATTTGAGACATGTGCCTATCTCATTGACCACCAAATGTAGCTTGGTGGTCCTAAACATGACAGAAATTGATGAGTCATAATTATTTTATCATAAGTACCACCAGGGACAGCATGAGCATAGTCAGTGGGTTCTAGGCATGATTGAGCATAGTGCACCTAAGTGTATATTTGTCTATCAATAACCATATGGCTGCTATATTGCTACTAATCATATAGCAACATGTACTTGTTGGAAGCTATTATCACAGACAGTTAGCAGGCCTATGCATAGCTGCCAAGTATGTAGTCATGACCTATCAGCTGGCCTTTGTGTATCCCTAGGACCTAACAGTGCATAATAACCTGATTAAAGGGATATGGGTATACTGCAAGGCACACATATATATATATATATATATATATAGCAATGCACAGAGTAGCACAGACAAAAAGAGATCTAGCTAGACTTTGCACAAACGCATTTGCAGAACAACCAAGAGGGGCAAGTCATGGCAGACTGGGGGCTGAGCCCGATGGCCTGCAAGTCAGTCAGAAACGTATCATTTAGCATTACAGTTTGGCCTTGGCCATGGCGCAGGCACTCAGTGAGCTGATGCAAGAGAGCCAGCGCTAGAAGATTTTGCTTGCTGCAGCTGTGGCTTCTTAGGCAGTGACCAAGTAACATCTGACAACATTTATAAATAGTGCAACTAAGTGCAAGAACACCAGTGCAAGTCATCAGGTCCCTAGTCAATATAGTATCAGGGTAGTGCATGCTCAAGGCATAGCAAAGCAGCGACTGAAGCAGGCATACATGCACAACCTCCAAAATTGGTTGGCAATATGACTTAGTTTTAACAAAAAAAGGTGAATGTAGTTTTGGCCAAAAATGCAACTTACATATAAAAGAAACCCTAAAGCAAAATTAATACAACTTTGGATAAATAGCAAGAGTCACTATGACTGTCTTATTAAGGCAAAATGCCTCATTATCTACTTAGTATTACTTGGGTATTTATTTGGGTGGGCAATTTTGCAACTTACCTTGGTTGGCCGCCAAATTGGTCAGCTTGATTCGTCAACTTGGCCAACTATTGCGCATGTATGTTACAAGGCAAAGCTACAGGCCATACACAGCATAACAACTCTAAGATATATTTAGAAGAGTACATGTGGCACAAGCTTCATCCCACAAAGCAATTTGGTTGGATACTCTACTAGATTAGCACTAGAGCCTATTACCTGCTTTAACCCAGGCTTACTTAAATTATATCATTGTCAACCCAACAAGTTATGGAATGTTTTTGAACTTTTTTGTCATTAAATGTCTCCTATCATAATAAATATGCATTGGTATTCATTTAAGTTGAAAAATAATTAAATGTGAACTTTTTTACAATTGTCAAAAAGGGTTTTAAGAATATCTTTTCTAGTATAAATATGACACCTTTCTAAATATGGTAGGAAGTAGACCAGAATTAAAATTGCATTATTTATTAAAAATTCTTCCACCATGTAGTAGAGAGAAGAAAAGTTCCTATAATTTTAGGCCTATTTAATTCTAAAGCTAAAAGTAAATTTGTTTGAGTAGCCTTGTCTATATTTGTTGCTCTTAGTCTTAGGCCTAAAACTTACAAGTTATAGGGTCATTGCTAGAACCATCTTTGCCAAAAGCATAAAAAGGCTAAAGTATAATAGGTGCTACTTGGCCTAATATGGTTGACATGGTTGACTTGGGCCTATCGCCTATGATTATGTTAGGA
This sequence comes from Macrostomum lignano, assembly GCA_002269645.1. Classification (NCBI taxonomy): domain Eukaryota; kingdom Metazoa; phylum Platyhelminthes; family Macrostomidae; genus Macrostomum; species Macrostomum lignano. The sequence goes on along the minus strand of NIVC01000798.1, from coordinate 196,243 downwards.
CTATAATGTTAGTGTTAGGCCTACCCTGATATACTACAAAAAATTTAGTTAGGCCTTGTTATGAAAAAAGAGCAAAACTTTGTAAAATTGGCTTTGTTGATAGCAAAAAATATTTTAAGAAATTTTCCAATAAAGAGAATACACAATACTGGTCTATTATTAGTATTAAACTTTAATTTAAAGAATTTAATCTAATTCTAGACTCTAGAGGCAGGGCTGACTCGAGGTGACCATTACCAAGAACATACTTTTGTAGTATCTACTAAAATTTAGAATTTATACAGTCGCAGCTGCTTGCATAAATCGTTGATTGCAGTATTTCTTAAACTCGTGTCTACTTGTCGACTTGTCGTCACTTGCACAAAAGCGGAAAACAATTAATTAATCAACTATCGATAAATAACTGGACTTTTTTAAATTATATAAACAGCTGATCAGATAAAATCTCAAATAAATACGAAAAAATTCACTTCTTCTTATTGAAAAAGCTCTCTGAAAGCGATAATATTGCCATTTTTTGTCTAAAAATTTCGAGTTAATATTTTCACTTTTGTTTTAATGTCTACTATTTACACCAGTAACGCTTGGTTTGAATTGAAATACTTTAGTATATTTATAATGTCATGAGCTATCATAAGTTAAGTGAAACTTTGTCATGTAACAAAACTATTGTTCCATCCAATTTGTCATAAGATTAGGCCATGTATTTCACCTCCTACTCCTTTTTGTTACCGAAATTTCTTAATAAAGTATCTCACTGAACTATAATATTAAAAATTCTTCAATCAACACTTGGTCACTGATGATAAACTTGTCTTTAGATACAATTACAATTGTATTAATAGAGGGCAACCTGGACTATTAGACTTAAAAAATAGGAGTATTTTAGTAATATTAGCAGTAATATTAGGAGTATTTTTCAGTCTAGTACACATTAGTCAATATCTTAGACTAGTTTAATGCATTCGTAATTGTAAGTTAATAATAAACCCCATTCAAAAATTGTGGCAGACACAGTTAAAATCATGCAATTTTAAACGTATAATATATCAATAGGAGTCCATTTTTTCAAAAATAAAATAGTTTATATGCATTCTTTATACGCAATAGAAAATCACAGGAAAGTTTAAATGTTTATGCTTATGTATCTATGTAGCTAGTGATTCATTTGTAATTCTCTAAATAGTTAGAAATCTTTCTCTACTGACTACTGGTGTTGAATTGATAGGTTTATTAGAGACTGCCACATACAAAGACAAAACCCATATCTAAATGAATAATTCCTCTTTACCTTCCATTGGATGCTTCTAATAATCTTGTTTGGTTAAGATTTAAAATAAAAACTGCTATAGATATATTTTCAATAACATTTTAATACATGCATACTTTGAATTTTGTTCCTTTGTTTAGGTTTGTGTACTTTTAAGCCATGACCACAACCTGATTCTTGGGGAACCATTGATCTTTATATATATCCAATCATCAACCAATTTTTTAAAAGTGATATCCATTCTCAATATGCATGCTCATTGTTCATGTGTGGTTCTTGATGGGTTTACTCTCTTTATCACAAAAAATCGAGTGGGAAGCACACCATACATTTATAGCTCGTATTTTAATGTTTTTGCTACTTCTACGATTCCATACTAGAATCTTTTTTCTGTCACTTATTTAGTTTTCGTAATTACCCGACTAGCATTTGGCACGTTTCTCGATTCTCGATAAACGTACTTTAATTATCAATAATGATCTAGGTAGTCAAACCTGGCTTAAAACAATTTTTATATTATCCAAGCTTATTCGGGACGGACTGAATTTTTTACTCTTAAAATGGGGTTTAAGAAAATATGTTAACTCGCGTATCAAGTATCCATGCTCTTTAACTAACTCTCTACTCTATTGCATGCTGCTATGAAGCTTAAGACACAACTTTCAAAAGACCAGAAGCACACTGACCTAGTCAGCGCTGTCGGCTTTGCCAGTCCAGAGGAGGTGATCTCTGCTGGTGACGACCATCAGCTAATCCGATGGAACCTGAACTCATCGGAATCGCAGGCCCTACCAAAGATGGCTGATGGTGTTTTCCCCACGGACATGCACTGGCTGCCGGTCACATCCGGCGGCGGCGGCGGCGGCGGGTCCAAGAAGGTCACAGGCTCAGAGGTTTTTGCGTTGGGTTCCACGGATGGCAAGCTGTACATCATGTCTAGGGCGGGTCGCGTGGAGAAAGTCATCGACGGACACACGGGTGCCGTTCTGTCAGTTCGCTGGAGCTATGACGGCAGTATGCTGCTCAGCTGTGGCGAGGACGGTGCCGTGAAGATCTGGTCACGCAACGGAATGCTTCGCTCTGTGCTATCACAGAATGCTTATCCAGTCTACTCTGGCTCCTGGAGTGCTAACTCTGACCAGGTAGTGTACAGCCTAGGCAAGCAACTTGTGCTCAAGTCACTACAACCAAATGCTCGACCCACCGCCTGGAAGGCTCATGAAAATCTGGTACTGAAAGTGGACTGGAATCCAATCAACAACCTTATCGTTTCTGGGGCAGAAGACTGCCGTTACAAGCTGTGGGATTCATTCGGCAGATGTGTGTATTCTAGCCCGCCTATCTCTGACTACCCAATAACTTCTGTCAGCTGGTCGCCAGATGGAGAGCTGTTTCTAGTCGGCAGCTTCAACTCCATTCGCCTGTGCGACCGCTGCGGTTGGTCCTACAGTTTGGAAAAGCTGGACTGCGGCTCAGTCTTCAACGTGTGCTGGAGCAGCGACAGCACCCAAGCGGTTGCGGCTGGTGGCAACGGCCGTGTCATCTTCTGTCAGGTGGTCGGGCGACGCCTCGAGTGGAAAAACATCGAGGCCGTTATTGAAAGCGAAAAGTCTATCTCGGTTCGTAACGTGTTGGACGATGCCAAGGACAAGCTAGATTTTCGAGACCGTATCGTGAAGGCTAGTCTGAACTGGAACCATCTGGTTGTGTGCACTGCCAGCCAGTGCTTCGTCTACGGGACTCGCAACTGGAACACTCCAACGATATTTGATCTGAAAGGCGGCTGCGTTACTATGATTGACATGAGCGAAAAGCAGTTTCTCTTGGTTGACCAAGGATCGGTGCATGTGTACTCATACGAAGGCCGGCTGATTTGCTCGCCACGGTATCAGGATATGCGCGCGGATACACTTAGTCCCCTCACTTGCTCAATTAGTCCGGATACTGTTGTGCTCGCTGACAAGTCCGACGAGAAGGCTGTGTACGCATTCGACACCGCCACAGGCCGGCTGGTTGGCGACGGCAAGCCGATCATGCACAAATCGGAGGTGGCTGAAGTCGCTTTGGACCAATCCGGGCCAGCCACTGACCGCAAGCTCGCCATAATCGATCGCAATCGAGACCTTTTCATCACTCAGGTGAGCCTAGTATGAAGTTTAACGACATAGATTGTTGCATAACCTCTTCAAAAATACTATTTATCCTGTTTACTTTTAGGCTCATATGTGAAAGCTCATGTTCTGTAACAAATTTTCTCAGGTCCGCACATACGGTGGACAGCGGCGTATTGTCAAGATCGGCACCATGGTGGAATCCATGTGCTGGAACAGCGAAGCCAACATGCTAGCCTGCTTGGCGGGTAGCAAGCTGCTGGTGTACTATTACCCTGCGGCTGCGTTGCAGGACGCCGCTTTAGTTCGGCGAACCGTATTCGAGCGCGACGCTGGCATGGAGTTTGGCAAGAGTCCGCAGCTGATCGGCTTCCTGGGCCGATCCATCACGGTGCGCAAATCGGACGGCACGCCGGTGACGATGAGCATCTCGCCGTATCCGTGCACTCTGCACAGTTACACATCCGTTGGCAAGTGGCGCGAGGCCATCAAGCTGTGCCATTTCGTTGACGACGAGATGCTCTGGGCGGTGCTGGCCGCCATGAGCATCGCTAAGCGAGATTTGGACACCGCCGAAACGGCGTTCGCAGCCATCGCCGAGCCGGACAAGGTCGAGTACATCCAGTACATCCGGTCACTGCCGCTGAAGGAGGCCTGCAATGCCGAGATGCTGCTACTGTCCGGCAATGTCCAGGATGCAGAGGGGTTGTTGGTGCAGGCTGGGCTGCTGTTTCGTGCAGTTATGATGCACCTGGGCCTCTACAGCTGGGAGCGGGCACTGAACCTGGCTCAGAAGCACCGTGTCCATGTGGACGTTGTGCTAGCTTATCGAAGACAATTTCTAGAGCGGGTCGGACGAAAAGAGACGCTGCCAAAGTTCAAGCAGCTGTCCGACGAGGTAGGATACGTGAAAAATTGCGTTTTCGCTTAAAATTGTGAAAGCATCCGTTTTGACGGCAAGAGAAGAGTAGATTATCCGAATTCAATGTGAATTCGTGCAATTCAAAGCCATGAGGGCCAACCCCAAGGCGCAGAGTGTGTACATCCCTGACGAGTAGAAATTTGGGCCGCTGTACACCTTGAGTGAGCGTGTGCATGAGTACATGTCTGCGTACACACAGTATTGGCGCGCTTGTAATGTGCTTAGGAGTCAGTGGAATCGGCCGAATTGCCCTCAGTGCTGGTTGCGGGATACATATACGAGCTATATATATAACCTCCCAACCCCCATTTTGCAGCAAGTGCCGTCATGGGAGGAGATTCAGAAGAAGGTCGAATCCGAGTACAAAAACGAGCGCGAACGACCATCGGGAGCCGGCGGGGCAGGAACTGCGGCCAGACGGCCGGCAAAGTGAACTAATAGCGATTCAGTTTTGCTTTGTACGAGAATATTAGAGACATCTTCAAGCGGTTTTAATCTGGTATAACATAAGCTTTTGTGATATCTATACTTTCTTTGCACTTAATACTCTTTAGAAAGGGAAAAAGTCACGGCAGGATCCCAATACCGGCTCTTTTCTCCCTAAAAACTCGACTGTTAATTGATTGTTATCTTATTAGATTTTTACAAAATAAATGATTTGCTTTATTTCCCACTAACAAAGCATGGCACCAAAGTTGCAAGGGTTTTAACCTATTGCCAGATTTGTGACACACTAATAAACTTTTTCTGCGTTCTACAAAGCGCAAATTATTGTTTCATCACACACTCTTTCCTGAGATCGCTTTCTGCTCTATTCACTAGAAGGGGTTCCGCTCTAGTAGGGGTTGTAGCCTAATAGTTAAAGCGTCGGAATCACGACTGAAAGATCGGGGTTCGATTCTCAACCCAAAAATTTGTGTCCTTGAGCAAGACACTTAACTCTGCATTGCTTCAGTTCACCCAGCTGTAAAATGGGTGCCAGCATTAGCGGGGGTAATTGAGGGTGTGTGTGGCGACTCCCCAGTCCTTGGACTGAACTGTCCTTGGTCTTCAGATGCGCCGCGCAATAGCTGCTGCTGAGCTGTCGGTTGCACATCTGCCCATTGGGGCAGGTGTAATCAATTATTATTATTAGTAGTATATATAGTATACTAAAATATAGAGTGCTGTCCTGTGCTTGCTGGAGATAGCTGTGTTTACATTCTCCATGGATCAATATAGCTCGTAGATCGCCTGATGTAGTCTGAGAGGCCAGGCCAGGCTGGAGACTACACCGTCTATCTATGGTACAACCTGCAATTTAGCCACTGTCTTGACTCTTGTAATTGAAAATCAATCGACTATTTTAACAGTTGGAATACCCTTTCCTGGGAATTTTCTTCATACACGATTTTTGCTGCACAGGAACTGAGCAACTTAGGCTCATTAAATCTTCAAAAAAGGTTTTAGCTTCAGAGTTTAAGGGTAATGATGAAAACCTCGTTCGAGTGTCCATAGTCACCTGTTGCTATCCTTTGAAGGTGCCAACGGCATCGGAGTGATGACGGAGTGTTTGAGAGACTAGCTGAGGATGTCCAGCAGTTGTGATTTGCCCACTGTCGAGGCTTGCTCAGCGAACCAATAGAAATTCGCAATTTGGGGTGCCCATAATCATCCTGGTGTCACCTGTTGAAGGTCTAGAAGCTCCGTCTGGGTGAAGACCAGTGACCAACGAAAGTTAGCGTTGATGATGTGCCGACGTGCTGATGAAGTTTGGACGCTTGGCAAGGCCGCACTGAGGCACAGCGCTGATTGGTGCATAGGAGTGTACATATTGAATACACTAGCGCTTATGGGAAAAATCCGACCTTTTCGTAGCAGAATCGTTGAATATCTCGACGGTCCGGAGGGCTGGCGACTTGGTTCTTGTTTGAGAAGAGCAAAATTCGTTCAGGCGCAGCAAAATAAAGAAGTTGGACGAAAGGAAAGTCACAGAGAAACTTACAAGTAATTTCTCACGCTGACATTAACGTCTATAGAATTGGTTTAATATCTGTGATTTATTTCATTTAGTTTCATAACCACAAAAGTACAAACGTGCGTTTGCCTTGGATTGCTTTAAACAGCCAATATTCAGTGCGCAAATTATATATTTTGTTAGAAAAATTTCTGGGGACTCTGGGAGAAGGGGAGTCGGCACGACAACTAACGCATAATATAAGGTGACAGATTGCACTTTACTTAATATGTGCTTTCACTTCAGTATTAAGTCAAGCAGCGCCTTCAGTTGTACTTAGTTTTTCTTTGTGTTTGCCAACCGAAAGCGAACTTCAGCGGTACTGTATCAGTGCGTACGCGTATTAATAATAATAATATTAGCTAGGCCATGGGTAAAATCAACCTAAGGCATCTTGGGTGAAGGGTGCCGACAGGCCGAGTCGAGCGCCTGCACAACTTTGCGATGCACGAGTCAAGTCAAGCACTTGTAGAAAACAACGCTAAAAAATGTGGGGACTTCAAAGCACAACGAAGCAAGCCGAACAGAAATGTATCAGAAAACAAAAATTAAAACAAAAAATTAAAACAGGAAAAAAATAACCACGAAATCAGAACCCATCCAGCTGACTCAGGTTCGCGTCCGAACGTAATTGTTGTGACTTGAAAAAGCTAGATATTTAGATTCCAATGGTTCCCGACCTTGGGCACGTGAAACTTTACTCACAGCACACATACTCTGCAAACTGTCCATAAAATGTGACTTAAGATCAAAATTAGACATTCAGCGACTACATCAGATGAAGTTACTGCACCGCTTAACTCTCAAGAGATCATTTTACGTCAGTATCCACTTTGAAATCCCAAAAAAATGCTTTCGAGTCGGACTTTGACACAAACAGTAAATATTATTAATGTAACGTTGTTACAACACAAGATCGCAACTTGCTGCATTTATACAGCGGGCCGGAAAATACAGGACGCATATTGATGAATGGTTTTGCACAACTACAACGCACTTATCCATGTTCAAAGGATGCCATATGGCTGTTTGCCCGATGATAAAAATACCACACGAATGCTTTGTAACATAAACATTTTGACACAGCTGCTGCTTACATTTGCTACTCACATTGAATATAAAAATCGATTCTCCGGGCTAAATATCTTAAAAAAAACAACAAGCGATTGAGTCTAGGAATTGAAGGGACGCTCGTAACTGGCCCAACAGGTGAAGGCTGTAGGGTAAAAATTAAATGACGGACTTGCTGAAGCTCACTCTAAGATGATAGTTGGCGCTCAGTTGATAGTTGTGCAGCTTCTGAAATTGTTGGAGTGTGTTATGCCGTGTTATAAGGTATACTATGCGAGGAAAACATGTAAGAGGAATGTACTAGCACTAGGGTAGCACTAGGGAAATAATGCGCGCTTACAATCAAGGCAATCACGCTGTCCTCTACTGTAGGCATTTGGACGAGAGCCATTTTCTTCTCTTTTCTGAAATTAGAAGCGCAATAAACATAGAAAGCAACTCTGCTTCTATACGTATCGAAAAACTTATTGTTTGCACGTGACTAACTGGAAAAACTTGATGGCAACCACGTTAAATCCGAAGTCTTCGAAGATTGCTTTGATTTTCTCCTCGGGAACCTCCAGCGGGATGTTGCTCAGGTGCAGAATCTGCGACGGTGGAAAGATGTTCTGAAAGTTCTTTGAGTGCGGCTTTTTAAACCGATGCAGCGGACTGTTGGTGAATATCTTCGTGAGGCCGGCGTCGGCGCCCTCCTTTGGCAGCGCGACCTGGGCGTGCCGACTGAAGGCGATCTTCAGCGGCCGTCCGAACAGCCTCACCCCGTTGAGATTCTGCAGCGCCTGCTGTGCCTGACTGGCGTCCGTGAACTGGATGAGTGCGTTGTCCTTCTTGTTGTACATTATTTTTACGCGCTGTACATCTCCGTATACACCTGTGGAAATTTGCGAAGCTGCGAATGCAATATGATCAGGGACAAGGGTTGTTTGAATTTTACGTCTCGATATCTATCAGCTCTTTTGGCAAATTAGCAAGTTTGAATGTGGGGTTGAGGAGCTTCTGCATATAATCGGCTGGGGTGAGGATGTGGGGTTGAGGAGCATCTGGATAGAATCGGCTGGGGCGAGGGTGTGGGGTTGAGGAGCTTCTGCATAGAATCGGCTGGGGTGAGGGTGTGGGGTTGAGGAGCATCTGGATAGAATCGGCTGGGTTGAGGTTGTGGGGTTGAGGAGCATCTGGATAGAATCGGCTGGGGTGAGGGTGTGGGGTTGAGGAGCTTCTGCATAGAATCGGCTGGGGTGAGGGTGTGGGGTTGGGGAGCATCTGGATAGAATCGGCTGGGGTGAGGGTGTGAGGTTGAGCAGATTCTGCATAGAATCGGCTGGGGTGAGGGTGTGGGGTTGAGGAGCTTGCAGAATCGGCTGGGGTGAGGGTGTGGGGTTGAGAAGCTTCTGCATAGAATCGGCTGGGGTGAGGGTGTGAGGTTGAGCAGATTCTGCATAGAATCGGCTGGGGTGAGGGTGTGGGGTTGAGGAGCTTGCAGAATCGGCTGGGGTAAGGGTGTGGGGTTGAGGAGATTCTGTATAGAATTGGCTGGGGTGAGGGTGTGGGGTTGAGGAGATTCTGTATAGAATTGGCTGGGGTGAGGGTGTGGGGTTGAGGAGATTCTGTATAGAATTGGCTGGGGTGAGGGTGTAGGGTTGAGGAGCTTCTGCATAGAATCGGCTGGGATTAGCCTGGTAAAGGCAAAAATGCACACTTTAATTTACATGTCAACATGCGAGTTTATGTGTTCGCATTCGAAGGATGTGCTAATAAGGTTTGTACACCGCTACTTAAATACATGCATTTTCGCTTCGTATATTAAACATCTATTGCTCAAAAACGTTAACATACTGGTGAATTACCGGGGTTAGTGTGCAGCAACAAATGTAATTAGAGGATGTGATGTGTGATGTACTTTAATTCTAAATTAATTGCATCTACGTGCGAAATTGCCGTTGCGCAAGCGCCAACACTCGAGAAGACTTGAAGGAAAATAATTTTTGCGTACACCGATGTCCTTTACGACGCATTATTTGTTCCCGTTTAGGGGACGCTTCCAATAATCCTCGCAGCTATCTAGTGTTGCTTTTATCTAGTGCTTTGTATACATTTTTATAAGTTGAATACATTAAAATAAAGTGCAATGCTATTACTATGCAATAACAGGAAGGTGTGTTATGTTAATTAGGTTAAAAATTGTAGTGAGCACATGCAACCGTACTCGTTAATAATTTGATACTTAAAATATAAACCTAGCTACCATTTGTTATAATACTCTTGCAGTAAACGTAAAGTTCCATGGAATGTTTAGCTCTATGAAAGTGGCTTTCCATTTTTTCACAATTTTTCTCATTCTATAGGTTTGCAGTTGAATCACTGCAGCAGTCTGTTATCGTGTTCGCTCATATTGTTACCACGGGAAAAAAAGCACTGCACAAAACTATAACAAAATTCCGACCAACAGAAACACAAAATAAACAGAGGACAGATTCAGAAACGAAGGAGTTATTAGACAATTGCCTCTAAACAAATCAACGCTTAGCAATCGCATAAAAGCGGCTAGTAGTACTGTTAGTAGCAAGGCAAAGCTTAAAGCATAAAATAAAGTGAACAGACGTACCGAAAAGTGTGAAGAGAGCGTCAGGAGTTATCTTCTATAGAATTGAAAAACAGTTCAAGCAGGATATGTTTTGTGGCTTCGGGCGACAGTAGGAAGTCAGGCAAAGAAAATCAGTGTGTGTGTGTGTGTGTGTGTGTGTGTGTGTGTGTGTGTGTAAGGTCGATAGTACTGTATCGCATTGCATTTGCTTTTTAATTTCCAGAAGTGGGAAAGTATATTTATAATTATAGATATCTTAGGCAGGCCAGTTACCACTTATAGTAGCATAGTATGCATTTCAGTGGAGGTAGTTTTCATATTCAAATAGAAGCAATTATAAGTTTCTTCTTGCAGGTAGGAAATCAAGAATAATTTTAGTAGTGATAAGAATATGATGCTGCAAAAAAGACAAAAGACGCATAATTACATGCACCCCCTAACTGTGGATGACTTCAATGCTACGACAAATCCTGTAAGTGTTGTTAGTAAGCGGGACCTAAAAGATCAGTGAAGCATGTGAGGTACAAAGCAGAACAATAAGCTGCTTGTTCACGGCTTACCCAATAGAATTTTCTATTGATCAAATGGAGCCGACAAAAATCAGATTTGCAAAGCTACTGAATTCATTTTTGAACGAATATCTCTTTCCCAATAGTTTGCAGTTGGATAGCAACAAAGTGACAAAGGTAATCAAAGCACTGATGAAGGCTAAGGTATGCTCTTACCTCATCGTCCAGGTTGGACACTAGCAGGATGGAGTTCACGCTGGCCTGCGGAGCCATGATTGCCTGGCCGAACGGCGCCACGGGGCTGGTCAGACTGTGCATGGACATGGCCGGCAGCTGGGCTGCTGCTGGAATGCAGAATGCGGGAATGCGGGCGGAGCAGCTCAATGTTAAACGCGTCTGACTCTTGTGTCAAGGACCAAGTCTTCGATTTGGTGTGGATTCTCGTCCATGAGGGCCTACTAGTATCATGAGGCCCCATGAGGGCTATCGACTTGATTTGTCACAGTACTCAGTGCCCCACTGTAAACGAATTCACTAACTGAAATAGTGTAACTTTTGTTAGTCTATCGGACTGTCTTGTGTATGGGAAGGGAAGAGAGCATACTGTGCTAGTGAATGTTTCATTGGCCTGTGTGAAAATTGACTGATCGGATAGCAGAAGTTTGATATTGTGTGGCGCAGTGTAGCAGGGGCGTAGCCAGGGAGCATAGGGGGCCGGCCCCCAATGAAAAAAAGCGGGCTAAGCCTCTGCAGTAGAGACACTACAGCAATTTCGTCTCAAACGTAAAAATCGAAGAACTCACCGGGAAATATTCCAAGATTTGGCTGACCTAAAAGATCAAATACAGAAAATCATGATATATGAAAAGTGCAGAGACTTCCTACTCAAACTTCAACTTCTTCAGTTTCCAAGGTTTGCAGCTTACCGTCTAAAGTCTGAGCGAGAATCGGAGCCTGGGCGAACTCCAAGCCGGGAATCATGGCCGGAAATAGAGTCGCTCCTGGTTCAATTAAAATAATAGTGAATTTATAGGTACAGTACCGCTTGCTACTAATTGGAGTGAGTAGTAACATTAGAGCATGGGGGGCGTAGCCCTGCGGTAGCGCAGCTGCTCTGGTGTGCCAGCGACCCAGGCTCGATTCCAAGTGCAGTCACATTAATTTGGGGCTGAATTGGAATCTCGGCTTGGCTCTGCTCGTGCAATTAACGGCCTTGAGAGCCAACCCCCCAAGGCGCAGTGAAGTGTACATGCCTAAAGATAATATAAAGTTAGGGCCGCTGTACACTCCTGTGTGAGTGTGTGCCTGCGTACGTATCCGCGCGCTTGTATGCCTGCTCAGGGGAGTCGGCGGAATGGGCAGCAATGCCTCTCGCCGGTTGTGTGCCTATGTCGCTTAAAGTGCGCCAGGGTGCACACAACCCCCCTGCCTCTAATAAAAAAAACATTAGAGCATGATCTTTTGTAGCTGCCCAATCTGTCGAAAAAGTTTCCCGCAGTTCTACTTGATGAGCAGAGGTTTACGAGAAAGCGTCAATCGCGACCTCGTCAGGACGCATCCGTGGAGAAATAGTAAAACAGAGAGAGAACCAGGCGAAAGCTGCGAGTAATTTGTGGCAGTCAAAGCAGAGTTGTCGCTAAGCCGAAAGCAAATGTGGGAGTTGAGTTGACGACCGCATTTCCCATGGGCGAGGCTCCACGGGGCTGCAAATTCTGGCTGACCTCAGCCTCACTCCAAAGGCTCTACTACTCTGCTAGACTAGCTGGATTTTTTGTCGTAGACTTCTTTGGCTATTCAGTAACTCGTGAGTTTCGGACATGAGGACCCCAGCCCAGCGAAGCGGATCTCGGACCCAGTAGTAGGATTGAAGGCCGATTGGTTTAATCACAGGCCTAGTTGAGGACAGGGGTCGGGCTGGTGCACAGCTCAGATGTATTGACAGATTTGGCTGGTAGGGAGAGCAGAGTCTGCTGGGGATTAAGGCAAATGTTTTGCTCCTGACAGGAACGGAATCAATGCGAATTAATGTCAAGCTGGCCAACTGTCCTCCGCTCGACGCGAACTCTTCCACATCAGCCCGTGCTCTCTCTCTCTCCCTCTCTGTCTCTTTAAGTCCACACGCGAGCACAAATCCGGTTACGGTCAAGGATTCGAGACCTGGCATAAATGCTTAAAACTCCCCGAGCAAGACCGTCGAGCCGGAGAGTGTACGCGCTCGGGTCAGGGAAAATCAGGCTGGAGGAGGCGCCTTCCTCCGGTCCTGCGCTCCGTCTAACTCAATTAATTGTTGGCCAGCAACCCCGCCTCATCTTTGTCGCTGGAGGCTGCGTGGAGGGACAGAAGGGGGAGCATCACAGATTTAACTAAAATCCTATCAAAAGTCGATATCCTCATCGCTTGCAGGCTTGAACTCCCTGCCATTCAATTGTCAATCCATCCGGTCATGCGGGTAGCTGTGGAATTGCAAACGGAAATCGAACGGATTTAGGATTAGGTTTAGGATCACGAATACCATTGCAATCAGTGGTGTTGAAAACCCTCGACAACACGTCATGGCATGCAGAATGCAGCGATGCAGTTCGATGGTTGATTGTAGATACCATCGCAGAGATGAGTGCCCTGATCAAAGACCCTAAGCAATCAACCGCTGCACCAAAGAACATATAGCGACCCAAGACGAAGCCGCTATGTCTTACGACAACAAAATTCCTATGCGACTATCCCAGGAAGGTAGCTCCAAGTCGGTAAACCCCGTCATTTAAATGAACCAATAACACACATAGGACTCTCACCGAGGTGTGGCGCCAGATTCGGATCAAAATAGGCCAATGGGTTGTCGCCCGGAGCCCTGTTGACGGTGAAGTCTCGACTCTTCTCATTGTTAAACTTAACGTTCAATGTGTTCAGCTTGCTGAAGTCAATGCGCAATGTGCAGCACCCATTGTAGATGTTCTGGTCGTTCAGCACCTGAATTACAATATTTTGGCACGATAAGTTTCCTGATTAGTGGATAGCATATTAAAGGAAATATTATCGCCCATGACGGCCAACCCCCAAGCCACAGAGTGTACACTAAATATGACAAGGACCGATTGACCTTCCTGGGGGGTAAGTCAATGAGACAATATAATAGAGCCATAAAAGACAATGCAGTCGAAAGCTAGTTTACTCTTAATAGCCCAGAAAGTGTTTTCGACTCCACGTCTTTGAACTAGAATGCATTCTCATTTGATTCTCAAATATTTCCTTTCTTTATTAAAATGCTAATGAATGCTAACTGACTAGTGAATACGGTTTGAGATTTGTGAATCCATTTGATGTTGCACTTTGCCAGCTTGGTTGTCAGCTGCTGTACCCGCCTGGGAGGGAAACTGTGCAAGGAAAATGGGCTCAGCTGCGAATGGCAGGGTTGGGAGCGGAAAAATTGAGAAAATGGCGGCGATATTTCTTAGGGATCAACTGATTCTCAGGTTGGTTTGTGGCTTTCATTTTTTCTAGTCTTCTCTCCGCTCTCTTCTCGCTGTCCTCTGCCGCAAATACGCGTATTATAGTTATTGCTAGCGGCTGCTCACCAGCTTGGCAGCCAGAGCCTCGGTTGAGCTGCCCATCTGAATCAGAGCCTGGAATGTGTCTGCAATGCAAAGCGGAGGCGGTCGCTTTAAGGTTTAGGGATTATTAATCATGGGAGAAAAAAATCAATCGCGTGGTCTTAAGCCGGCGGCTTCGACACTGGGTGGGGGCTGACGTGGGGCAGCTGGAAGATGGGGCTGGGGGATTTAACTGCGACTTGGCTGCGGAGATGCTGCAAGGGACCCGGGGGGAGTAGGGCGGGGCCTCTGTCTTTCCCATGGATCCCAGCTTCGCTTTGGCAAGAGGGGAAATGTCATCTCAGAGGCCGCTCCGAATCCACAAGCCCTCAGCTCCCTGCTCATGCCCGAGCGACGTGCGACAGTTGCAAAAGCAGAAATTGAATTCCCAACAGTCCTCGCTCCTCTACATCAATTAGAGCCGCTGCTTACCCCAGTCTCTCTTCCCTCCCACTCTTCTTTCTCGTCCACTCGTAGATTTTTTTCAGGAATATGTTTACTGAATATGCTTACTGTTTTTGCTGAAGATGACAATTTTCTGCACCATTCCGAATCGCGAGAAGATCTGCGCGGGGGAAGAGGTCGATTGATTATTAAGCGCGTCGGTCTGAGACGTCATTTCTTCAACTGAATATTGTATTCCATAATTTCTTTTTTTGGAACACCCGCTGCTTACTGCTACACTTTTGAGAGGCTCCCTACGAAAGGCGGAAGAATCTGCTCGACTGCACTTTAAAATTTCGATCAACTTCTATTCGCCGATGCTAAGGAAGAGTCGCATTTCATAGGTACCAATTTTTTATTTCTACCTTCGTCAGTTTGATATTAATTGTTACTAGTCAAAAGTTTGCAAAAAAAACCTTACCTTGTGCAGGACCTCAATAGTAACTGGCGCCATGAGGTTCTCTACGATTACGCGCAGGACAGACGGCGGCTCGTCCTGCTGATAGGTGCTCACCAGACCGTTTGCCGAGCTGAGCGCGTTGTCTGCGGCAGCATTCTGACGAACAGTGGGGCGGGATGCTAGTGTAAAAGTACTCAATACATACAAATGTAAGCTTCGTAAGTTACGCAACATTTTTAAAGCTGACTAGCTAACTGCATTGATCAATGCACTATATGTATGTACGAATGGCAGTCAGTTCTGGTTTAACTATAGAGCAAGTTTAACTTTTAGAGCTGCACAGCCCAGCACTCTACGAGTTAGCGTGACTTGCATTTAACAAGTTGCTTTTTAAACTGCGTGTCTCTCGGTGAAGCCAGTGGGCTGAATCAATATTGGAGCATACGAGTTTTTAAACTTCCACTATTAAGCTAATTCCTGAAAATGGATTTAGCCTCGCTATGTTAGCCATCTAAAATAGATGCGGGGCTGCAATGTAAAGGGGATTTTTTGTTTAGACCGACTCGCCTCGCATTCTGCTCACTGCGGGCTGTAATGCAGCTGTATGGCTTTAACAGTAGAAAGACCATGGGGATGTATTTCAAATACACACATTTTTCTTTTGTCTGGATCTCCGAAAATATTCAACCAATTGCCATCAAAATCCGAAACACGGGCTAAAATTTTCCGCTCTATTCGATGAAACAACTCCGAGAATCACGAAAAATCGACATCGTCGAGATATTCAACGATTCTCCTCGGGGTGTCCGGTGGCAAAAACCACCAACATTGGCAAATTTTTTCTGTTCACAAAATCTCATCATGAAACCACGTCGGCTCAGGAAACTATGCATATGAAATGGACCCAGATTATTGAGCCAATATGGATTCACCATAAAGGTTTATACAGTGTAGTGTTGGTTGTCCTTACCACCAGTGTCTTTGACAAGAATCGTTGAATATCTCGACGATGCTGACGTCGGATGACTTTGAAAGTTAATTCGTTGGAAAGAGGGGGAAATTTTGTTTCAAATGGTGGACTTTTACGAAAATCGGTTACTCGGTTTGCGAGCTATGGTGAAATTGGTTGTGTGTATTTGTAATACACCCCCATGGTCTTTCCCCATGGGGAAAAATAGCGTGGTCTTTCTACTGTTAAGAGACTGTCGTCTCCTAGGGGCATTTTCAGCAATACTAATATCAATAATCGCTCGCAAAAACTACTTTGTTGTGAAAGTATCATAAAACTCAAAATTCATTTGAGTCCTTTGAATAGTGTCTCGATACAGACTAGCGTGTCTCGGAATCGGAATGGCTCATGACATCAGCCATGGTAACACGATGCTATTTTACTACCGGTAGTGTTGGTTTACAGAAGTCTCACCGGTTGCTCCGTTTTAAGCTCGGCGTGGTTCGAGTACTGAATAATAACAGTGCGACCGCGAATAGTGACCGGGTGCTGGGCGTAGTAGTCAACCATCTTGGTTGCCGTTTCTTGGGTCTTCATCTCGAGCAGTGCCTGTAATCAATCAGTTTTTATATGATTTTTAGTGTCAATTGATTGTTGTTTGATTGATTGATTGTCTTCGCAGTACGTGTGCCAAAAGCCATCGTCATGACGGTTTCTAGTGGCATTGGTTTGTTAGTTTTTAAGCAGTTACAAAAGATCGATAATTTGAATTGACAGGAAAAGACTAAAAAATGCAAAGACATCGGACCAATACTGAAGTGCACTTTGGTTACTTCCTCTTCTCGGAATGAGGCATTCTGCTGCAGTGCAAAGGCACCTCCACATTGATTTTCTATCCTTTCTGGCAGAACAGGAACCCATTCTTGTTTGCCCCCAGGAGAAGTGGAGGCTGGGGGCGGAACGTGAGGCCCAGTTTTTTTGTTATTCTTCTTCCCAAGCCCAGCGCTTTCTCTCCGCCAGCTTATTTCTCCATGCTTCGCGGTCGCTACACTGTGCGCGGGTCACGCCTGCTAACTCTGAGCAGACTCGGGAAATGGTGGCAGAGTTGGGAACAGACTGCGGAAGCCCATATGAAGGGGTCGCAGGGTGAATGTTCGATTTTTTCCTGCTCAACAAACAACCTTTCTGCCAGACTCCGGCCGATGCGATGAGGTGGATTTTTTTCTGCCTTTTTACAGTTCCTGCAGTGGGAGTTCTTCGGAATCGCTACGACCTATTGTTCTATCACGAGTGACGCTAACAAAGGCAGTCTTCTCACTCTTCAGACTTCAGTCTCAGTACTCATACAATAACGAGGATTTTCCTACCAGACCAAGGAACTTTCAATGAGGACTCCGCGACTGCTACTCATCCAACTATGCTTATTAGCTTGTAAAAACTGCCTAGAGCATGCGACTGCTGATAGAGAAGAAGAGTTTGGTGCTCGCTTGGACTGCCTGAGCAAACAACACATTCAGACGGGTGGGGCAACTGCCAGCTGAGAACAAATAGCCGCGCTGGGCGAGCGAGTCTACGAAGCCCCCTCCGTCCCTCTGCCAGTCTAAGGGGGGGGGGACTTCGTTGCTTTTTTATCGAATATAGCGGGAGAGGGAGAGACGGGGGGATTTGGCAGACCGCTGCTTTCAAGGCAAGGTCTTCAGGTGAGCGGATGAAACCAGCGCGTTCCCTCTCTCTCTCTCTCCACTCTCGCTGCCCCCCCCCTACCCAGCCAACCTTCACTCACTTGCTGATCAATGCGCTGCTGATCAATTCTTCTTCCTCTCATACTCAGAACTCTCGCAGTGTTTCTCTCCCTCTTCTCTCTCTCTCTCTTTCTCTTTTGCTCCCACCTGTCACGTGGCACTGCTGCCCTCGTCCTCTCTCTCTCTCTCTCTCTCTCTCTCGCATTTTCGCTTCCCTATTACTCATTTTCCCGGTAGCAACATAACTCCCCTGCCCGAATATAGACATAGATCGGCGTGTCATTTTTTCATCGAAACAAAATACATTGGAGGACACAGTTGGAGCCCGGATAGGCAGATGGCTAATGGAGTCTGTGGGAGAGGGGAAGAGCAGAGGATCGAAAATGGAAACTGAAACATAGGGGGTAGGGGGGGCTTTGGCATTTCCTTCTTCTCAGTGCTGTGCTTTTTGCATTTGGTTCACCTTTAAGCCCCTTAGCCCGAATCCGACTCTCGGATCAGCGCGAGTAGCCACACCGATAGTGAAATAAATGACTAATGAGCAATGCGTAGCAATTCCAAACCCACCGGAACGCTACACCGGTGAGAACATCCAAGGTAAAGCCTGTCCCTAATGCTTTAATCTTACATTGTTAGAATATATTTACAAGTGGATAACTTCTGTTAACGGTTGTTAATAGCCTTAATAGCCTCCAAAGGGGCTGTAGCCTAGAGGTTAGAGCGTCGGACTCACGACTGGAAGATCGGGGGTT
>NIVC01000798.1:130409-170409 GCA_002269645.1 Macrostomum lignano | reverse complement strand
TATATATAGTCTGCCTGTTTGCTCGCTTGGGCCTCGGAGTTGTGCGTGAGGCAGGCGGCGGCGGGGGGACAACTGCTGTATTAACAGAAGGGGAGAAGAGGAAGAGGCGAGAGGGGAGGCTTGGTAGGGGAGAGAAAAGCAAGAAGTAAAACAATGGCTGGCGACTCAGCAGGTGAGCGCTTCCGTCCAATGGATCGTTAGAATGGTCTGTTTTGTTTCACCCTGCCCTATCCCTACACTGCAACTCATTTTTTCCCGCGAGGATGCTGGAAGGAGGAGTAAATGCAAGCAAAACTGAGCGCTGCATCAAGCTGGGGTTCCAGTTCCTACTCCAGCTCCAGTTCCTACTCTTCATTTCTCTCTCCCCCAGAGAGAATGCATCCAGGAAAGGGGGGGGGGGTTCGCCGTGAGCGAGACACACGCAGTAGAGAGAAGAAATCGATGAGGCTGCAATAGTCAGGTGGCGCATTTTCCAAGGTGAGGCCGGGAGGCAGAGGCGGTTGAAAGCAGAAGGCAGGGAAGGCAGAGGGGATGGCTAGGAGCTTTCAACTGGTTAAACAGAAGCGTGGCGAGAGCTCCCTGCCTGGGTAAGGTGAAGGCTGTTGAGAATTCTACCATGCTTGTCCCTACCCGAGCTGGAGCAAAAAGAAGCAGAAACTGAAAGCAGATGCTTGAAGCAGAAGCCCTTTTGTGAAAATTTTATAGAACAGAGATAATTAGAAATTGCTTTAGGCCAGTCGGTTAGTAAAACAATTTCATGGATTCGAATCTGCTTTGAATTTGCTTTGTTATTTTTTTTCTGTTTTAAATGAGAGCAGGAACAAAAATAATCGACCACATACATACCGGAGCTGTTCTGGAACTGTTTGCTTTTTGTCCCTGTTCTTGCTTGATCTATCGATCAGCGTTACGTAGCAGCAGAGAAAAGCAAGTTCGATTCGCAGGGATCCAAACTGAGCGCGAGTTCGAATCCGATTGTGTTTCCAGCTCGAGGAAAGCGAGGTTGGCAGCTCAAATCCTCACTGACGGGAAGCGAAACGCTGCCATTCGTTGGAGCAGCAGGGGGGGGGGCGTGTGAGTCCTGAGAGCCGGACGGACATTGGGGCACAGAAGCTGCTGACACTGTACTGGTAGCCGGAGAACAAATGGGGAAGCTGCGTGAGCCAAAGAGCAGCTTTACAACGAGGCTGGAGGGTCGCGCAACGGAAGAAGGCTAATTAAGGAGGTCATTATCAACCTTCGTGTGGCCACGTTTCCTTCTGTCCGGGCCATTGTGTCAAATATTATCTTTCAATTAGTGCCGGCCAAGTGCCCTCCTGCTGTCCAAGCACGCAGGAGGCTCCGGGCGCTGAGTTAATCAAGTTGCGGATGCGATTAGCGCGGAAAGATTGATGCGGGCTCCAGGAAGTAGCATTTAGCTTCTCTTTATTGCCATTCGGCTCAAACTCCCGGTGTCAGTTTGTCGCTATAGAGTTGCCCTAGGGAGAAACGAGCTGCCTGAGACCCGCTGGCAGGGAGAGGGCCTGTAGTTGAGGCCCGGGACGAAACCCCCTCCTAATCACGGCTTATCTTTAATTGCACAGTTTCAGGCTAGCAGAATGCGGCCCACCCCGGCTTCCTCATGAGGATGTGGACCGAGGATGAGAGCTGGCTATAAGAATGACCGCCCTTATGCAGCGGTAAAGAAGTGAGGAACTGTGCAATTCGGCCACTGGAAAAGCCCGTCCTGACAGGCCGGGTTGCAGTGACTGATTATGCAAATCAGCTTTCATTTGTTTAATTAAAGTAGAAGAGACAGCCAGCCTGGAGAATGTATTGAGACAGGGCGAAAGGGTCAGCAGAAGAAAGCTTTAGAAGCTTCAATAACTTGGGCTCGCTCATCAAATTCGCTCATCAAATTCAAATTTGGGATGTGGCACTCGTGGTCTTGGTAGCATTTTTTCATGCATTATTTGTGTTAAACTAAGTCGCCTTTTTGAAGCATGTCAGACTGGTGGGCACAGGTACACTGCAGTCTGCAGCTAACCGGATGCTCGGGCATATCTGGTTTATGTTGTTTCCATTTTAATTCTAAGTGGTTTTCACAAGTGCGGGAAAGTGTGCAGCTCGTCCGACAACATACATTCAATTGGTTCACATCCTGTTGGTTTACTGCTGGCAATGATGAATAGTCAAGTTGAGGTTGCTGTTGCAGTGGCTGCAGTTTGTAAAGCAGACAATATATAAACACAAGAACGTCTGGACGGAAAAGCTTTTAATTTAAGAAAACGAAAAACTAATTGTCCTGGGCAAGCATCTCTCTGCAAAGTCAACTTAATAAAGTCAATTATCGTATTTACAGCAAGCTCATGGAATCTCGTCAGAGTTTGCTCCGATCATCGTCATATTCTGCTAGACATCCGGGCCCTAGAAGCGATAAATCGCAAAAGAGCATTGTGGTCGAGCCTTCGGTAAAATTGAAGTGCCTAGTGTACTCATTGAGTCTGATTGCTATAGGATTTATTGTCACCTTGATTGAAACAGAGATGAACATCGAATCCCTTGAGCAGCGAAGTCGGTGCCTGCTTCAGCCAAACTTCTCCATGAATCCAAATGCTTCCCGAAAATTGTTTAACTCGACAAAACTCATGGGCAATCTCAGTTTAAACGAATACGCCTGTTTATTCATCAAGTGCACGTATTTGATGCTTGGCATCGCTGCAATAATCTACATTGAGAAAGCCGTGCTCATCGATGGAGCTATTCCCGAGGCCACTGCGCCCCATCCCAGGCAAGAGAGCCGACTCATTATTTTCCAAAATGTTCTCCGGTACATAAAAATTCCAAAACATGTTGGGAGCTACCCTTCAGCGCTGTTCATTTTGACATTCATTATATTCGCCGCGGCATTCTGCCTGGAGTCTGGGATCGACATCACGTGCGGCATTATTGATTCGATGTCTAAACCTGGAGAAAAGCTGCCTGATGTGTTCAGACGCGCCCTGCTGACAATATTCATCATCTTGCAGACGAAGCTGTTTGTTATTCACTTTCGCCACTCAGCCCAGTGGAAGCTTTCTGCTACTTGGTTTTGTGGATGCCAGCTCCTGGCTACGAATATTGCATCCTGGTTCTTCAATGTTGGCATAGAGCTACGAGAAATTCTAAATGATGAGCAGAGCAAGCAGCCAGCCTTTGAGTATTCACATGGCGCTGGCAATGGAACTTCGTTTTGCAAGGCGAATAATATTCAAATGGTCTCAAATTTGCTTTATCCGTTCGGGGTGGAGTACTACGTCATGGGCGCTCTGATGGCTTTCAATCTAGTTGCCAATGCAGGACGCATTGGGACCTTTCTTCGAATTCACATCGGTGAGCTGTCTGACTTGGAAGCTGACCAAGCTCGAGAAGTTGACCTTCGATCCCTTTTGAAGTCAGACTCGAAGCCCGAGACTTCAGCTAGATCTTCTTCTTCAGAGTTATTTATAATTCGTAAATACTTCTTTAGCTTCGCCATTGGAATTGGTTTATCTGCTCTGGCGCTTCTTGTATCCACTTTTGTTCTTTTTAACAAAAACGTCAAGAGTCAGGACGCTATTCGCTCTGTGTTTTTAAGCTCACTAATATTTCTCTACTTTTTCGGTGCCGTGTGCGCAAGCATGTTGCCATATTACTTAAACAAGGCCAACAAAAAGCAGATCTCTACAGTCCATCTCACAGACCGATCGCTTCTGTGGTTGGGAGCTACTGCAATTGTCATTCACGAGTTCAACAAACTGTGGGGCACAATTGTGAAGTGCTCCAGCAAGAAGTACGACCCAAAAAGTAGTTTGAAATTGACCAATGAGATTTTACTTGGCGTCAGCTGCGGGTTGAACATTTATCAGAGCTTGATGCAAATCTACGCCATCGAGTGCTCCCTGTTGTGGAAATTTCGAGCCCCGAACGGTCGGGGCATGGACGGTCGAGCTCTTTTTACCCTGCTGATTTTGCTGAACGCTGCCGAATGGATCATCAACACGGTGTGCTTTAGTCAGTTCTTCATTGAGGATACCAAGAGCGAAGCGCTGGTCCTGTCGCTAGTGACCGTTCCGCTGCAGGTGTTTTATCGTTTCCACTCGGCTACCTGCATCCACGAGTTTAAGCGACACTGCGAACCACATGCTACACCCGAAGAAGCAGCTCCTGAGGCGGGTGGCGCAGCTGTTGACGAGCTTACAGAGTCCTTGCGGCGTCCGGATGTCGTCGTAAATTTTTCAGCTTCTATGACGTCGTTGATGGATACAATTTATCACAGCGCTGACTCATAAGACTACTCACAGTAGTAGTATTGAGTGAGTTATAGCACAACACCTTTTTGTAATCTACATGTACTTGTCCAAAACTGCGATCAATTTGGCCAGGGATAGGAAATTCTTCGCTCTCGCGAGTCGGCTCACCCAGCTGAGCTGAGCTGAAAGCCATTAGACACAGTGTAAAAATACTGCAACCAATTAGGCCTAAGCTGCGATCAAGTTTGTTTAGCAATTTTGTTTTTGCATGTGCGCAGAAGAAGAAATAAGCGACATGTTGCTGTCGACCACGGCTTCGCTTAGGGACGAACGCCTGACACCTCCTCTGGGCAGAGTGCGGAGGTGGCCAGGTTCTGTGAAAGTCCGAATAATGTTTGTAACTGTTTTCCATGCGATTCCCAAGAGCCGGCCGAGACTTTGCCAGTCTTCTCCATTTTCAAAGACGCTCAGCAACCTCTGGCGATCCAGAGTTGAAATTTTCATGTATGCAGGCCTCTCTGAGCCATAGTCTCCGCGATTTCAGCTATGGTATAAGTGATCACAGATTACGGTCAAATTAATAGCTTAGAGAAATAGACTGCTATGGGAAAGATAGCAGTACAGACGGACCAAAACTAAGTTATCTGGGGCTCTAAGTTCAACTTGGAAGGCGTCGACTAGCGAATGCCATCGATCTGGGCCAACTTGATCGCAGTTTTGGCCAACTACTCGTAGATTACAAAAAGATATATTAAGTTGTACTATTGATTGCAGCAGTCGATCCAAACTTTTTAAACAAGCTCCACTAGAAACCCTCAGCAAGACTACTGGTTTTGTCAGCCTAACTGAGAATAAAGCCATCCAAAGTGAGAATCCTGCCTACGCTGACTGCGAAGGGCCTGGCTGCGTGCAGCCTTAGTCTATGGGCCATAGACTATAAAGGACAAGCAAAGTGATAAAAAGCCATCCAATGTGAGAATCCTGCCTACGCTGAACACGAAGGGCCTAGCTGCATCCAGCCTAGTCTATGAGCCATATGAGTCTAGGATTTTAACTCTTTACTTTACTGTACTGTATCATCCAGTGTGTTCCTGTTTCCGTTATTCCGTTCAAGCTATTGGCTAGTCATATGGCTCAGAAGGTATAAAAATAAAAGAATACGACGCATAGACCAATCGATTCTCACATTGGATGGCTTTTTATCACTTTGCTTGTCCTTTATAGTCTATGGCCCATAGACTAAGGCTGCACGCAGCCAGGCCGGCCCTTCGCAGTCAGCGTAGGCAGGATTCTCACTTTGGATGGCTTTATTCTCAGTTAGGCTGGCAAAACCAATACTACAATATAAATTAAACTTTAATTTCGTTTAATTACACGGCGATTCTAATAGTCTTTAACTTACTTATTTTGTCACTTTTCAACCAGCTGTCGCAATTTTTCAGCGTCATTATATGCAGTAATTATCATCAATATACAAAAATAATCAACACGCACTACTGGAATATAAATTTTATTGCTACTAATAACAAATGCTATTCATCCACTTGAAAGAATAAGAAAATATTCCATTTATCCACTGAACCTAAAGGCATGCTTTCTTTGAAGGTTGCATGACCTGTTTCGAATCTAATTGAGCAATTACTTTCTTGCCAATCGATTTTTTTAATCTTGCTCTTCCCCTGTGATTGCATAATGAGGCTTTAACGAGTGACATGACACATTGGTACAACAATTCCCCTCGCGTCCAACGGCAGGAATTACAGATCCCTTGAGCATGGGGAAAAGCAGTCCTCTCCAAACGACTGCGGTGCTTGTCTCTCTGGTTTTTAGCCACCTGCCTTACCCATACACCTGTACTTTCAGTCCTCATTATCTAATACTCGTATGTCAATGCTTTTCATGAATTACTGTATTTGATGCCTGTTCTATGAATCTCTACGCATAACTACTGTCGTTTTTTGATCCAAATCGAAGGTTCAACTTCAAAATGGAATTTGAGAAGTGTGAGCACGGAACTGTTGCAGTCGCAGGTACAACAAAAAGCAAAACAAACAAAATTCTGAATGCTAAATGCTGCAAAACTACGAGTTTCATCGAGATTGGCAAGTAGAAGCAAAAACAACATTTTATTTAGAGGCTGAATTTTGCACTGGAGCACTTCACAAGCACTTAAAAAAGCTCCCTACATGAAAATTTGCTACAGTTCTCTTTCCGTGTCACTCTCTGGTAGAGAAATTTTTTTGGAGTTGAAGCCATTTGGTTTTATGCTTCATTCACGTGGAAGCTTCAGTTATAGTCAATTCAGCATTATTCACAAATGAAAAAAGACATTAGGTTTTCATGTCAATCAAATTGTAGTATAAATGTTGTCTAGCAGTTCAGGCGACTGCCTCAGCAGTTTAACAACATCCAAAGCTGTATCAAAAACTCAAAGGTCTCAGAATGATGGCAATTTCGAATCTTCACTTGATTCTGCACATCATTTTTCAGCTGGGAATCGCATTTTCCAACTCGGCATTGAGCCGGCCGGTTGCTTCGAAGCTTATTGAAGCAAGCATTAGCAATGGAGGCAGTGTTGGTGAGCCAGAAATTCCGCAACCGTTCGCGTCGCCTGAAAACTTGCGGTTGTATTTGCGCAATCTCAACAAGTACCTGGCTCTTCTAGACAGGCCTAGGTGAGCAGGTCATTTGTGCATAAATTAGCTCACGGGTATAATTTTCCGAAATCTGAACGTTTCGGAAACTTAAGTGACATTTGAACATCATTCAAAGCTATTATTTCTCAAACAAACTTTAAACAACTATATAAACAATTATTTTCTACCACTGTCTTAATCCCGCAGGTATGGCAAACGCAAAAAGAGACAGCTTACAAACAGATCCTGACTTTCTCGTTACGCTTTTTACTAGATGTTTGGCATTGACCGAGTGCATCTCTCTGCTATTTAAAGTCAGTCTGCATCTGCTTTTGGCAGCCTTCTAGCGAGTACAATACAAGCAGCTCTTCATTGGCCCGAAAAATGTTCCTTGAAATTAGCTTAAAATTGATTAATCTTAATATTTAAATGAGACTAAATCATGATCGTAAATAAATGAATTTGTTAAAAATGTACCGAAAGCTGAAGCTGAAGCTCAGTCTTTCGATATTACATGTATATTTAAAGTCACAGCCATCCGTCATTCGATTTCGACATTTTTCGCGCAACTTTTTCTCTAGACTTACATGTACGAGGGTAGTTGCAGTTACAATTGCCTGTCAAGGATTTGATTCATTGTAAATTATTGTATTCTTACGATTTCAATATGAAAAATTTGGCTTTGTTACAAGGATAATAATTTTCGTTTACTTAGATATACCACAACATGTATCCAAGGCCCACTATATCAACAGCCTGGAGTCTTTCGGGTAACATTTAGAACCGTGTACGTTTGTTTAGTTAGTAGCAACGACAGAGCAACGATTGATGGGGAGCATGTATATATACTAGTAAATATATACAATTTTTATATAGTTCAAAACTGCGAATAATAATAGTGCGTCGTAAATAGGGTCCATGAGAATTGCCCGCAGACGAACTGCCCGCCGAGATTTGCCCGCAGATTTGCCCGTCGAGATCTGCCCGCAGATTTGCCCGTCGAGATTTGCCCGTCGAGACTTGCCCGCCAATGCTTTTCCCGCCGAGATCAGGAGATTTGTCCGTCGAGATTTGCCCGTCGAGAATTGCCCGCCGAGATTTGCCCACAGTGCAATTTGCCGGCGAGTGAATTGCCCGCGAGCGAATTGCCCGCCGAGTTTTTTCCCGCCGAGGCTTGCCCGCAATGCTTTTTTCCTGCAGCGCATTTAGCCACGCGGAAGATTTAGCCTGCATTGCCTCCCCAATGCTTAGTAAGTCTTAATAAAGAGATTTACATAGACCCGATCAAAACGTTTCAAAACGAAACTTTTCTTGTAGGTATTCAGTTCTATATACATGCAGGGGTAAACGGTGAGCTATTAATTCACGCAGCCGAGTCGCTTTGTCCTACAAATCTCTTATTAAAGACTTACGCAGTACTATATAGCATTGCGGGGGGGGGCAACGCAGACGATCTAGCTTTTGGCGTGGCTAAATGCGCTGCAGGAAAAAGTGGGCAATTCGCTCGCGGGCAATTCGCTTGCGGGAAAAATGCACTGCGGAGGCAAATCTCGACGGGCAAATAAATCTCCCGCGGACAAATCTAAGCGGGCAATCACATATGTTTTCCAAAAACATCCGCAATATAACATGAAAAACTCCCGATGTCTATCGAGCCGTAATATTTTACCGTGTTATAGAATGCGTGTAGAATCCCGTTTTCTATGAACGGGCAATTCGTCTGCGGCAATTCTCGTGCTCCCAATGACATTAGTAAAGATGCGTGGCATCTTTAGTCGGATGCGTCCGTAAAGATGCGTCTTTAGTCGGATGTATCTAAGACAGTAATATCGTTGCTATTATTATTATTTTTCTAAATTAGTTATATTTTTCAGAATTTAAAAGCACCCTTACATCTCATCCTTCATATTTTTACCCTTTTGTTTTAACTCAAAGAAATTATTTTCAAATCGTCACGGCGTGGTGATACAGGCCTGCTTGTAATCTTTGTGACAGACTTTACTCAATTAACTACAATACTACAATCCAGTGTGCTACTTTGCTACAATAAATATTTTGTGCTTTATTATGATATATATCCAGGGTAGTATGCTGAATTCGCAGTTCATTTTAATTTATTGTAATCATTCATTTGATAACATTTCATTTCACTGAGTGTAAAGCTAAATCCTCAAAATGAAGAAATTCGTATGAATATTTTAATCTATAGTTATATTGTTTTCTTTCCTCTATATAATTATTTAAATATGTTATAGTTTTTTACAATTAGTATGGTTTTGTATCCATACCATGCCATAATTTATAATGATATACTAGGCAAGTGTTGCAAAAATGAGTACTTATAATAAATGCTATTAGCCTTTCTACTTGTTTTCACTTACTGTTTTATAAAAGTATACTTAAGTGACTGTTTTATTTTTTTCAAAAAAAATCTTGCTTTTTTATACAGAATGATTAATATTCATTAAAAATAGACCCTAGGCCTAGACACTTTGTATTTGAAGTTTAAAAAAAATTATATACTTTATTGCCTAGAAACAAGTGTACTAATACTTCCATAGTAAGTATTACAAATAAATTAAAGTGCACTGCAAGTAAATTTTCTATATTATATTTGTTGTAAACTTTGTTTTAAATTTAAAATATCATATATCAATTTACATATAACTGTCATTATGCACACTTAAGAAGTGTATTTAGATCTATATATTCAAACTTTTGCTAAGTCTGATATTTAAATATTGATTTTATGCATTTTATAGGTAAATATAGTTGTCTTTTTGATGTAAAGACACTTTCAATTTATTTGATTGCCTCTCACTTTGAAATAGAAGGAAAATAAAACTTAGTGTCAATTAAGTTCAAGTAGGTCTATATAAGGTTTCAAGGTTAAAAAGTCTTAGTAGATCCAATGCATCATATTAGTCCCATATATTTAGTATGTATGCAGAAGTTTTGATTAAGAGATCCTCACCCTTGCCATGCCTTGCACTGCACAATCAATTTTTGCACACTATTTGTACACAGATATATACTTGTACTCTAGCACACTGAGATTGCCATCTTTTGGTCCTTCAAACTGGCGCCTTTGAAAAAATTTTTGTCGTTTTCTTCAGACTGTAATGTCCCTTTGCATGTACAGTTGCCATCCCCATGATTTACGAAATGATCCAATATCGTTTCAGTAGTGCATATTTAGAACTTTTAAAAGTTCCAAATCTGTTCTACACTCCAGATATTCACATTTTCCGAGCATGTGTAGTGGGTGTAAAACATTATTGGATACGTGGAATGCGTCACACGCGTCCCTATTGCGGTGCAAAGCCCAGCTACATGCATTCCCTGCGTCGTACAAGCCTTGCATAGATAAGCAATTCTTTATGCTTTTCTTACTTATACTGCAGCTTGTTTGTAACTTCGTAGCTAACAAGTTCTATAATGTGTTTTTCTTCCAATGCTGTACAAGTTGGTTGATTGGCCTCCCGAGGCCCCGCCCTCTGTCCAGGGGGGCCCGGGGGCTGTGATAAGAATGTGCAAACAAAGTTTTCTTTTCCATACAGCTATGACTTGACGATTGGCCCTGGCCTACTGGGCACATTTTCTCGCTTTGCTGTCATTCGCAGTCGGCCGAGATGCAAGTGTCGAACAATTTATGGAGCTTAGCTGGAAAGCGGATTTGATAAAAGTGGGAACTCCTAGCAATCAGTGGTGCAACAGTTGAATCAGATTCTGAGCTATAACATTTACGCCTTATTACAGCTGGCTGTCAGAGAGTCTTGATGGAAATTCGGAGTCAAATTATTCTGGATTCTCGGGTTAATGCTGATGCCAATGTTTTCACAATGTTATGAGCTTGTCTTTCAGAGTAGCCGATATTCAAATTTCGTATTTAACTGCGAGCGTATTTGCGAGATGTAATCCAGTTATGTGATGCGCAAAGGAGTAATGGAGTAATGGTGTCAAATAACAATATTGGTTTAAATATGTTTCGCAAAATGCACTTAATGACATGCGTGCGGGTTCGTGTGATCTGCATTCGACTCCTAGCCTCGTTTGAGCATTTGATTAACAAGTACTAAACTACGAGCTTCTTGCACTATTGAAGCAGCCAACCGGCGGCTGACTGATCATCGCCTTGCGTGCACTTTCGTCTATCACTCGCACTCGCACTCGTGCACAGTAGGTTTGCTAGCGTAATAGACGGATCAGAGAAAATAATCTTGTTTATTCCAGTACGTAAACTCGTAGACGCAGTTCCACGCGCTGTCTGCTCGACCCGGGACTCGCATGTAGTTTCGAGTTTACTCATCGTTATTAATCTGACTAAGCTATTCCTATTATTCAGATACTTAGAACTCACTTCTGACTACTTAAGGGCAAATGAATAGTAGTACGATCCGCGTCTATAACGGTGAGATAACTATTCGTCTGAAATTCTGTATGCCTCTAGTCCCGGAAGTGTAGAATTTGTTAACTCTGAAGGATGCCAAAAGTTGGACTCCAACTGAGTGCCATTCCAAATGCGCATGAGGAGGGGAGGAGAGAAAGCAGACCCTGTGGCGCTCAGACCAGTGCAAGTTTGGGCGCCAGCGTCTGTCCCAATGGCCTATTAACTACCTGCCATCCTTTGTCCCTCCCACTCTCGCTAGCTACTCTGTAAGGCTGCCTCCTGTCAGTCAAGCCCCTCGCCGTTGCGGAAGTTACGAAAAGCCCGCCTTCTATATTTTTCTTCCTCGCTAAATGCTGCTTTGGAACAGTGAAAGTGGTAGTTCACTGAGCTTTTCCTCCGTCATCGTGACCACAGACACGCACGTATTTTCGTATAGTGGTAGTGGCCCAAGTTTCACTGGCGCCAACTGAACATGTTTGTCCTTTGTGTCTGCCTTACATCCAACTTTTCGTAGACTGGAGCGGAATTGGCAAGCAAAGCTGGATAATACACTATCATTGGTTTCATGGGTTTGATTAGGTTAAATACAGGATAATCATATGTGCATAAGCCTTTGCTCAATCATCTCATTTCTGTGGACACATTTTTGTTCTCTTGTTTGTGTGAAACATTAGTCAATAAACATATTCATAGCAATACATTTCAAACTAATATTGAAAAAGCGTCGTGCATAGTTCGCCGAGTCAGTTTGAAAGTGTAGACTACGAATGTATGCTCTTGAGCTCGTTTTTCATCAAGGCTTGAAATGAGTTCGTGGTTTCCATTTTTACCTACTTCTTAGTTTTTGTATTTGCAACCTGCTCTTGCTTCAATGCGTTCTGCACCCCCCTGAAATATGTCGTCATCCTCTCTCTACTGCACCAGCCCTCTTGTCCAGTCCGGAGTGTCAGTGGTTGTGTTCCTGATAGAAGAGTTTGTGGCTATGTTTGAGTGGCCGGGAGAGCGGGTTCAAGCAGTCCCACCCCTCTCTCTCTCTCTCTCCCTCTCAGTCATAAGCAGTTGGGCAATGCGTCGCGATTCGCTCTCAGCTTCACCTCCTCCCACTCCACCTACCCGTCGTCGCCAACCCCGTGTCGCCCCCCCTTTACCAGCCCTTCTCCCCATTCCACTCATTTTTATCAGGCCGCTGCGGACCGTTTCTCCCTCTCAACTCTCAAACTCTCCATTTCT
Organism: Macrostomum lignano; assembly: GCA_002269645.1. Lineage (NCBI taxonomy): Eukaryota > Metazoa > Platyhelminthes > Macrostomidae > Macrostomum > Macrostomum lignano. The sequence continues at coordinate 157,903 of NIVC01000798.1, read as the reverse complement.
AACGAGCGCCTCCCAGTTTCCTTTTGCTCAAAGCTGATCATCCCTGGCTAGCTGACTCACGCGACCGCTATTTGCTTCAAGAAGTATTACAAGCAATAACAGTCTTCGAATCCAAGGTGTTTCACTCTCACCAAGTTTGAATCTGCAATAACAGAAAAAGGCTGCCATCAGATTTGAAAATTACTTCGAGCAATCAGCAGAAGCCGGGCAAAGAACAGCTGCGCCAATTTGTATCACATTTTACTGAAAAATCACTGCTGCAGGATTTTTTACATACCGGTGAGTCAGCGACCCAATAATCCGACCAGGAACAAGGGGATTTAGTTTGCCTCGGAATGAGGGAAAGTGACATCATCGCCTTCTTTTCACGTTGGCCTTCATATGCTGCTCACGGGATCTCGAATTGCGTGCCGGTGTCTCAAATTATGCACGCATGCGAGTAGGAGGCCAGGTGAAGCAGAACAGAGGGTGTGTTTTGTTAGGTGTGCTTTCATCTGCTCAGCTCAAGCAGTGTTGATTACACAGCTCTTATGTTTTCACTTCTTGCTAGCTATTTGTTTTATACATTTCTACCTGTTTTGTGAGGTTGAATGCACATTAGGCCGCATTTTTTTCTCACCACTCCATAAAACTGGTCCCTAAAATCTCTTCAGGATTTGGTTTCACTTTCATTTTCCGTCCACCAACCTTGACCTATTTCGTGGCTATGATTCTCTGTGAGTGGCTTGCTCGTAGACAACTGAATTAACATGCTTATCTAGGCGTGCGCAATCAGTTTCAGACTTTCAGGGGCCAAATGAGTTCTGTTTATTTATCACATCCGCCCCTCCTTGCTTGGGAGACCTGGCCATTCGGGGTACAAGCCAATGTTGGCGCTCGCTTTCCGTGAAAGAAACAGATTGTCTGTCTTGTCACCCCGCGCTTGCTCCTATCCTATTAATTAATTTGAGCTACTTTCTTCGTCAACTCGTCGCTTTTGGCCCAGTAATTACAAGCTAAATGAGAGAGTTGAGCGATATTCCAAAGGAATTTTCGCGCTTTCACAGTTTCCTTGGCGCAGGTGGCGTTCATCAGGAACCTAGCTGGTTAAACTCAAGCCAAACTTAGAGGGCAAACACTCTTGTAAAAGAAAAATTTGATATTTAAATAAGAGAATGTCGGGGCCTTCTAAGTACAATATTTCGAAACAAAATCTTCGATGTGAAATATTTTATCCATAATTGTTTCGCTGGAATTATTTTATTACGATGTTATTTTGTCTTCTATCTGGTTGAAGTATCGAATTCAGCAAGCAGCGTATTCTTATATAAAATGGATAATTACGCTACGGAATTTGAATTGTAATAGCCAGATAGCCACTCCCATGTTGAAACTCCAACGAAAGATTAAGTACATTGGCAGGAAAACGTTTAAGGACTCTCGCGTCACATCTGCGCATGCTAATGCGCCATTTCCAGCATTTTAGTTTGCCAGTTGAAGCTTTGATGACGCTGTGCTGGTGGGTCATCCTTGCAACTGCGCGCACAGCTGTCGAATCCCATGGCTTTGGTCAAAGAGGCGATATTGAAGGAAACAGCTGACTGGCCTCTTTTGTGTATCACTAGTTGGCTCAATTGCAATTATTGCTGCTGTGTGCCGTCCATATCTTCTGTATCCTCATCAGGCATTAAACAGCATTAATGGACAAAGCTAGCTCCTAATCATATATGTTCTTTTCATTTATTTACTGAATCTCGTGGAAATTGACCATTTGTATATGTAGGGTCTTTGTGGTATTTTGAAGTTCAATGGCGTACAGTGCATGCAAGTGTGTCTATGCGTGCGATCACATGCCGCATAGGGTTTTCAAATATGGCATCCATATCATCGAATAAGATCACAGCCTTGGCATGTCCCTCTAAAGTGCAGGCACAAGATTTTCGCCCTATCATAACTTTTTGCGCTTTTTTAGATGTTAACGTATACTTGCCTAACTGCAAGACGCCGCTAGAGTATCCGACTAATTAGTGAGGAAAACTTTAGCCGACGGTAGAGAAGAGAAGAGGTATACGTTACTATCTTGCGTGCCTGTTGCCACACCGTGGCATCCTGCCCCACTGCGCAATGTAGATGTCATAATTTTTCACATCATCATCTTTCCTTATTATCATATATGAGCTAGCTGCTGCAATGCCGTCGATATAAGGGATTTCACTACTACGCCCGTAATTTAAATCTTACTCTGTGGCCATTTTCAGAGTCTAATACGATAGAACCTGCAGTAGAAAATTATACATGAAATCTCAGGGAGTACAGTACCAGCATCACATGTCAATGCTCACTTATCGTTGACTTTGCCACTCCAATCTCATCTGATTGAACTTTTTCGACTTTTCTCATACTAATAAACATCAGAAAAGAGGGTCGATGCATGGAAACGATAGGAATTTACACAATTTAGACTGGAACTAATACTTTTCAAGCTGGGCTGCTAGAGCGAGAAAAAATGATGGAGCAGAGAAGGCTCTTTGTGGAACGAATAGAACCGACGGATAAGAGAGGGGTCTGCAGCTTCCTTTAGCTGTCCATAGCGTCATCGGAGCTGCCTTCCTCCAAGAATGCAGCAGTATAACCGAAGGTGCGCGGCCAGCACCTTAGCCCGGAGCTGGGATAATCCGGGATGGTGAAAAAAACCATTCTTTCCCTCCCTCTTGCAGCCCTGGCCGTTTTCCAACTCTTCCTTACCAACCCATGGTTGGAATATGGGGGGTGCTTTATTCTTTGCGTGCCTTTGACCGTCCGGTCGCTTCTTTTCATTGAATTATTAATATATTCTGCACTGGCTCCCGACGGCCTTGGCAGCGATTTTTTGTGCCGATCCCCAGCCTGGGATCATCCTGCAGCCCCCTGCTGCAGAGATCATGAGCCATTCACAGCTCCCTCTTTCACTCCCTTCGCTCAATTATTCTTTGCCGTCAAATTTCTGCGCCTTTCAATGCAGACAGCTAAAATGCCTTGGATTTTTCTTTAAAATTTGCCCCGGCAGATTTGCTGAAAAGTTCGATAATTTTTTGGCAGCAAGTTGTGGATTTTTAAAACTATTATATGAAGGCAAATATAAAATCATATATAATTCCAGCTTTTATCCTCCTTTTCAATTCAATGTGTCTTGGAGACTAAGTCAATATATATTGCCTTTCTAATAGAACTTAAGCTTTGGAATAGTCGAATTACTGTAGGTATCTAATTATTCGAGCAACTCAAGTCGAACAAGGCATCACATGATGCATAGTAAAGTTAGAACTTATTCCACATTCCTCGTTTTGTCATCTTTAATCCCCAGTTGCATAAACCCGGAACAAATATGTCTTCTCATATTCTTGTACATCCTCTTTGATGAAACGACAGTGCTGTCAGCAATGCTTATAGAAAAAAGATGACCTGAAAAAAAACGCTCGCATTCATTCATACAAGCACATGCGGTTCGGAGCAGTTTATTGATCTTGCCTGAGCCGTCTCAGCAAGAGAAGGAATTCGGGTCGCGTCCGGTATAGCAAGCCTTGCTGAGGCATTGATTATGCAAGTAACGACAGACGCACAGCGGTCACAGATGATGCTCTGTGGCCACAGACGGTTTTCGTTTGTTTAGCTTCTCCCTCCTTCTTACATGACGGTCCACCTTGCATCGTTTGCATCCCAATTTTCCAGCTTGTCGCTGTTCTCCTTTCCCCTTTTTTACCATCCATCCCAGAATTAATACCGGTTCTCTTCCTCATCTCTTTGTGGCTTATTCTGCTAGTGTTCGCCTGTGTTTGTCCTGCTTTGCTTTTGTGCAACAGATTGCATTCTTTCTTCATCGACTCGGATGAGAGAATGTAGGCAAGGGACAGAGAAAAATTTTCTGTGTTTTTGAGCTTTTTGTTCTAAAATTAGCAAAAACCTACGTCCTTAATACCAATAAAAAACGTTCATTGGTTGGCTTAACTATCAACTTGGCTGACAAAAGCAATACCTATCGGTATGGTTAAAGTAATACTTTCGACCGTGCTTAGTCATTGAATTACGGCTCGTACGAGCGGCACTTTGGTACTGGGTAATTTACGAGAAGAATAATCAGCAGACTGATCGCTACAGGAATAAAAAGCGGTTCAGCATGCGACACTATCAGGTGACAGTTGCACCCAACACGTACTGAACGGTGCTGTGTACGCCCCAGTATTCAAAAAGGCCGTTCAGCTAGGTCAAAGTCATACCCACATTTACTGTCTCCCCTGTTCTTTCCCATCACCATTAATCAGCTTCTGGCCGCTGTCATCGCGAGGTGAACAATTCTTTAGTCCCCACTCCGGTATCCCTACACTCTCCAGGCCAAGTTAAAAACTTCCATTCTTCCACGCCGCTGTTGCCGCCGAAGCGTTTTCAGTCCGGGTTTAGAAGCTGGTAACTGCGCTCTGCGCTTGCGTCCCTCTCGACTGTCGCGCCATCAATTTGCGGTCGGCTGTCACCCACAGAACTCTTTACGGGCCTCCACACGCATACACGCATACCTACATGTATATACGCACATTGCCTCCTATCGCATCCATCTATATTCTTTGAGCCAAGATTGAATGTATGGCCGTTATGGCTACCTATCTGATACCTTTACGTGCGTATGGCTTCTACAGCTGGAATGGGCAGCCAAAATATTAAACATGAAAAGACTGTTTTATGTCATTAAATTTTAACAGGTTGTTATTAGAGAATCCATAAACCAGAAAGATTAGAGAAACTACTTTGTAAGTCCGATATCTATACGGCCTTTTTATGAAATTTCTTAGCCCTTAGCGTTAGATCTAGTAGAGCAATGAGACTTTTGTGTTTAAGCTCTCTTTCCGCTCCAGCGAATTCTCGACTCCTCGGTTGGGTGAAACATAATGTTTCTAGGCATCTCGTTAGTGCGTCATCAATTTGCCCTTCGCTTGGTCACTATTAGTTGCTCGGTAGGTGTGTCAGTCAAAAGAGTCGAGGCGAGCTAGGAGTTGGCTGCAGGTGTGCACTCGAGTTCATGAACTCGTTCGTAGCCAACTGTTTAACTCTGCGCTTAGCAGTCAGAGGCAGTCCGAATCGGATGAGAAGTGAAATTGGGTAGCGGGCAACTTTAAAGAGTTCGGCTTGTGCTCTGTCGCAATTTAGTTTCTCTTTAGCACACTCAATTGCTTTGGAAGGGAGTACGCGGGACTGAGAGGACGAATTGGAAAGGTGTCCCGGCGCGCGCTCGGTTCGGCGGCCTACCTTCTCTCCGTCCCGTCTGTGTCGCATTTGGTCGCACGGGATTTTCGTATTTCACTTCTCTCCGCTTCTCCAGCGCTTTCTTCCTTCTTAATCCGGCAATTTTCGCCTACTTTTGCTCTCAGAGCTCCTCACTCTTAGTCTTATCTGCTCATCTTCATCACAGAGATGCGCCGGCGCTTTGCCAAGAACGAAATTTTCTTAGCCAACTCGCTACTCGTATTCCGCGAACTAGATTTGTGCATATTATATATTAGGAAGGCTACTTGCTAAGCCGAATCCCTCTGCTCCTAGAGTCTCCAGGGGAGTCGTGATGGTCGGAGAGAAACAGAAGAAAGTCTGCGCCTTGATGGGGAGTATTGAAAATAGGCCAGATGCATGAGGAGAAGCGGAGCTTTGACTAGCAGAGACTTCTGTCGCCGCTTTTCGCAGAGTATACTGAGGAGGATTGTTTGTATGCGCCTGTTGCTGTCTGCGCTTACCCTCGCTTCCTTTCCTCATTTTCTGCAATTTTTTATTTCCTGGATTTCCTATTCTGAGCGCTGGATTGCGGGTAGCATTGCAACAAATGCGTGTTTACTGTCTCTTATAGTTTACCTTGTTAAGCGAGCGATGATATTCACAAGCTGCCTCTTTCTAGCATATATTTATTAAAGAGATTCTACAAAATAGAGTCGTTTGTATGAATTCGTATTATATAAAAATGAGCTTTAAAAACGATTTTACAAACTGTAAATTTAACTATTTAACGAAAAATTTAGTAGAGTGATGAAAATTTATAGCATATGAATAGCAATAGAGGATGTGCAAATGTGTGCTATCTTAATGTGTACTTGCTCTTCAAATCTAGCTATTAAATGGCTTTAAACTGAGGAGGCTGCAGAGAAAAAAGCAAAAGGCCAAGAGTAGCTGGGTAAGCACATCCCCCCTCGTCCTGTTGACTCTCACATCCCCGGCTTCCTCGAATTAGGAAATGGAGAGAGAAAAAGCAGAAATTGAGGGAGCATCGGCCTGGGGTGGGCCAGAAAAGAAGGATAACATCGCCAAAGCTTGCTTTAGCTTCAAGTGGCTCCAGAATCAATCATCCAAGGTCTGGCCTTTTCAACACCGGCTTCCCTTCACTGCCTCCTGTCTCCCTCCCCTTACGGCCCGACCCTTCTGCCACTTTCTCGGACAATTCGGCTTGGCAGAGTCCGAGTTCGGACAACCAGGCCAACGAGTCGCCTTCAGCGAGTTGGAAAATGAGCAGCCGCCCGCTTAATTGCATTCAGACTAGCTGACTGCGTCTGGGATTATTCGCTGTCGCCTCTACTCTCCCCTCGGTGCCTCGGCGCCCGAGAGTCCGCTTGATTTTGCAATTAGAATTTATTGGGGCAAATTTATTTGCCTGAAAATGAGTTTATTGCCGCTACGGTGTTAGCTACTCAAGCAGATATGCAAGTTTTTTCATTAAAGCACTTTTAGCATAAAGAGAAGTCTAATGTGTTTTCGCCTCTGTGCTGGAGAAACTGGTCAAGTTCATTTGACCGAAATTGCGGAGACTTTTGTGTACTGCAAAAGCTGCTTACATGAGGCTGCCTATAGGCGCAGTGTGAGTCGTGCTCTCTCATATAGGCGGTCAGTTGTTGCACGGTAATTTTTTAAACATTGTCCGGATTAAAAAATTGGCAGGGATTGGCTTAGTAAATGTTTTCCCTGTTGAATAGCCCAGCCTCTCAAGCCTCTCATCTCGGCTTCTGAATCATCCGCGCCAGCGCGCCACAGGCCCTGCGTGCTTCGGCAGGGCTTCTGTCTTTCTCCTCTCCTGCCAGCTCTGCAACAGTAAAATGCTATTTAATATTTGTGAGGCGGTCCCGGTCTGTGTGTGTTTCTGCTGGCCCCCAGCATCTACTCCGCTTCATCCACTGTAGGGGCTGGCTGGTGCATGACGCTTGGATTGAGAAGTAGAGGGAAAAATGGGATGGGAGTGGGATTTTTGGCGACTGCTCCCTCCCCCCTCGCTCTCTACTATGGGTTTTTAGGCGATGGCATTAATAAACTAGAAGAGGGTTGCCGGCTGAGATGAGGAGGAAGGGTGGGGGAGAAAAACAGTAGGAGGGATTCTGGATGACTCAGTAGCCCTTCCCTTGCCAGTGCTTACAGGCAGCACCTGTATGGTTAGTGAGTCGACTGTTTGTTGCTTGTTGAGCGCCGCTCACCCACCGTCCCCCGCCCCGTCTGCAGCTTTAGCTCCCTCTTAGCCATTTTTTACCTGCCCAAATACTTGTCGGCTATGCAAGCCGGCCGGCGTCTTTCGTTTTTGTTTGGAAAAATGAGGACGGCCGTGGCGGGTAGAAGAACTGCGACAAGAGGATGTAATAAGATGGCGCGGAGGGAAGTGGGGAAAGAAAAGCAAATTTAACAACATCTGGGCAATACAATGCACTGGTTGACTATGCTGCTAGAAGGGAGGATGTGACATCAGTGAAACAGTGTTGCGCATGATTCAAGATTGCAAATACTCGTCTTAGCGTGTTTCATCGATTGTGTTGTTTAACAATCTTGCTTGAATTTTTTTGCTGACGCTTCTGTGGTTTGGGCCTCTTTAAGTTAATGTGAGTGGAGAAACACAGGCAGGTATAAAAATGTTTAATGAATTTCTTAAGAGCGCGTATCACTGCTAGCAGCCTGCTTTACAAGCTAGAAATGGCTTTTTGGTGCCTGGAAGTTTCACACGCCTGGAAGTTCATTTCTAGTTTCTTATTTTTGTTGCTCGTGTTCTCTTTTATTGGGTCATATTTTAACAAGGAGAGATTAGCTTATACAGGCTTGGGCTGGAAGCGCTCATGGACAGTTGACTTAGAGCGTTGCTTAAGCCAGAGACATCGAGAGAAAAAGAGCTGGACTGGTAGCAAACTAGTCGAAATTCTCAAGCCAGAGACAGACTAAGTACTTGTTAGTTGAGTAACCTTCGCAGAAATCAAAATGGTATAATGAAGAGCTCGTTTTGAAATATGAATAAGTACTCGTAAAAAAGAAATTATGATGACTTATAGCTGATGACTTATAGCTGGCCTCGGATAGCAAGATGTTATAGGTGCGTGTTCTGCTCCAGCCCATGTCCAATCCAAGGTCCCCGGTCAGGCGTTACTAGTCTTAGCAGCATTTTTATTGGCTCTATAGTGGTGTTCGTTTGACAACTGTACGAGCATCATTCTGGTTTTCAAAGAACACATTCAGCCAGTCTGAATAGAAAAAGCCTATTGAGAAAAGATACCGAAACGCAAAGTCCTGATATTTTCGGTTAACCGCGCGTATTGCAACTTGCGACTTTGAAAGTGTAAGTTTTTTTTCAAATTTCATAGAAACTCGCTTGTACAACATCTGCTTGGTCAGTATCAAATTGCTCGTCCCCCACTTCGATATCCTATCTGGGCCCGTGTTGGCTGTACTTTTCTGAGGTTCTGGCTCAGTTTTTGGTCTATAGACATGTATACGCGTGGGACATGCGTGAATAGGCGAGACTTTTTTCATTCTGGACGACGGGACTGTCTGAATTTGTTTGGTCCATCGAGTGTTTAGACAATGTGTTAAATAGGACTATGGATTGTGAGATAGAGGCTGAGAGTGTTCGGTGGCTAGCTTAAGCTCAAATTAGCCCTGTCAGTCTGTAATATGCACTGTCCTGTGTGCAGATGGTCCCTGAATAAGAGCTGCTGCTTTGGAGAAGTCTGTCAGGCAGGCAGTAGCGTCCAGTGGCCGCCTGTCAGTCAATTGCGGCTGTAAAGCCAAGAGCAGACAATACAGTTTTGCAATTGTTATTCTCACTGCTCGCGTCTTCAGCTCACGTCTTTGTCGTCTCATTCCACATTGCTTTTTCACTGTTGACACGCTCAAGGTTTGACTTGTCTGCCTGTCCCATTGAACTTTTGATCTGGTTAAAAAAAATTGTGATATGCGTCTAGAGCGTGCGTGTTTGCTTTCAAAGCTGCCAAAGAGATGAGCTGCTCAGTATGTAAAGATGGCTTGACACACGAGAGGCCCGCTGAAACTCATCATAGCTGCTTTGTTTCTCAGCAGTGCGCGTGCACTTGCAATTGGAGAGTAAATATTTCTTCAGTTGTTTCCAAGTTTTGCCAGGCAAAACAGTCCTGATTGGCCTATACTCTCGCTCCACTTTGGCGGCGCCATATTCTATCCGTAGTCTGGGCACCTCACTTGGTCTCGAGTCTGCCAGTGCCTTCGGACCGCCATTTCTCGCTACTTGTTGACTGGGGCCTGAACGGCACTCCCCCATAGCTATAGGCTAGAATGCGCCTAGCCGAAGCGCGTCACTTGGGCCAACCCGATCCGTCTCTGTAAAAGCGTTGATTGAGCTGGGAATCTCTAATGAGTTACAGGGAGAGGCTAGCGGGGAATCAACCCAGGAGGCCAACCTTGCTCAGCTTGCTGCACCCACGGATTTTTCAAGTGCAGCCCGAAGCCTGCTGACTGGCTTGGCCATTGCGGCGCCGCATTGATGGAGAAAGTGTGGCCTCGCGCACCGGGCAGAGCGAGCGGATCGGAGTAGCGGGTCGCGAGACCTCGAATATTTGCTTTGCGCAAACACTATCGAGGCTCTGGATTGCCCGATTCTCTCTCGCGTCGCTTTCTCCATCTCATTGGGATCGGAGTGGGTCGCCTAGGAGAGCTGCCAGTTTCTCGATTTCCGTTTTACTACAGGCGCGTGTGTGCTGAAGGCAATGGAGTTAGCTGTGAAGCATTGCTGCGTGAGTTTGACCGGGGCGCCAGGGGATGTTGTTGTTCCTTTGTCCGCCCTTAGAGCCTGGGAGGCTGGGACCTGTTGGTGCGGCCCGGTACTGCTGCTGTGATCTGCACTGTCTGTTGTCTTCTTGGGTGGCGCAATTTTCTTCTGAGGAAATTGCGACTTATTTTACGATGCCTGTTATTGTAAAAAAAGCTGTGATTGTACACCGTATGCAAGAGAGACAAAAGCATCTAGAGCTTGGCGGAGTTATAACCTAGCCATCAGTTTTATTTGGCATCAGACCAAACTTATTCATTTTATGATTACTTTCTGAGTCCATGTAACGTGAAAAGTCAGTTAACGCAAGGCTGAGACTGCATTTGCATTTTGAACGCCTTAGGCAGCACGCCTTTTGATGTTTATCATGTGCAAAAATTACTCGCACCTACAGCTATAGAAAAAGGTTTATTTCGCTGGCCTTGTAGTTTTTAGCTCGCTTGCGTCAAATATTGTTTTCGCTGGTCTTTCGTTGCGCCTATTTGCGGATAAGAATGTAAGCGGCGCATTTTCTCAGCCGTGTCGAGCGGATGAAATGATGAGATTTAGCGGTCGTAGATTTTCAATTTTCGCGGGGTAACCCCTGCTGCGTAAAGCGAAGCGAAGAATTCTTGTGCGCCGAAACCTGGATAAATTTTGCTAGAAGGTCGAGTTTCCTGACGACACTGAAATGAAAAAAGCTAATAGGAAAATTTAGCATTGTCGGGCAGTTCTCGATTTCTCAGGTTCTCTATACTGGGGAAAAAGTTTTTTTAACGCTACAACAGTCGGAACAGCTCTGTGCCTAGAACTGCAATTTATGGATGTGCCTTAAATGTTGCGATTGTTACGTGCAAACCAACGGGATGGTCTTGTAATCTAGTCTAGCCCCTAGCTTCGATACACAACCTACTGCATTAGCTCTTTAAGAAGTTCAACAAGGAGGCCCCTCTAAGCTGGTTTATTACCCTTGTAATTTTTTGACGACTTCGATACTGTTGATCGTCACAGTTTAGTACCTTTTGCACATTAATTTCTAGCTGAACTCGGCTCCAATGAAGGCCAGTGCTGCACCGAATAATGATGAAGGCGACGCTAATTTATGAGTAAGCTAAGCTGGGCGAGGAGAGTTTCCGTCAGGGCGAGAATCAGCCATGCAGCAGTGGCGACCTCGGCTGAGTCAGTCAGCAAGCGGCAGGGGGTTCTGAGCGAATGTCGAGGGGGCGTGTCTGAGAAGGGTCTCGGTAGATTGGGTCCACCGCGCCCACCCCTGCTTAATTCACCTCGCCTTCATCGGATTCACTGCTGGGGCAGGGGCAGGGGTCTCCCATCTGGCCTTGTCGGCTTCTCCCTCCCCCCCCCCTCTATCTTTGGTCTGCCTGCTGGGCTGAAACACGTGAGTAGTGGAAGCTTGCATTCTGAGGATTTTGGGGCAGCTAGGAGGCAGAGAAGCAGGCGGGTCAACCACGGAATGGGACTTCGATTTTTGGCCCTTTATTCTGCCTGCTTTCTCTCTCCCCCTCCGCACCACGCAGCCCCCGTCGACTAAGAAACCAAGTCCTGGCCGGCTCTCGCAGCCTCCTTCAGACTCTCCTCTCTCCATCCTGCCGGCTCATGACCAAGCGGCCGCTCCACACTCATTCTTGAGCCAACTTTTAATTTAACCTTCTGCTCTCCCAAGCCAGACGTTGCTCTTTTTTGCTGACCCGCTGCTGCCACTCCCTACTGCCGGTTTCCCAGCGTTAGGTGGACCTCCCCAGTCAGAATATTGGATGCAGGCCACTTGCACGAAACAGTTTCACTACTTGCTCACGCAAATACTCCTAGCCATGTGGTAATAAACTCTGCCTGGAGGTCGGCACTCTGGTACGAGCGTAGGACGTCTGAACTGTCTGCTAACCTTGAAGTTGCCGAAGGTAGAGTTAAGCAAGACAAATAATCCGAGCTAGACTGACTGAAGGTTGTAAGCAAAAGATTTGAGACTAACTAGGGAGAAGGAACGGCCTTTAATTTTTCAGAGTGGATTCCTACAAACTTTTCTGATTGTTTAATGCTGTAGGCAACGTCGGTTTGCTCAGGTAAATCAGGAGGTGCTCATAAGTCTATTGTACAGTATATACTTGGCTTTTTACATAGTGTATAGATTATTATTATGCTGCCAGGTAGCACGAAGCAAGTCACGTAGCATTAGAAAATTCAGGCATCAAGGATCGGATAGGATAAAAGAAGCAAAATCGAAATGCGAGGAGACCATGGATTTTATCAGCAGTAAATTCTGTTTACGGAGTAAAAACACCATTCACTGCAGGCCTTGGTGGTGCTCATTGTAAGCGATTTTTTAGTGCCAAACTCATTGCTTGAGCGGGGAAGAGAGGAGAGAGGCTGGGAGCACGTGATAGAGAATTTCGGGTGTTGGAAACAATTGATGAGTTTGGCTGCTCTCTAGGGCAGGGCGACAAAGCCAGCAGCTCCAGCTAATGAGTGCATTGTGGTCCGCCTCCAACTCTCCTGAACTCTCCCGGAGTCCTGCGTGAGCGTTGCGCCAAAAACTCCAGAAAAATTATATTTAATCAGAGCAGATGCAGAATCTTGCCATCTATTTGTCTCTTCTCCTTTAGAAACTATGTTACTTGTTACACATTCTCTATTCGTGCCGCTAGAGTTCGTGCTTAATTTTGCTCATTTTACTTAGATGGGGTGTCGGATTGAGTCTGGTTATAGTTCCCGATCTCGTCACGGCCTCGTAGTTGTCTGCAGTTTCTTTGTAACCCAATATTGAATGATCAGCTCATGATTCGACTAGTCAAAGCTGCATTGGTGCGGATAGAAGCTCTGCGAACCTTCTGAATGGCCGAGGATTTCAGACCTGAGCAGGGGGGGGAGGTAAGTCGTCAGATTAAGTTTAGGGATAGATCTGGTCAGATCGGGCTGACAAATCTGCGAAGCGAAAACTCCGCCGCCCCCTTCCCCCTTTTTTGAACAGGCTGTTTGACCTTATCGGTCGCTTCTTCCCCCCTTCCCCTATCCCATGAGAGTGAGTGAGTTTTGAGTCCCTAGAGTGTGTGTGTGTGTGTGTGCCTGATCAGGCAGCGTCCGATCGCACTACTGGGAACAGTTGAGAGGAGGAGCACTGCTTTGCGCGCCGACCCCTCATCCGATTCTCATTTCATTCTCATCTAGAGGCCATTGACCCCGGCAGTGACTCCGGGGCAGCGGGGGGGGGGTCGGTGTAGGCTAGGGGATCAATTTATTAGCTAGGGGAAGGCTAGTAGCCATTTCGAGCGTCCAACCCGCCAACAGTCTATTTTTCCTCTCAGTGCCTAGAATGTTGTTTTTAAGTCAAGCTCTCCGTCCGCTCGTGTCCCCCTCTCGCACTGTGTTCTCTACTTCGTCTCCAGCTTGTTTGTCCCCGCCCTGCACCCCTAACTTCCAAGGTTGCTTGCGTCTCAGTTCTGACCCTGCCCGACCTCTTGAGTGGGAATTAGAAGAGATAAAATTTGAGCAGACCTGAGCCACCTGGTTGCAGTTCATCGCTGCACTTTATTATTTTACGGCTTTAGGATGCAGCGTAAGAGGGACTTAATCCGACTTAATACAGGCTAAATCCGGTCGTAATTTTACTATTATTCCATTATAGCCATTTCAAATCCAGGGGGGTACAGTATACATGTTTGGCAGATTGTATTGGGCATCTTACATGTAATTTCGGTGTGCTGCAATGAAAATCTCTGCAATGGTAAATCGAGAGAGGCTGGCGCACTTTACAAGTAAATATTCTCTGAAGTACGAGTATAATTACTGCACATTGGTGATGAAAAACGGACTGAATGGAAAATCGACAATAATTTCCTGTCCATTTACGCCTTTGTTATTTTGCTATATCACGCTGCTGTGAGCTAAATAGATTTGTATAGATGCGCGATGAAAACTGCGCGCCATCCATCAAGCCGTTTGAGTCTCGTCATAACTGACCCCTTATTTAGCAGGGTAGGCCCTTGCGTGCGCGTTGCTAGGTCCTTTTCTTCCCCCCCCCCCCGAGTTTTGTCCCGGCGTGACACGCGATTCCGGGAGTTTTGGCTCTGGCTGAGGCGGCGGAAAACAGGAAGGCAGCAGCAGCGCAGCATTCTGGGTGGTGCGGTTTGAATTTGTGTGTTTTTTTGGTAAAAATCCTACACTTTAGCTGTGTTTCTGTTTGGCGCCGATTTCATGAAAAAAGCAAATTGCAATTCTCTGCCGCGGGAAAGGTGACTAAGGATTCTGCTATGGTAACGCCAGGTTTCGAGGAATTTCCTTCCTTAAGCTTTCTGCTTCGACGAGTTAACAGCGACTACAGGGAATTCCTGAACCGAGGGGCTGGAACTGAGGTCTATTTTGTTCAATGCCTTGGTGTACTGGCCAGCGTCTATCTCTAACTACTATGCAGTTATTCGTTCTTCCAAAAACAACGCCTAATTAAGTGGATTCACATTTTGTCTGCTCTCTGTGCTAGTCTAATTACGAGCTATATTAGTTAATTGCAATATGTGCCCTACTAAGTTACAACACGGTTATTTATATTGCCAATGCATAAATTTGCCACTATCCTAAATGGTTCGTTCCAGCAAGCTGAACACAACAGGCAACTGTACGGTGAAAGCGCAACATTAAAGCACAACACTAACAGCTGGACTGGCGTCCGGATTCCGCCTTCTGCAGTGCCAACAGTACGGTGAGTGAGAGCGTTTTTGCTTAGGCTGGATAGAGAAGAGATACGAGCGTAGTGTGGAATACAGAGGAGTCGCTGTGGTACTCTAAACAGAGTCAGTGTAGGTTAATGAGGAGTCACTGTAGGCTCTAGCAGAGGTAGTGTAGGTTAATGGGAGTCACTGTAGGCTCCAACAGAGGCAGTGTAGGTTAATGAGGAGTCACTGTAGGCTCTAGCAGAGGCGGTGTAGGTTAATGAAGAGTCACTGTAGGCTCCAACAGAGTCAGTGTAGGTTAATGGGGAGTCACTGTAGGCTCCAACAGAGGCAGTGTACGTTTATGAGGAGTCACTGTAGGCTCTAACAGAGTCAGTGTAGGTTAATGAGGAGTCACTGTAGGCTCTAGCAGAGGTAGTGTAGGTTAATGGGAGTCACTGTAGGCTCTAGCAGAGGCAGTGTAGGTTAATGAGGAGTCACTGTAGGCTCTAACAGAGGCAGTGTAGGTTAATGGGAGTCACTGTAGGCTCCAACAGAGGCAGTGTAGGTTAATGAGGAGTCACTGTAGGCTCTAGCAGAGGCAGTGTAGGTTAATGAGGAGTCACTGTAGGCTCCAACAGAGTCAGTGTAGGTTAATGAGGAGTCACTGTAGGCTCTAACAGAGATAGTGTAGGTTAATGAGGAGTCACTGTAGGCTCCAACAGAGGCGGTGTAGGTTAATGGGGAGTCACTGTAGGATCTAACAGAGATAGTGTAGGTTAATGGGGAGTCACTGTAGGCTCCAACAGAGGCGGTGTAGGTTAATGGGGAGTCACTGTAGGCTCTAACAGAGATAGTGTAGGTTAATGGGGAGTCACTGTAGGCTCCAACAGAGGTGTAGGTTAATGGGGAGTCACTGTAGGCTAACAGAGATAGTGTAGGTTAATGGGGAGTCACTGTAGGCTCCAACAGAGGTGTAGGTTAATGGGGAGTCACTGTAGGCTCCAACAGAGGCGGTGTAGGTTAATGGGGAGTCACTGTAGGCTAACAGAGGCAGTGTAGGTTAATGGGGAGCCACTGTAGGCTCTAGCAGAGGTAGTGTAGGTTAATGGGGAGCCACTGTAGGCTCTAGCAGAGGTAGTGTAGGTTAATGGGGAGTCACTGTAGGCTCCAACAGAGGCGGTGTAGGTTAATGGGGAGTCACTGTAGGCTCTAGCAAAGGCAGTGTAGGTTACAGAGGCGACCGCTACAGAGGGGCATTGAGATCTCATTAATCAAGACACTGTCTGTGCAGATAGATTACCATTGACTGTTCGAGAGTCTTCGTCATCCTGTTTCTGTTTCCTTTGCATCCGCATCTTCTTTTCTCACTTAATATCCCAACATCCTGGTGAAACATCCGTCCACGCGGTACTGCTAGAGGCCTACGCAGTAGTACCTCAACCGTGCAAAATCGCTGCAGTGAGGCAGTGAAGCGTGACTCGGTAGTGAGGTTGAGCTGCGTTTTTTCTTGCAAACGAAAAACAGAAATAGATAGGCTAGAAGACGCGGATGCTTGAGGAAGCCTCATTGCACTGGGAGGAACCCCCACCGTAACTGCACCCTGACCACCTTGGCTTCCCATATTCCATTCCCATTAAGCATTTTCCCGTCGCAATCTTATTTCTTTACCTTCTCCCAGTCTCACCGATGCCTCATCGGTCTTTTCTACCCTTCTTCGTGCCCGACCATCGCCCTTTGTCCACCTCCAATTTGTCTGGGCAACTGTGCCCTCTGTCCGACTCAGCTATCGCGCTTTACTTGCTCATTAATTATTAATTAGCTCACTGCCAAAAAGGCGCAGGTGGCGTGGACAGGTTTTTTTCGGATGGAGAGCAAACTAAGCTTGATGTTGCTTGAGGCAGCTGAGGAGATTGATTAGAAGTAAAGTTCTCCTTATATCCTTAATAAAGTTATAAGCATAAGTTTTCTGTAGGAAAATTGTTAATCTGGCTAATAAATTACACTTCATTTGTTGTTAATTCGTTATTGAGCCAGGGGAAATGTTGCTGAGCCGAGTTTACACAGAGGCGCGTCAAGTTGGTGCAATAGTAGTTACGATTGCCAGCCTCGGTGCCGACATCCGGCAGGCTGTAAATCACATCGACGCACCGATTGCAGTAGTCTAGAGATTGGATTAACAGCTTACGAGTTAGTGGCATAAGGTTCCAAAACATGTGAATATAATAGGACTAGTTCAAAACGTCCTGGGCGGGTTGTAGCCTAGTGATTAGAGCGTCGGACTTACGACTGGAAGATCGGGAGTTCGATTCCCGATCCCACTGGAACAATCTATGTCCTTGAGCAAGACACTTAACTCTGCATTGCTTCAGTTCACCCAGCTGTAAAATGAGTGCCAGCATTAGCTGGGGTAATTGAGGGTGTGTGTGGCGACCCCCAGTCCTTGGACTGAACAGCCGTACGCAGTCTTCAGATGCGCCGTGCAATAGCTGCGGCTGAGCTGTCGGTTGTACATCTGCCCATTAGGGCAGATGTAATCAGTTATTATTATTATTATTATTACCCTAACGGACATGAAGCAATGCAGATATAAGTGTCTTGCTGAAGGACACAAAATGTTCCATTGGGATCGGGAATCGAACCCCCGACCTTCAAGTCGCGAGTCCGACGCTCTGACCACTAGGCTACAAGCCCGTTAGGGTGCTGCAGAGAACACGCAGTTCTACAGCTGGACGTCGGAGTCCCTGACTGCAGCTCGGGCTAAGCGTCACAACCAGCGCCAGCTTGTTATTGAATTTGCGTTCGGGCTGGGGCCGCGGTTGCGTTAAAAAAAGACTCATTTTTTTCTATGACTTATCGATCGCGTGCACTTGCCCTAACTCTTCTATCTCTGTCCCACTCTCTCTCTCTCTTTGGATGGCTCTCCAAATCAGCAGAGTACAAAATCGGGTATATTATTATTATTATTACTACTGTGATCATTATTGCCATTATTATAAAGTACATGCATCTCTCAACCCGATCTCACCCCAATGCGGTGCACTTCTTTTTGAAAGTTTCAATTAATTTGGGTCAGGCAACTCTGCGCTTACTCGCAGAATGCTTTGCAGAGAAAGAGAAAGAGAGAGAGAGAAAAGGAACGCCGAATGCAGGCTCAACTTTAGCTATGAGAATATTGAAGCTATGCAGCTAGGGGAATGGTGAGTTGGCGATGGCAGAGGGGATAAAGGGAACCTAGCGGGGGACTGAAGCGAAAACTGCTTAGCAGTCCAAGGAATTTCTGGCGGCGCAGTCGCTGGCCCCTCTGTCAGCTCGTATTTTAGAGATAAGAACCGGAGCCCAGATAATCTCCCGAGCACGACTCTGCCGGGTGGAAACTTGAGCCCCGCGGAGACGCCAGCCTACCCTGTGCCCGCCTAAGTCTTCTTCCAGGCGCTGATGCTGCCCGGATTGCCGAGTCGTCTCTCTTTTCTCCTTTCATTCAAGAAGCTCAGGCAGAGAGGAGAAGTTCCTCCACGAACGAAATGGGAGCTCGAGTTGGCATGGCGGGCAGGAGTTCACCGGGCGGGGAGTCGGGGAGATTAGTTAGAGAGAAAAAAGCCTGTTCGGAAATAAGGGTCCCGTCGCCTTTTGCAGCTTCCTTCTTTGCTGCTGGCTTTCTCTCCTTTCCTTATTTGCTAACCCATCCCGTAACTCAATCATAGAGAGCTGTCTGTGATTTGCCTGCGCCCAACTGTCTTCTCAATCTATTCTTTGACTTTTCCTAGCACAATGACTGGGATAAGTGCATCCGTCTGTCTGTCTGTCTGTCTGTCTGTCTGTCTGTCTGTCTGTCTGTCTGTCTGTCTGTCTGTCTGTCTGTCTGTCTGTCTGTCTGTCTTAGTGTCTGTCTGTCTGTCTTAGTGTCTGTCTGTCTGTCTGTCTGTCTTAGTGTCTGTCTGTCTTAGTGTCTGTCTGTCTTAGTGTCTGTCTGTCTTAGTGTCTGTCTGTCTTAGTGTCTGTCTGTCTGTCTGTCTGTCTGTCTGTCTGTCTGTCTGTCTGTCTGTCTGTCTGTCTGTCTGTCTGTCTGTCTGTCTGTCTGTCTGTCTGTCTGTCTGTCTGTCTTAGTGTCTGTCTGTCTGTCTGTCTGTCTGTCTGTCTGTCTGTCTGTCTGTCTGTCTGTATGTCTGTCTGTCTGTCTGTCTGTCTGTCTGTCTGTCTGTCTGTCTGTCTGTCTGTCTGTTTGTCTGTCTGTCTGTCTGTCTGTCTGTCTGTCTGTCTGTCTGTCTGTCTGTCTGTCTGTGTGTCTGTCTGTCTGTTTGTCTGTTTACATTTATTCAGCCTTTTTCATCTAACAGCTCTTACAAAGACAACCTATTGTGCAAAAATACAATCTCTGCAATGCAGAATTCATTTCTCTGTGCTTCGATAGCGTGTACTTTTTTGATCCACCAGCGACGGCGGCATTTATTGCTCAATCTATTGGGCCGCAAACAGGCGTAGAGGCTGCCCTGCCCCTCTCCATTGCCCCACCCACCTCCCTGTCCTGCCGAAACAAACACGCTGATAGATACATTGTCATGGCCTCCGGCTGCCTTTCCTTTCTCCCTTTGCAAACCTGGCCATGGCCCTTCTCTCTCTTTACTACTCATCTGTGTTAGCAACGGGGGCATAATTGTATCTGGCAGGCAGCCAGCGGAGCCTTGAAGGGACGGCGGCAGCGGTGGCAGCGGCGGCGGCGACATTAGCGCGGGCGGCAATGCGATTAGCCCTTTACCCCTTGGCCACGCGTTGATCTCGCCGCCTCTTCACCATCGCTGTTCTCTCTTGGTGTCTCGGCTGTAGCCTCGCTTCTCGTCTCGTATGCGCACGCGCGGCCCCTTCCTCCCCCTCGACCCACTTTGCGCCCCCGGGCCAGAAGCTGGGCCCGCGATTCCTCTGCACTGCGTGCAGTTGCACTGTTTTATGTAAGCATGGCAACTAGCCAGTGCGGTTGGCTAGCGAGCTCAGCAATGGCAGGCTTGAGACTAATCTGGATAGTTTAAAGTAATCCTTGCGGTAATACTTAGTCTTTGGGCTAAGGAGGCCGTAGCCTTGTGGTCTAGCACGGTGCTCTGATGTGCCAGCGGCCCAGGCTCGATTCCCATTGCAGTCACATTAATTTGGGACTAAATTGGAATCTCCGCTTGGCTCTGCTCGTGCAATTAACGGCCTCAAGGGCCAAACCCACAAGGCACAGTGAAGTGTACATGCCTAACGATAAATAAAGTTAGGACCGCTGTACACTCCTGTGTGAGTGTGTGCCTGTGCGTATGACTGCGTACGTATCCGCCCGCTTGTGTGCCTGCTCAGGGGAGTCGGCGGAATGGGCAGCAATGCCTCTCGCCGGTTGTGCGACAATGTCGCTTGCAGTTCGCCAGGGTGCACACAGCCCCCGGCCTTTAATAAAAAAGAGTGATTGGGCTTTGGTTTTATTAGTTCTGCGCTACACATCCTTCACACACCTACTCACTCGCTCACGCATTCGCCTCAGTGACTCCGCTGGCCCTTTCGACTCTCCTAATGACGGGTTCCCCGTGCCCCTGCGAAATCTGCGACTGAGCATCCAGTGGAAGCAGCCGGCGTGGAGCAAATTTCTTTAGATTTCAGTCTCGAGTAAACTAAAGCAGGAGCGAGAGGGTTCGAGCTGCAAGGGGGACTCAGCGCTCGTCGGGCACGATCTTGGCCGATCAATATATCGGGCTTATCCTTAGCCTCTTCATCCCATCTCAAGCGCTGTATCATTGCTTCGCTTGAGAGATGCAGTCGAGTGCAATCCGATTTGCCAATGTGGCTCCAAACTTGCTCAAAACTCTCTTCTACCCGCATGAGCACCAGCTTTTGCTCGCCTTCTGAGCTGGGGGCTTTCGGGGGAGCTTCTTGATTCTCGAGAACGCGTTGCTTTCTTGATAACTGTCTCCCCTTGTACCCCAGATGTACACTCTACCATCTCCCCTGTACACTCCACCATCTCCCCTATACACTCCACCTGTACACTCCACCATCTACCCTGTACACTCCACCATCTACCCTGTACACTCCACAATCTCCCCTGTACACTCCACAATCTCCCCTGTACACTCCACAATCTCCCCTGTACACTCCACAATCTCCCCTGTACACTTTACCATCTCTCATGTACACTCCGCCATCTCTCATGTACACTCCACCATCTCCCCTGTACACTCCGCCATCTCCTCTGTGTCCTCTGCCATCTTTCTCATGTCATCTCACCCGCTGTCTCTTGTTTTTTTCTATTTAATACTACTCTTTCCAGAATATAATTTTAATTTTTCTGTCTAGTACCCTACACCTGACCCTCTATATCCTTCATAAACACCGTCTCTTGCAGACAGATGTTCGAAAAAATCTAGCAACCTGTCAATCCTGGCTAGGATAAAGCAGCCCTACCCCGAAGTCTAGGGCTGTGCGAGGGGGGGGGGGCACTGTTTACTAGCTAGCGTGTGTGTGTGCACCAATCGCATGATGATCGTGTCATCAATGATGCGATCTGTGTCCGCTAGTGTGGCAAAACTTATAAACAGATCCAGACCCCCGTCTCTGACCCCCTCTCAGACCCTGTCTCTGACCCCCTCTCTGACCTCGTCTCTAACTCGCTCTCTGACCCGCTCTCTGACCCCTCTCTGACCCCCTCTCTGGCCTCGTCTCTAACCCCCTCTCTGACCCGCTCTCTGACCTCCTCTCTGACCTCTTTTGTTGGCCAGGTGAAATATACAGCGGTACTCGACATTAGGCTAGATGTCAACGCCGCAGAAACAACAGACTATTGTTGCATTTTTCTGCCGAGTCAGGTGGCAAGGGCGCTATCCCACAAGATTCCCGAATTGATCCCCACAATATGAGATGGAGACTCATTCGGCGTGAGTTCTCGCGCTCTCACTGACTGAGCATTTACAGATGAGGCCCGCAGCTCAAAATCCCCTACTGAATGTGGGATTTGCACCCCGGGATAGGATGAGGTTGCCGGGTGGGGGGGATAATTCTCCCCTCCTCTGCCGGCAAGGCCATCGCGTGTGTTGCATCTCGATCCTGCACACCCACGCGCTGCTTTATTTGGGGAAAGCCGGCGGCTCGAGTGAGGAGAAAACTAAAGAGGAACGGTGGGATCCCTTCGCGACACTCTTTCCCGTTCCCTGTCGAAGGATTAGCGACGCATTTTATCCCCCAGCGCGATGATTACGTAACTTTTTAAGCAATTGATTGCGTAATCATCAATTCACAATTTGGTATTCCCTGCATGCAGCGGGGGCAGCTGGATGAGCCGGGTTTGAGCAATGATAGAAATTTATTAGTGTATTTTATTAGGCTCTCATTACCGATTGCTGCTTTTTAGATGAAGAACTTACTACTCCCACACTCTTGAGCCTCTGACTGTGTCTCTCCAGGAGCTCGAATCGCTGTCCAGCCCCCCAGTTTGCTTCTCCGCTAATGCTCAGGCGGTGTAAGGCTATAGATCTGCTGCCGCTTCTTGAGTTCTTCTCAAATTGCCCCCCACTCCCGCGACTAAAAAGAAGTCTGCACTTGGCCTGGAGGACACCGCTGGGTCCTGCCAAGCAGAGGGAGGAGAAAAGCTGCGAGAGAAGCCTCGCCTGCCTGTGGGTGGTGCCGTATGAGGCCCAGAAATGAATGAATAAATCATAAGAGGCCCTCCTTGCCTTGAGCTCACCCAAGCCTTTACAACTTGATTTCCAACAGCCAGCCGTCTGGACTTGCGCCAATCTACTAAGATACTGTCTCGGCTTCTTTTCTACTCCTTCATCTTCCCAATTCATCTCCCATCCAAGCCATCACCGCCCCCCCCCCGCCTTCTTTGCTTCACTCTGTGTGCTTTTAAGACTGGCTGGCCCCCTTTCTCGCCAACACTTGTGCGTGCGCTCTTTTTTCACTTTTGGCAGCGCCCGGCGCAGAGCTGATTCTTTTGTTTTAAACTGCTGCCAAGACTGTCGACTTTCTTGGTAACCGACACACCGTCTCCGGCTAGGTTTTGGCTCGCTTTCCCACCGTCGGCCTCTCCTCTCCTGCTTGCTGCAGAGCCCCCTCAGCCACTCTGGCATCTCTCATCTCTCTTTCTTCTTTTCCCATTAGACGGACTCATGCGGGAAATCGATCTACTAGAAGAGGCTGGGAGGGAGAAAGAGAAAGAGAGAGAGAGAGGGAGAAAAAAATCTGTAGCTAATTAAGCCGCATAAACATTTTTGCTGGCAGACGAAGTCCGCTGGACGCAGGGTTGGCATGGGCATCATGCGCATGGTTGGCTGTGCTTCGTTAAAGTGCACAGAAGCCTTCTCATTCGGTAGGAAATTGTCTGTTAATCTTTCACTTCCGGTCAGATGCTGCTGCGTCTGCTGCTAGGGAAGTGTTACTTCCGCTTGTGTTTTAATGAGTCGATTTTCAAAAATAATTATTTGCAAATCCCTGCTGTTTTGGCTGTTGCACTTCAAATGCTTTTCCAAGCTGGTTGGTGGCGATTTCGTTAACTTTTTGTGCAACCTTTCAACTCTGTTAGAAAGTCTTTGCGGTGTGATGAGGGATGATAAACTTGAAAAGTATCAAAACTGTGCCAAGTTTTAATGAGCAGCTCAGCGGTGAACTGCGTCTGACTCTCGCGCGGCTACATTTATTTGGAGCTTGTCACACCCACCAACCCCAGATCACAGAGAGTGTACAATGCCTGACGATTAGAAAGGCACAAAGAGCCGCTGTGCACCCTGTGTGAGCTAGTGTATGAGTGTGTGCCTGCGTACAGTATTGGCGCGCTTGCATGTGCTCAGGATCGAGCAGAATGAGCAGGATTATCTCACCGCAAGTTGTGGGTCGATTTCGCCCACAACCCATCTGCGATCTAGTAATGTTCTGTATCTTCATCAGGTTCTCGAGCTCCATACGTATCCGTTGTGTGCATCTGTTTTATTCAGCTAAAAATGCTGAGCTGTCTGTTTGACACTTGCATCAGCATTGACGGGCTCAATAAGCATCCTCTCGTCGTAATTATCCCATTGCATTGCTGTCCCGTCGCACTCTGCTCTTCATCTGCAGCATTTCCCTCCCTATACTTCACTATAGCATAACCAAAGTGGGGGGGGGAGAATGGGT
This sequence comes from Macrostomum lignano, assembly GCA_002269645.1. Classification (NCBI taxonomy): domain Eukaryota; kingdom Metazoa; phylum Platyhelminthes; family Macrostomidae; genus Macrostomum; species Macrostomum lignano. Next base: position 134,101 of record NIVC01000798.1, on the reverse strand, counting down.
CTGTTTTCAATTTGCATATTGACAAAGTCATTTCCAAGTTCGTGGATTGAGCGGCTTACTCTTCATCAATGTTTATGGAATGCACTTTTATTCTAGTCTGCTTTGCTGTCTCTACATCCTCATCGAGATCTAGTTTTCGAGGCAATGGTGGTGCAACGGTCGACTGTCTATGGTTGGCTGAATTTTCAACCGTCTATGGTTCGTTGAATGTTCAACTGTCTATGGTTGGCTGAATGTTCAACTGTCTATAGTTGGCTGAATGTTCAACTGTCTATGGTTGGCTGAATGTTCAACTATCTATGGTTGGCTGAATGTTCAACTGTCTATGGTTGGCTGAATGTTCAACTGTCTATGGTTGGCTGAATGTTCAACTGTCTATGGTTGGCTGAATGTTCAACTGTCTATAGTTGGCTGAATGTTCAACTGTCTATGGTTGGCTGAATGTTCAACTGTCTATGGTTGGCTGAATGTTCAACTGTCTATAGTTGGCTGAATGTTCAACTATCTATGGTTAGCGAATATTTAACTTCCATGCTTGGTTGAATGTTTTACTGTTTACTAAATTTATCCTGATGCTATTTGCCTCTTTCATATATGTACAGATATTTAAGTTCTGCCACTGATTTTATCTTTCTTTGTTAACCATCTCCTCTCGCATGCGTGTGATTCATGTCTACGTACGAGGAGTATTTGTGAAATTGCAGATTTTAGCATGCGACAGTTCTCCTTCCTTCCTATCTATCTCCATTAACTATCTTTATTTCCTAGTCTCTGAGTAGCTAGTGCATGCTTTAGTGCTTATCTCCGCGTGTGTGATCAGGCTAACATTTGAAGTCTAAAGGGAGCTAGGGGCAAGAAAATTGCTGTCTCAGCTGCAGCTTGTCAGACAGCTAAAAGGAAATATTGGACCGCATAGGCTTGGGAGAAAATGGGAGTTCAGCTGAGGCGAATTCCGAGTCGCCAGTTGCCGAGGGGGAGGAGACGAGTCTGAGGCGTAGTTGCCTCCATCCCGAGCAAGTAAATAATTTATGCGATTATTGCTTTAATTGCATTTTCGTAGATTGCCAGCCAATGCTAGTGCAAGTGGCAGTGCTGACTGGCTGACAGGCAGATAGCCAAGGCCCATGATGATAGTAATAAGCTTACTTCTCCCATAATAGGACAGCAATATTTTATTTCGGAACTACTACACTAATGATGAGAACATTTTTGGTGTAAAATTGAGTTCTCCTCAAAGAAAGTTTTTATAATAAAGGCTTGTGACAATGGAAGTGATATTGCATAATACTTGTTATGTTTCATTTTAATGGAGTTAGTTCGTAGTTAAATTAGATTTTCCTCTCAGGCAACAGCTCCTCTAATTGGCTAACATCAAACCCATGAAAGGGACGAAAAATTATAGTGTACATTGACACCCACCCCAATCCTCTCTGTGCCTGGCGAAGATTTCTCTACCCCCGGCCTTGAATAACCTTCTAAGTCGATTTCCCCCTCTATTTATATTGGCCGGCAAGCAGCCAGCCAATCAGCGACGACTGATCTTTCCTTGCAGTTGTGTATGTGCTTTGAAAGCTAATTATCTAGTCAGATCGGTCACATCGATTTTTTTGCTGTGTGGATGAGGCAATCAAATCAAATATTGTAAAGCGAACATTTTCGCGGGTTTAATTGTCTAGCGTATTTTATACGTAAATAAAAATCCACATACCATGTTTTACATGTGTCCACAGTTTAAAATTTCGAGAATAAGGTTCGTCATTACGTTTTGTAATAATTTTTTAATAAAGCCAGTAACTTTTGTGGATACTTCTATTGAGAGTAAGTTTATTCACCAGTACATCCCACTTTCTTAAAGCACAGAGCTAATTAAACCGGCTACTTCTACTTTCAAACTTTTACTTTCACTCACTATGGGTCCGTTCTGCCGCTTTCATACTTTTATTCTGCTCATACGTGTCTACGCATTAATTTTGGGAGAGTTTCTGCTATTCTGCGTATTTAAGAAAAAGAGAAAAATGCGAGCTAAGTCCCGACTCTGGCTCACTTTTCACACCATTCACCGGTATCCGAACCTTCTTCTAAAAGAGAGGTAATTATGGATTTCATGCTCATAGAAGCTTTAAAAGGAGTCAGATGATGGTGTCCGTATACAATATTCTACAATACTAAAAGCCTACAGATAAAGACAGTTAGACCGAAGGATGAGGCAAGCGTACAGCGAGAGTCTGAATGGCATTTTTGTCAGCTGTCAAGACAGAGGCAACACACCCAGCGCACACTGTGTGCAGCTTAACGACAGCTTTCTTTTGCTTTACCATATTGAAATCCCTCTTCTTTTGTGTGCGCGCTCGCGTGGCCCCCTTTAGCGGCGCCCCCCCCTCTCCTCGCTCTAGCTGAAACGTCAACTCCTGCCTGCTGCGACCTGTCTGTCTCTATCCGAGCGATGTCTCTTCTTCAAAAATAAGCCCCCCGTGTTGCCTCGCATGTATTGGAATGCCTGTGTGTGTATGTCGTTTGAAGGCCTCCGGATCGGGACAGCTTCAGCGAATGGACCCCCATCGGCCTCACTCGTCCCACTCCTCCCAAGCGCAAACATCTGGTAGGGGGGGGGGGCACAGTAAATCCGCTGCTGACTGTTGCTGCCGCTGTTGCAGCATCTCTGTTGCCGAAGATGAAAACAGTGAAAAATGCTGCAATGGAATTAGGGGGCGTGGGGGTTGAAGCGAGGACCCAGGGATTCAAAGAGAGAAAGAGAGAGAGAGAGAGAGAATGTAAAGCCAGACTGCTTGGACAAAACTCTTAGGCTTACTGTAGTTTGCTACAGTTTAACTTCCTGCCTGGAAGTTTCTCTAATATTCGACCCCCACGTTCCTTTGCAATTCGTGCTTTGCCTCTCCGCAGATATTCCCGTAGCCCTCTCGCCCTCGCCCTTTTCGCTAGAATTCTTAAGGCGACCCTCCCAAGGCTAAGTAAATTTCTAAGAAACTCTTAATGACCGGATGGGGTTCAATGTTGGCTAGGAACAAGTCTATATTTTCTATGAAAGTTCAACATGAATATCATAGTCCTCTTTTGCCCTTTTTAATTGCAGATTTTACCGCTCAACAGCTCGACAGCGCCAAATTGATCTGAAATCCGCCACATGCTCAACCTCTGACGGTGAGTTGCTAGCCAGCTGCGCTCATAGACAGTAATAAGTACCTCATAGTTCTGCGGCATCAAGATTGCTCAAACCAATTTGAAAATTGGTCCGAACAAACTCTAACATTGATTTGAGCAATCTTGATCCCGAGCAATGTGAACTGGCCTTTTTTAGTTGAACACTGAATGACTCCAACTGCTTCTCTCCCGATGTCTGATGATGGATGCTGTCCAGCCTCTCTGAGCTGTGTGCGTTTCATCTCTGATTCAAGTTTTATTTCGCGCGCACTAACTACCCAATCTCGCTTATTAATCCCATTCAACCGAATCCGCTAGCTCTTGACCCTAATGACAGACCGCGAGACTTTACAACTCTTTAAGCCTGCAACACAGCGGGCGTGACGATTCTTCATTTTTTACAATTTTTATTTACGACCTCGCCCGAATCTGGGGCGCCAAACTGGACGATGCGAATTCTGTCTGCTATCTGGGCCCCCCAGCTCTGCCAGTCCTCTCAGCTCTTCATCGCTGCCCGTGTGGTCTGCCACCCA
>NIVC01000798.1:80409-125409 GCA_002269645.1 Macrostomum lignano | reverse complement strand
ATAGATAAGCAGACAGGTAGATAAGCAGACAGGTAGATAAGCAGACAGATGGATAAGCAGACAGGTAGATAAGAGACAGGTAGATAAGCAAACAGATAGATAAGCATACAGGTAGAAAAGCAGACAGGTAGATAAGCAGACAGGTAGATAAGCAGACAGGTAGATAAGCATACAGGTAGATAAGCAGACAGGTAGATAAGCAAACAGGTAGATAGGCATACAGGTAGATAAGAGACAGGTAGATAGGCAAACAGATAGATAAGCAGACAGGTAGATAAGCAGACAGGTAGATAAGCAGACAGATGGATAAACAGACAGGTAGATAAGAGACAGGTAGATAAGCAAACAGATAGATAAGCATACAGGTAGATAAGCAGACAGGTAGATAAGCATACAGGTAGATAAGCAGACAGGTAGATAAGCATACAGGTAGATAAGCAGACAGGTAGATAAGCAGACAGGTAGATAAGCATACAGGTAGATAAGCAGACAGGTAGATAAGCAAACAGGTAGATAAGCAGACAGGTAGATAAGCAGACAGGTAGATAAGCATACAGGTAGATAAGCAAACAGGTAGATAAGCATACAGGTAGATAAGCAGACAGGTAGATAAGCAAACAGGTAGATAGGCATACAGGTAGATAAGAGACAGGTAGATAGGCAAACAGATAGATAAGCAGACAGGTAGATAAGCAGACAGGTAGATAAGCAGACAGATGGATAAACAGACAGGTAGATAAGAGACAGGTAGATAAGCAAACAGATAGATAAGCATACAGGTAGATAAGCAGACAGGTAGATAAGCATACAGGTAGATAAGCAGACAGGTAGATAAGCATACAGGTAGATAAGCATACAGGTAGATAAGCAGACAGGTAGATAAGCATACAGGTAGATAAGCAAACAGGTAGATAAGCAGACAGGTAGATAAGCAGACAGGTAGATAAGCAGACAGGTAGATAAGCATACAGGTAGATAAGCAGACAGGTAGATAAGCATACAGGTAGATAAGCAGACAGGTAGATAAGCATACAGGTAGATAAGCAGACAGGTAGATAAGCAGACAGGTAGATAAGCAGACAGGTAGATAAGCATACAGGTAGATAAGCAGACAGGTAGATAAGCAAACAGGTAGATAAGCATACAGGTAGATAAGCATACAGGTAGATAAGCAGACAGGTAGATAAGCATACAGGTAGATAAGCAGACAGGTAGATAAGCAGACAGGTAGATAAGCATACAGGTAGATAAGCAGACAGGTAGATAAGCATACAGGTAGATAAGCAGACAGGTAGATAAGCATACAGGTAGATAAGCAGACAGGTAGATAAGCAGACAGGTAGATAAGCAGACAGGTAGATAAGCAGACAGGTAGATAAGCATACAGGTAGATAAGCAGACAGGTAGATAAGCAGACAGGTAGATAAGCAGACAGGTAGATAAGCATACAGGTAGATAAGCAGACAGGTAGATAAGCATACAGGTAGATAAGCAGACAGGTAGATAAGCAGACAGGTAGATAAGCATACAGGTAGATAAGCAGACAGGTAGATAAGCAGACAGGTAGATAAGCATACAGGTAGATAAGCAGACAGGTATATGAGTGAAAATGGATTTAACATGCAGATAACAATGCAGACAGGAGCATAGTTGACCGTCGGCGCGATATCCATCGTGTCAATTATTTATAAATGAGGAAACCAGATATCGCAAAAGGTAACTGGAGAAGCAAATCCCGTTATGCCAAAGAGTTCAGTAAGCTACGGTGGTATTTTTTAGTCCTTCAAACTTATCCTAATTTGTTATATTCTAATCATTTGTTTTGATTGGTATATCATTTTAAATCTGGATTTGTTTATCCTGTGTTGGGCTTTTTGCTAAATAGGATTGAACGTTCGCTTTTCAGTTTTCGCTTTTTTGCTTTCGGTTTTTCAGTTTTTTTTAATAAGTTAAGTTGAAAAGGATAGCTGCCTAGCAACTACGCTAACCTGTCATCGCAGCTTCATCAACTGGGTGTTTCCAGAATCCTGTTACTCATAACTGATTAGTCACCAAGGGGGGGGGGGGCAGGAGGCTAAGCTAAGCTTATTTGATGGGCCGGAATGTGTGCTAATTGGTGGTCTGGGTGCAGATCCTAGATCTAGACTAGCTAGGCCTACACACTACTGCTGTTCAGTAGTCAGCTTGGTATATTAGAATGCGATAGTTGTTATTTTCATTGTTTATACTTATGAGGTTTTGATTGCCTACTGTTAGTAGCCAATACTGCATCGTATTATATACTTCTCAGTTCTTTTCTCTTCTCTCTCAATTCTCTCCCCTCTTCTCTCCTCTCACTCTACTCTCTCTCCTCTCTCCCCTCCCTGCTTCTCTTCCCTCTCTTTTTCTCTCCCCTTTAAAACTCTCCCATCTCTTCTCTCCTCTCTTCTCTTCTCTTGCCTCTCCTCTCTCTTATGAGCTGAATTTTTTATCTGGCACTTGAGGTAAAAAATAAATAGTCTAGCATTATTATTCATTCACAAGTAGAGTTTTTTAAACAGTTTATCTTGTTAGATTCTGTTTAGTTAGTTGATCAAGATCTGGTATTAAGTGAGGCTTGCCAGCTTCAAAATCTTCATTATCATTATTGTACTCATATATTAGTCTGGTTGCCAGGTCGCATTTGAGCAGCTCAGAAATTAATGCTCAACTTGCTGCAGATTCACTCTTCCATAGCATTCACGCCTTCTACGTATCTAGGAGAATCTAAACTGTACCTAATAGCTTACCTTTTCACACCTTGCCTGTCACCAGTTAGTTTTTGAGTGCCGTGCTCATGCAGCTTGTCTTGCATTCGGGACTCAGCCGCATCGCGTTGCTTGGTCGGACTCAGTGCGATAGAGAGTACTCTACTAATTTATTCATTTGACTCAAACTGCCTGCGGTCCCGGCGTTTATTGAGAGCATGAATATTGATGGGGGAGAAGCTGGAGTCTGCTACTGCTTTTGTATTTGTATCTGCTAGCAAATTTAGAGGATCGAAATCCCCTTATTTAATGCTTTCATTGAAAGCTTCTTCATCGATTTGTTATCTCTTGCAGCCATGCTATTCTAGGCTGCGTACTGCATTTTCGGTTTCCTTTTTTGTCATTCTTTTTACTGCTTCAATTTTCCTACAATTTGCTTTTGGATGGATTCCAAGTAGCAAACAGTTGCTCATGATAGATGTCGCTTATGAATGATGTCGCTCACGAGAGAGCTGTTGGGATGTCGAGATGTCGAGATGTCGCACATGAACTGTCGGAATGTCGCCCATGAGCTATCAGAATTTCGCTCATGCGATGTCGGGATATCTCCCATGAGAGATGAAGGAATGTCGGCTATGAGCTGTCTGGATGTCGGCCATGAGATGTCGAGATGTCTGTCATGAGCTGTCGGGATGTCGGCCATGAGATGTCGAGATGTCTGTCATGAGCTGTCGGGATGTCGGCCATGAGATGTCGGGATGTCTGTCATGAGCTGTCTGGATGTCGGCCATGAGCTGTCTGGATGTCGGCCATGAGATGTCGAGATGTCTGTCATGAGATGTCGGGATGTCTGTCATGAGCTGTCGGGATGTCGGCCATGAGATGTCGGGATGTCTGTCATGAGCTGTCGGGATGTCTGTCATGAGCTGTCTGGATGTCGGCCATGAGATGTCGAGATGTCTGTCATGAGCTGTCGGGATGTCGGCCATGAGATGTCGAGATGTCTGTCATGAGCTGTCGGGATGTCGCCCATGAGATGTCGGGATGTCTGTCATGAGCTGTCGGGATGTCGGCCATGAGATGTCGAGATGTCTGTCATGAGATGTCGGGATGTCGGCCATGAGATGTCGAGATGTCTGTCATGAGATGTCGGGATGTCTGTCATGAGCTGTCGGGATGTCGGCCATGAGATGTCGGGATGTCTGTCATGAGCTGTCGGGATGTCGGCCATGAGATGTCGAGATGTCTGTCATGAGATGTCGGGATGTCTGTCATGAGCTGTCGGGATGTCGGCTATGAGCTGTCGGGATGTCGGCCATGAGATGTCGGGATGTCGGCCATGAGCTGTCGGGATGTCGGCCATGAGATGTCGGGATGTCGGCCATGAGCTGTCGGGATTTCGGCCATGAGATGTCAAAATATCGCTATCGAAATGTCGCTCATTAGAGATTTTATTTATTATTCATATCTTTAATGAAGTATGTCACTTAAAAATACTTTTTAGTTTTTTTTCTGTTCCATATTTCATAGATTAAATGTCTTGTGAATATGAATGAATGAATTTTCATGCCCAGAAATAGAACTTAGCCGAAGCATTCATATTCATATTCACCTTTTAGTGCGAGGCCTGTCAACTTTGCTTTAGTCAGTAGAGCTCCCATAATTCGTGTTCAAACTAGCTGGTTCATTCTTCATTGCATGCTGACGAAGTTAAAAAAACACCTCGCATCCTATTTTCGTACCTACCCTACCCATTATTCTTCTTTACCTCTCTGTCAACACTGGTTAACTAGATAGCAATTCTCACACTAATAGCTTAATGGCGCAGCACTGGGATCGCTTAGGGATAGCGCTCGCCCCTCTGGATGATCTACTAGTACTTTGACAAGAACCGAAATTGAGTAGTGATTATTAGATGAGGCTCTCTGTTCGAAAATCGTCTACTGCTTTCGTTTCTGCAGGCCATAAATTTCATTTTCTGCTCTCTCTCTCCCAGAGTCACACAGCAGCAGCAGCACTAACGAGTGCCCTGCCGTTGCTGCTGCTAGGCGGTCTGAGCATGACTATACGTGCAGAAACATTTGCCAGTAACAACCCCGGGGAGCTGGGAATCCAGGCTTAAGTGTTCCAGATGAGTTCCTTATGCCTACTATACTGTCGGGGAGAACTTCGGCCAAGCGTCAATCTTCGATAAAGAGCTGCTCATTAGAGTTTCTACTAGGGTCAGTAGGCGAGAAAACTGATTAAAATGATTAGCAGTGCTTAAGATTTGACGGTTCAAGTTGGATTTAGCGGACTGTCGGATTGGCAGGGAGCAAGGCTGAGTCCACTGACACACTTATTGAGCTGGAACGGCGCTGATTGGTCGGCCCAGTTTTTCTGGCTGACTGAAGGCTTCTGAGGCTTCATCGGTTTATATGGCTGTTTCTGACAGTCCAATTTTACTTCCAATACTATTTCTAAACACAAAGATACACTTTTAAGCGATATTGTCGCGGAGATTTTGCATCGAACTTTCGAATCCTTTTTTCTCTGTGTTTCCGTATTTGTGTCATTGAGTGCGCGCAGTTTCCCGTAACGCCTGTGCCGCCCCCACGTGTGTGTGTGTGTGTCCGATAGCTGGACCGAATTAGCTAGATTGAGAACGCAGCCAGTCTCAATCTAGCTGACTAGCTGCCAAAAATGCAGCAACAGCATCAGTGTAATGCTGCAGCGGATTCAGTATAGTATATATAATATACACAGTATAATTACCGCCGTCACAACAGGTATGTCTAGCAGACTAGTTGCTATGGTCGGACGGTTCGGCCACTCAGAATTCACTGTCTCAATGCCGCTGCTGCTTCTGCTATTATTGTTACTGAGCTCCGGCGTCTCGGCTGGTAAGTTTTTTAAAAATATTTTTATTCCAGTCTCAGGCTTTGTCACGGTCATAGCAATCCGCGCCATCAGAGCACCGGTAAAGAGCTAAATACTCTTTCAACCAAAACGCTGAATAATAAAAGGTTTTTTTAAATTCTGCATTATAAAGCTGTGGAATTGTTGCGCTGTAAATGTTTGGGACGAGTTGCAGAAAGTCAAGCGAATAACCTAGGGAGGGTTTTAGTGCTTTTTTGCCGTGTACACCTCAGCAGCGGAGAATCTCCCTTTCTCCTATTCTGCTTTTTTCCCCAGCTTCTTTGTCTTCTCCCCATCTCTTGGCGTGCAGGCTTGTAGCTTTATTTATCTCTACCAGTGTTCACAGCAGAGCCGCTGGTCTATTCAGGATCTGCTCAAAGCGCCTAAGCGTTGACTTTACGGAGATGTCACAGGTTGGTGCTGCTTCTGGTGCTGAAGCAGAGCAAAACTGAGGTGGGCAGGGCAGGGGACAGCTTTGCGTTTGGCAGCCCCTCCGGCGGCCACTGACCATTCATTATTCATTTACTCAGCAACTATGATGTGGGATTGGAGCCTTCTCTCCCCTCCCAACTCCCTAGCTTCTCCCCTCCCCGTGTCTCGCCCTCCTGCCCAGCCAACTCCCAGAGTTCACCTTTCCAGCCTTGGCTGCATAGGAAGGCCTGTCGCCCGAGAACAAGTTGTATCTGACCGGCCCAGCCAGAGACAGAGACAGAGAGTAAAACGATCGCAAACGATACGAGAGAAGCCCACTGGTTTGCCTGCTTAGGCCGGGAGGGGCGGCTCCATCCCCTTTGACCGGCTGGGTGACCCGCTCAAATGAACAATGCAGTGAGCTCAAACACGACCAAGTTCTAGTAGTTGAGGCTGGAGCGAACAAAAAGCTATTCCAGTTCAAAGAAATCACTGGAGTGCATGTTAACAGGCTTTTGGTGGCATTGAGCCCTGGTATTTGTGCACTTTTGCGGGGCGAAGTTGAAATTTAGGCTCCTTATTATGCTATGTAAGACTTGATGTGTTTACAGGAGTTTTCCAATCAGACCCTATCCTTATCCTATCCTCATAGGATCCATATCCTCAAATCTGCCTCTCCGCTCCATCAGTCAGTCCTTGAGAATCTGCCTCTCCGCTCCTTCAGTCCTTGAGAATCTGCCTCTCCGCTCCCTCACTGCTTGAGAATCTGCCTCTCCGCTCCCTCACTCCTTGAGAATCGGCCTTTCCGCTCCATCAGTCCTTGAGAATCTGCCTCTCCGCTCCCTCACTCCTTGAGAATCGGCCTTTCCGCTCCCTCAGTCCTTGAGAATCAGCCTCTCCGCTCCATCAGTCCTTGAGAATCTGCCTCTCCGCTCCCTCAGGGCTTGAGAATCTGCCTCTTCGCTCCCTCACTCCTTGAGAATCGGCCTTTCCGCTCCATCAGTCCTTGAGAATCTGCCTCTCCGCTCCCTCACTCCTTGAGAATCGGCCTTTCCGCTCCATCAGTCCTTGAGAATCTGCCTCTCCACTCCCTCAGTCCTTGAGAATCTGCCTCTCCGCTCCCTCAGGGCTTGAGAATCTGCCTCCGCTCCATCAGTCCTTGAGAATCTGCCTCTCCACTCCCTCAGTCCTTGAGAATCTGCCTTTCCGCTCCATCAGTCCTTGAGAATCTGCCTCTCCACTCCCTCAGTCCTTGAGAATCTGCCTCTCCATTCCCTCATTCCTTGAGAATCTGCCTCTCCGCTCCCTCAGTGCTTGAGAATCTGCCTCTCCGCTCCCTCAGTGCTTGAGAATCTGCCTCTCCACTCCCTCATTCCTTGAGAATCTGCCTCTCCGCTCCCTCAGTCCTTGAGAATCTGCCTCTCCACTCCCTCATTCCTTGAGAATCTGCCTCTCCGCTCCATCAGTCCTTGAGAATCTGCCTCTCCACTCCCTCATTCCTTCAGAATCTGCGTCTCCACTCCATCAGTCCTTGAGAATCTGTCTCTCAGATTCTTTGAATCATGTAGCAATCCTCTTCAGATGAAGAGCCTGCGATCTTGTCCCAATCCTTTTAAGAGATTAATCTACATTCCCACTCAGTTTGGTCTCACAGTCTAACTTAAATGCCTGTCATTCTTCTCATCGCCCAGAGCCCACCTGGAAGGCTTAGGCGCCATGGCCTTCACAGCAGAACCCGTGAATGGAGGCCAATTTCTAGTTGGTTCTGAGCAAAGAAACTAACGCCAATGAAACGTGTGTGTGCGTGTGTTTTTTCACCTTCCTCTCGCCATCGGTTAATTTTTTTTTCGCGCTCCAACCCGCTTACGGCTGGCCAAGTGTCGCCGCGTGAGCTGTTCTTAGGGAAACTGTTTGAAACACTGCAAGGCGAGAGATGACGAGACAGAGAGAGAGGCGAGAGTTCCTTTCAGCCTGTCTGGAGATCGATGCCACATCCCAGCCATTCTCTGTGCTGCAGTATTGTTGCAGGCTTTGCAGGCGTTCATGTTTGTTGTCTCATCTCTTTTTCCGATGCGCTCATTCTTCGTGTTGCCTAATGTCTTCATGTCATCGGCCACCTCTTCAAAGTTGATGTCGTTAACGCTGCATCAGCTTCAGTAGAAGATTCTATTCGATTCAAATGATCGCAGAAAGGAAAGGATTCTTGAACTTCAGCTTATTATATAGTATAGCATAGTTTTCACCTGGATAGGATAATCTTATTAGCTTAAAAAGAGAGTGTACAATACGAGCGTACCTGACGATTAGAAAGTCAAGGGCTGCTGTACACCCTGTGTGAGCGAGTGTGTGACTTGCCTCATGTCAATATCGCCGTAGGCGTTGCGCCAGGGTACCTAAAACTCACCTGGTAATTAAACTCAATTAAAGACTTTTATTGTAATTATTTTATTACCTAGCAAAGTTCAGTTAGTTTCAAAAACAATGCCTGTGGGACTCCCCTGTTAGTTCTCCTGTTAGATAATGGTGTCTCATTATGAGCTTGCCAACTCTGTTACAATTGTTTAATGACAATAATAATTCAGCCATTGTTATCTGGGCGCGGGTTAATTGCATGGCGCCTTGTGGCTTGTGTCTCGCATCTTGGCAACATTTTTTTATTATTTTGGCCAGCTCAAAATCTCCTCATCCCGTTTCTCTGTGTCTGTCTTCTTTCCCCTCCTATTTTTTTCTACCTTTCCCGCCGTACCGAAGAAGTTTAATACGCAGGTCCCAGGTAAGCTAGCCGCTGGCGCCGGCGCTAAATGCAGGTTGGACAGGATGCCAATACTGGCTGGATTTGAGTAGCTGGCAGTTAGAGCTGGGAGAGAGTGAGCGCAAGTGTACCTGGCCATGCGGCACTGCGGAAACCATTCTAAATTATGCATTCCCATTCTTGGCGCGCCAGCTGAGGAGGTTGGGTTGGCGGCCAACTCCGCACTAAATATTGCGCCTTGTCTTCGGGATCTGATGGTTCGCTGAAGTGGGAAAATTCTCCCATTTCCATCCGTCCCCAGCCTGTGACGCGGCCATCCGGCAGCCCTCGGTTAGATGAGATCCAAAAAAATTTCCATTGACAACAACCGCCCCTGTAAAATCACTTTGATCAGGCAAGCTCCCCCCCCCCCCTGACCCCTTAAATACACCTGGCACTAGCTACTGCTGTTGAATATGTTTACACTGTTACTCAGCCAACCAGCCAGTTTATAAACCTAGTCGCTGTATTTCTCCATAAGAGATAAGAGCCTTGAGATCATCGCTTCCAGTTCGATTAGTCGCTATTTTATTCCACTCGACTGTGGGCTCCACTGTCTGTGTCCGGCCTGAAGCTTATTTGCAAGCTGGCTTCTCCTTCCGAGCCCTACCCGCCAGCTAGCGGTATCAAATTCCCATTGCGGATGCGCTGAAGATGCCTCATCAAGGCTTAGGGATAGACTGCAGCGTGAGGGAGAGGTTAGAGAAAGAAAAATAACTGTGCGCATTATTGTTAGCCAGAGTGCCGGTCCTGGGATCTCGCTTTCCTCGGCTGGCTCGTATATCTCTGTCTGTTGGGGTTTTACTTTTTCATATTGGCTGTGGGCCTGCGCTGACCAAGCATTGGCTTCTCAATTGAGCTGCTTGAGGCGAAAAAATTGATAGAACTAACTGCATAGAGAGACTGTCGGTGTTACGCAACAGCGCAAATTTAGTCGTACGTCAACATTTTTAATGGAATATAAATTGGATAGCTACATGTAGCGGGCAGCTGAGACATCGAGGAAACTTACCATTTTACAGCAGGTCCTTGTGGACACAGCTTAGCCATGATGCATGCTCTATGAACCACTGCCAGCCTTCCTGATCCCCAGTTGCTGTGCTGCCAGCCTCCCAGGGTGTCAGTTGGTGGACAAGCCTCCCAGAGTGTCAGTTGCTGGGCCAGCCTCCCAGAGTGTCAGTTGCTGGGCCAGCCTCACAGAGTGTCAGTTGCTGGGCCAGCCTCACAGAGTGTCAGTTGCTGGGCCAGCCTCCCAGAGTGTCAGTTGCTGGGCCAGCCTCACAGAGTGTCAGTTGCTGGGCCAGCCTCACAGAGTGTCAGTTGCTGGGCCAGCCTCCCAGAGTGTCAGTTGCTGGGCCAGCCTCCCAGATCCTCAGTTGCTGGGCTAGCTTCCCAGATCCTCAGTTGCTGGGCCAGCCTCTCAGATCCTCAGTTGCTGGGCCAGCCTCCCAGAGTGTCAGTTGCTGTGCTGTCATCCTCCCAGATTCTCAGTTGCTGGGCCATCCTCCCAGATCCTCAGTTGCTGGGCCAGCCTCCCAGAGTGTCAGTTGCTGTGCTGCCAGCCTTCCAGATCCTTAGTTGTGCTACCGACCTCCCAGACCCTCAGATTAGATATTTTAGTTTTAAAAACCAATGCCACTTAAAAGCCTTTAACCGTACGAGGATAAACCTTAGTCTAAGTATAAAGCGAAGTTAGTTTGAAGAAAAGGAATTTCGGTTTCTCAATTTCGTGACTAGAGAGCTGTGACACTCCTTTGGCCTTTCGTCTGCCAGATCGCGAAGGCCGCGGTCATAAAATTGGGTAAAAAAAGCAAGAGAAAAGGAGAGGAGCAGAGGTTGGGAGAATTTCCACCCCACACGCAAGACTATGACCGGATTGTTGGCTACAATTCCATCTTCTTGGTCCTTAACCGCGGGATAAAACTCTATTTTTTAAATTGAATACTTTCGACGACCTTTCGGTTGTTTTCTTGAGCAGAGTAGTGCACCGGTACTAGTTAGCTTGAGCCGGCATCTCCCGCCTGCTAACTTGTCCTGTATGCGGTGTATGCGGGAGTTCTGTTGTGTCCCAGCTGGCAAGTGGCTGGATTTTATGTATACATTTTCATGGCAGCCTTGTGGAACAGGGCTTCTGGGGCCCCCCTTACCCGTACGCTGAGGCTGCAAAGGCCCCATCGATTCTCCATTGCTGTCGCTTCCCAACTCTTCTCTCTGCCGGACTCTCGATCTGCCTGACTTGGCGCATTTCTCCCCTTTGGGGATCGAACTTTCGCTGGAGGTATGAATATGTAAAAAAGTGGCCCGTATCTCTCTATCTCTCCTCTGCTGTCCCTCCTTCTGCTTGCCTCAGCTGCACAGCCAGCTTCTGTCTTATTTTCTGCCCATCACTGTCCGAGTTCCTGAGGCGATGGGCCCTGCCTGCCGCCGCGGCAGATATGATGCGAGTAATTTCAATTTACTGTCTTGCGATCTAGTCCAAGTCTGGTCCGTCTGTCAGATTGCCGCGTCCGCGCGCTGTTCAAGAAGAATATTCATATACTTTTTCTTTACTGAGAATCGGAAATCTGATTTTTGTATGCATGTGTGTGAACTTACTTCACTGGCTGCTGGGCCTATGGGAAATATTTGAGATTGTTTGCGGTAAATTTGCTGCATCTGCCACTAGGTTCGGCTTGTGCACTTTCATGATTGTTTACTCCAAGCTTCTCTGAACCGCCAGCCTCCCAGTTGCTGGGCCAGCCTCCCAGATCCTCAGTTGCTGGGCCAGCCTCCCAGATCCTCAGTTGCTGGGCCAGCCTCCCAGATCCTCAGTTGTTGGGCCAGCCTCCCAGACCCTCAGTTACTGGGCCAGCCTCCCAGAGTGTCAGTTGCTGGGCCAGCCTCCCAGATCCTGAGTTTCTGGGCCAGCCTCCCAGGGTGTCAGTTGCTGGGCCAGCCTCCCAGAGTGTCAGTTGCTGGGCCAGCCTCCCAGAGTGTCAGTTTCTGGGCCAGCTTCCCAGATCCTCAGTTACTGGGCCAGCCTCCCAGTCCCTCAGTTACTGGGCCAGCCTCCCAGATCCTCAGTTTCTGGGCCAGCCTCCCAGATCCTCAGTTTCTGGGCCAGCCTCCCAGAGTGTCAGTTGCTGGGCCAGCCTCACAGAGTGTCAGTTGCTGGGCCAGCCTCCCAGAGTGTCAGTTGCTGGGCCAGCCTCCCAGAGTGTCAGTTGCTGGGCCAGCCTCCCAGAATGTCAGTTGCTGGGCCAGCCTCACAGAGTGTCAGTTGCTGGGCCAGCCTCCCAGAGTGTCAGTTGCTGGGCCAGCCTCCCAGAGTGTCAGTTGCTGGGCCAGCCTCCCAGAGTGTCAGTTGCTGGGCCAGCCTCCCAGATCCTCAGTATCTGGGCCAGCCTCCCAGATCCTCAGTTGCTGGGCCAGCCTCCCAGATCCTCAGTTGCTGGGCCAGCCTCCCAGATCCTCAGTTGCTGGGCCAGCCTCCCAGATCCTCAGTTGTTGGGCCAGCCTCCCAGACCCTCAGTTACTGGGCCAGCCTCCCAGAGTGTCAGTTGCTGGGCCAGCCTCCCAGATCCTGAGTTTCTGGGCCAGCCTCCCAGGGTGTCAGTTGCTGGGCCAGCCTCCCAGAGTGTCAGTTGCTGGGCCAGCCTCCCAGAGTGTCAGTTTCTGGGCCAGCTTCCCAGATCCTCAGTTACTGGGCCAGCCTCCCAGTCCCTCAGTTACTGGGCCAGCCTCCCAGATCCTCAGTTTCTGGGCCAGCCTCCCAGATCCTCAGTTTCTGGGCCAGCCTCCCAGAGTGTCAGTTGCTGGGCCAGCCTCCCAGAGTGTCAGTTGCTGGGCCAGCCTCCCAGAGTGTCAGTTGCTGGGCCAGCCTCCCAGAGTGTCAGTTGCTGGGCCAGCCTCCCAGAATGTCAGTTGCTGGGCCAGCCTCACAGAGTGTCAGTTGCTGGGCCAGCCTCCCAGAGTGTCAGTTGCTGGGCCAGCCTCCCAGAGTGTCAGTTGCTGGGCCAGCCTCCCAGAGTGTCAGTTGCTGGGCCAGCCTCCCAGATCCTCAGTATCTGGGCCAGCCTCCCAGATCCTCAGTTGCTGGGCTAGCTTCCCAGATCGTGTCAGATCGATATTTAATGCTGTTAGCTATATGCCCCACCCATCATGTGCTGACAGGTGCTAAGCAGCAAACGATGGAGAGGGGATGCTGCAGGTGTTGCCAGGCCCCGCACTCAGCTCAGCCCGCCCAGCTGGGACAATTTTTTCATCCAAGGCAATAGCGGATAGCGAGGCTGTAGGTGAAGGCAGGCGAGCTCAGTAGGCTTAGGAGAATCTGCCAAGGTGAAAAAGGTAAACTGTGAGTGCCAGTGCGCGTGTATGCAGAGCAGGAAACTGCGCTTATGGTGGGCCCCTCCCGCTTTTTTCCAGGGCAAAAAAGTGTCTCATTTCCTATCGCTAAGGCGATATCAGGCAGGCGCCCGCAACTTTCAATTGCCTGTCCTTTGCTTCACTTTCCTCTCAGCAGTTTGGTTAAATCGTGCAATAGTGCGGGCTGAGCTCAAGCGTCTTCATTGTGTCGCACGCCGTTCTCTATTGCACCCGAACCCTGTTGCCCAAATTATTAATGCTATAGCCAATGCTCAGATATGCAGCTCTCTTACATTTAACGTGTTGGGATCGCTATTGTGCGCCATCCAGTGTCTAGCATCCGGTCAGGAGCTTCAGTGGTAATATATGGTAGAACTAGTTGATGATGAAGTTGGCTCTTTCTCAGCGCCACCCTGGCGCATACCTACTAGGTGTGTACACACACACGTATATAGAGAGAAAGTTAATAACGTTTCACCTTCACCTTCATAGGTGCGCCGCAATAAATCACTCTTTAATCTCTTTCCCTGTGTGTCCACCAGATGGTCAGAATTCCTCACTGTGTGCCTGTCTTCGGGTTGCGCGCTCATATTATTCTTTATAAAACAATACTTAAATTTTGGTACAAGGCTATTCCTGCTGTAGAAATATTGTCATTATTATTATTATTATGGAAATATAGTCGTATTTTGCTAATATTAATGAATATACGAGCGTATTGTATTACGCAATACTTTTCCTGGGGTCTGACTAAAATCCCAGCTGCTCCGGCTATTGTTGCGAGCCCACCAACCCACCACCAGGTGTAGCACCGCCGCCTGAGTGAAACAGCGGTGCGATAGTATGTAAAAAGTGAATAGCAACGATTCACTAGATTTTATGGGGTCTGCGAGTATAGCAATATGTTGAGTTCGATATCTCTAGGGTCACTTTTCAACTTTATCTGTAACGTCTACTCATTCTCACTATATATACCCCTCTCTGTCTCACCCTGCATCTACTCACAGTCTCACTGTGTCTACCTCTCTCTGTCTCACCCTGCATCTACTCACAGTCTCACAGTCTCACTGTGTCTACCTCTCTCTGTCTCACCCTGCATCTACTCACAGTCTCACTGTATCTACCCCTCTCTGTCTCACCCTGCATCTACTCACAGTCTCACTGTATCTACCCCTCTCTGTCTCACCCTGCATCTACTCACAGTCTCACTGTATCTACCTCTCTCTGTCTCACCCTACATCTACTCACAGTCTCACTGTATCTACCTCTCTCTGTCTCACCCTGCATCTACTCACAGTCTCACTGTATCTACCTCTCTCTGTCTCACCCTGCATCTACTCACAGTCTCACTGTATCTACCTCTCTCTGTCTCACCCTACATATACTCACAGTCTCACTGTATCTACCTCTCTCTGTCTCACCCTGCATCTACTCACAGTCTCACTGTATCTACCTCTCTCTGTCTCACCCTACATCTACTCACAGTCTCACTGTATCTACCTCTCTCTGTCTCACCCTGCATCTACTCACAGTCTCACTGCCACAATACTGTAACTTGATATTCGTCATTCAGCCAGTCGACTTTAAAATATATTTATTCCACTCTTTTCATTGTTCGCTAATACAAGACAATGACTGCTTCATAAAAAATAGTTATATATCCAGCTTTGGTAGTGAACAAGAGACACGTGTCTAAAAGGAGCTCGTAGGACTTGAGCATAGGCTGAGTCACTCGCAAGAGACTCATTAATAAGACGAGTTCTCAGCAGTTGAGAATTATAAGTAGTCAGTTTATCTTTAATTTTTACTGTTGTTTATCCTCCTACTTGACGATCGCCTATAGTTGAGACTTTAATACGATAAGGTGCCACTTAGAGGCCACTTTACTGTCGGGACGGCTTTGTATTTGCCCTGCCTATTGTGCACTGAGTCTTTGTGCCGCTCTTGGTTGCCACTTGAAGTTCTGGATAATATAGAAAATGAAGGCAATTCAACCAATCATCGGTTTTTATGCATACAGTATACGAGCTACTAATGTCTTTTTCGCCTACTCACCGTTTTTCACTGTGTGAATGCTTTACTGTGTGAATGTTTTACTGTGTGAATGCTTGACTGTGTGAATACTTTTCTGTGTGAATGCTTTACTGTGTGAATGCTTTACTGTGTGAATGCTTTATTAGGTAAATGCTTTTCTGTGTGAATGCTTTACCGTGTGAATGCTTTACTCTGTGAATGCTTGACTGTGTGAATGCTTGACTGTGTGAATGCTTGACTGTGTGAATGCTTGACTGTGTAAATGCTTGACTGTGTGAATGCTTGACTGTGTAAATGCTTTACTGTGTGAATGCTTTATTAGGTAAATGCTTTTCTGTGTGAATGCTTTACCGTGTGAATGCTTTACTAGGTGAAAGCTTTACTAGGTAAATGCTTGACTGTGTGAATGATTTACCGTGTGAATGCTTGACTGTGTGAATTATTGGCTGTGTGAATTATTGGCTGTGTGAATTATTGGCTGTGTGAATTATTAGCTGTGTGATTATTGGCTGTGTGAATTATTGACTGTGTTAATTATTGGCTGTGTGAATAATTGGCTGTGTGAATTATTGGCTGTGTGAATTATTGGCTGTGTGAATAATTGGCTGTGGGAATTATTGGCTGTGTGAATTATTGGCTGTGTGAATGCTTCACTAAATATA
Source organism: Macrostomum lignano (assembly GCA_002269645.1). Lineage (NCBI taxonomy): Eukaryota > Metazoa > Platyhelminthes > Macrostomidae > Macrostomum > Macrostomum lignano. The sequence goes on along the minus strand of NIVC01000798.1, from coordinate 109,543 downwards.
GGTACATACTTGATAGTATATTCAGAGTACTGCGTGAATGCAGTGAATGCGAAGGTTTTACTCATAATCTCTTTTACCGGATTTTATGATCCAAAGCATTCGCTATACTTATTTATAGCGTCTTAGTCAACTGCGTGCTCGCTTAACTGATGGCCCCGCGTCAGTTATGCAAATGCTATTGCTATAATGCATGTTTACTACTGACTTTACTACTGACTTGACTATGTAGCCAGTTTTCACTACTTTCTTCTATTATCTCTTTTCGACTTTGCTTCAATTAACTGTCGCCTGTCTGTTCTCTGTGTTAGTGTCTGTCTTAGTGTCTGTCTTACTGCCTATCTTAGTATCTGTCTTAGTGTCTGTCTTAGTGTCTGTCTTAGTGCCTATCTTAGTGTCTGTCTTAGTGTCTGTCTTAGTGTCTGTCTTAGTGTCTGTCTTAGTGTCTGTCTTAGTGTCTGTCTTAGTGTCTATCTTAGTGTCTGTCTTAGTGTCTATCTTAGTGTCTGTCTTAGTGTCTGTCTTAGTATCTGTCTTAGTGTCTGCCTTAGTGTCTGCCTTAGTGTCTGTCTTAGTGTCTGTCTTAGTGTCTGTCTCTCTGTCTGTCTCCACACGCTGCAACCCACAACTAGCTGCATACGATGTCTTGTGCACTTTACTTCCATTCAGCAAGTTGAAAGTCTGAAGTTTAAATGAGCAGTCCGTTAAGTTTTTTGTTTTCATTCTATGCATGGAGGAGTTCCTTATGAGAGACTTAAGATGGCGCTTGCACTTTTGCACCTGGCAACGGGGTCCGTTGTCCTTTCTTTTTTGTTTCCTGCTATTTGTGGGCTCTGAATAATTTAAAAGGCCGTCTCAGCTCGATGGCAGCCGGGCTGTGGGCGATTCCAGCCTCCTTAAGCCACTTGTAGGACTGGGCGGAGACGGATGTTGCCGAATAGAAAAAAAATGTTATTACAATTACGATGAAGAGTTTTTTACTCATTGCACTTCTGTACCTCAGATATATTGATATATTGTGGAACATTAACACTTGAACTGGCTAAGGCGCTGTATTTGGTACTTTCTTGCCTTAAGCATACTTTGTGCACCGGCCGCTTACGGAGCCTCATCGTATTTCTTATCTCGCTCTGTGTCTCACTGTTAGTATCTCACTCTCAGTATCTCACACTCGGTATCTCACACTCAGTATATCTCACTCTCAGTATCTCACACTCGGTATCTCACTCTCAGTATCTCACACTCAGTATCTCACTCTCAGTATCTCACTCTCAGTATCTCACACTCAGTATCTCACTCTCAGTATTTCACACTCAGTATCTCACTCTCAGTATTTCACACTCAGTATCTCAAAATTTATCCATTTATATCTCATTCTCAGTATCTCACATTCTATCTATTTTTATCTCACCCTCAGTATCTTGTCCTTCTCACCTTTGTTTTAACATATATTTATTTCAGTAGTTTTTTCCCTCTTTTTTCCTAGGAATTGCATAAAATTCAAAATATTCTACTATGAGTAAACCACAGAGGTACGCAAGTGTATTTTTACGGGTAATTCTTCAAGTCATTCTAGCTGGTAAGTTCTAATTTGTAGGGCTTGGTCTGAATTTACAGAGCCAGCAACCTGCAGAATGTGAGCGTAAGGTTGGCATGGAAAGCAGAACTTTCACTGGCAGCCACTGGGCGAGGCAGTGAAAACACAAACAAAATGATTTAGACAGCTTCGGCTGCACTCGGGAGACCTGTCATTCATGGTCGTACTTTTTTCACCTATTCAACTAGGTATTCTTTCTGTCACACCTCTTCATAAGCCACCTTTTTCTTCCAGAGCACTTCCCAGCCAAGAGAGGGCAGTTGAGTTTTTCTTCAACAGGCCTGGCGCCATCCGCACTGTGTCAGGGTGTTGAATTATTAATAATAGCCAAAGTGTTGACGGGTTTTTTCAGCATGGACTCAATGAGGAAGTAGTTTTAAGTAGGCCTTCGCTTTCCACAGCATCAGGTGAGGTCCTGTCCTAAAGCTTAAAGTACTGAATTTTTATATTGTTCGACAAAGCATCTGTAGGTCTGACATAACCGTTAATTTAATATTTTTCAAATAATTCCATTTTCGATTCAAATTTTTGTTCTTGACTTCCACTGTTTATGGAATTAATTTGTGCTTCTCGCTATTGTTAGTAGCATAAATTAGCGGCAATTAAATTTGCTTTACCATCCGCGTGTTTGGCACCAATGACTCACACTAATGATGGTTGGCGCCACATTGGCTCATTAATATTGGCGCCATACTGGCTCATTAATGTTGGCGCCACTTATTAATATTGACGCCACTCATTAATATTGGCCCCATACTGGCTCATTGATATTGGCGTCACACTAGCTCATTAATATTGGCGCCACATTGGCTCATTAATATTGGCGCCATACTGGCTCATTAATATTGGCGCCACACTGGCTCATTGATATTGGCGTCACACTAGCTCATTGATATTGGCGTCACATTGGCTCATTAATATTGGCGCCATACTGGCTCATTAATGTTGGCGCCACTTATTAATATTGACGCCACTCATTAATATTGGCCCCATACTGGCTCATTAATATTGGCGCCCCTCATTAATATTGGCGCCACACTGGCTCATTGATATTGGCGTCACACTAGCTCATTAATATTGGCGCCACTCATTATTATTGGCGCCACACTGGCTCATTAATATTGGCGCCAAACATTAATATTGGTGCCACACTGACTCATTAATATTGGCGCCACACTGGCTCATTAATATTGGCGCTACACCGGCTCAGTAATATTGGTGCCCCTCATTAATATTGGCGCCACACTGGCTCAGTAATATTGGCGCCACACTGGCTCAATAATATTGGCCCCATACTGGCTCATTAATATTGGCGCCCCTCATTAATATTGGCGCCATACTGGCTTATTAATATTGGCGCCACACTCTCTCATTAATTTTGGCGCCACACTGGCTCAGTAATATTGGCGCCACACTGGCGTATTAATATTGGCGCCACACTGGCTCATTATTATTGGCGCCACACTGGCTCATTAATATTTGCGCCACACTCTCTCATTAATTTTGGCGCTACACTGGCTCATTAATATTGGCGCCACACTCCCTCATTAATATTGGCGCCACACTGGCTCATTAATTTTGGCGCCACACTGGCTCAGTAATTTTGGCGCCACACTGGCTCATTAATATTGGCGCCACACTCTCTCATTAATTTTGGCGCCACACTGGCTCATTAATATTGGCGCCACACTCTCTCATTAATTTTGGCGCCACACTGGCTCATTAACATATTAATATTGGCTTACTAGAGGCATAGACACAGACTCTTCAACACAAAACTGAGCTGAGCCTGCTTCTCAAAACAGCCTGCTTCTCAATCTCACTTTGCCCCCCCCCAGTCTCCGCCGCTCTTCATCCAACGATGCCGTCATCATTGCGCACGCAACCCCTATCAAAGAACCGTGAAAAACATTATAAAAACAGTTTTGAAAAACACCGCCTGAAGGCAGTTGAAAAGAAACTTCCTGCAAATTTTCTAATATGCTTGAGCATCTCAGCATCTTTGAGTGCGGATATTCAGTCTGGCAAAACCGGCTATTGCCCCCCCTTTTACGTAAGCGATTAATCTCGCTTCATGGGTTCGAAAAGAGTTGCTGTTAGGTTTTCGGCACATGGGAGCCTAAAATGTATGCATATATACGCAGCAGCGACTGCAGGGATTGAATAGATGTCCCATACTAATCAAAGTAATGCGATTTGGCGTTTGTCTCCCCCCAAGCTCCTCTCAATGGTAGGATGGATGATCTGGAACGGTCTTCAACCCCTACTAAGGCAATGCAATTGTCCGCCGTTAGACTGACGGGGTGAGCAAGGTGAAAATGGCAGGAATGAGCTGACAGAGGTGTGAGCGGACAGACTTTACGTACAAGCTGACACCGTTTTTTTTCTCTCTTTTACCTTACCTTAGCTTGGCCCAGAAGAGGACAGAAGCAGTGCAAAAATGAAACAAGCTGGCGAAAGTCAGGAAGTGCCACTTAAAGCAGACATTTTTGCTACAAGAAGTCACAGTAGAGTAGAGTTAAAAGCTGCAGCAGCCACTTAAGGTGCAATTCCTAAGTCCTTCTAGCATTCTCTGCTCAGAGAGGAGACTGGTACACAGAAAGTGAGCGGGGCGGAGCAGCTCAAGTGAGCTCGCGATATCCGATTGAAATTTTCTGGAAAGCGGATCCTGCAGAAGCGGCATCTTGTAAATTACATAAAGCGAAGGGGCATTATGAGCAAAGGAAACTCACTACTCCCACACTCTCCTAACAATCCAGCAGCTCTAATTAACTACTAAGAATTTTTTCCTCTCTGAGAAAAAAACCGCCACGCAGGTAAAATTGGCGAGAGGCAGACGCGACTTGGCGATTAGATGCCGGCGTAGAGATAAGCTATATGATTAATATATTGCTGGCATCAATTATTAGTAGACCGGCGGGCGACTGAGCACATGTATAAATACACAGGTGCAAGCGAACTTGATAGGCGAAAATAATCATTGATAAAAATACCCATCATAGATTTGGGCGCCACCTTGTCTACACTGGGGAGTACTAACTCTTCGAAAATTAAACTGAAACTTTCCAAATCACGCTTGACAGACATTGTGATGCCCAAAATTAGCTAGACGCCAATCGAATAATAATAGTAATTGATTACACCTGCCCCTATTGGGCCAGATGTGCAACCGACAGATCAGCCGCAGCTATTGCGTGGCGCATCTGAAGACTGCGTACGGCTGTTCAGTCCAAGGACTGGGAGGGTCACCACAGACAGCCTCAATTACCCCAGCTAATGCTGGCACCCATTTTACAGCTGGGTGAACTGAAGAAATGCAGAGTTAAGTGTCTTGCTCAAAGTCACAAATTGTTTCGATTGGGTCGAGAATCGAACTCCCGACCTTTCAGTCGTGTGTCCGACGCTCTAACCACTAGACTACAACCCCGGCGCCAAGCTAGTAGTGTACTGATAAGCTAGTTCAGTAGCTTATACGCATTTGAACAGATTTTTTAAGTAGCAAACTCGAAGCCAACTGCACAAGTCTTTTTAGTTGCCGATGTGGTATTAGCTTGGGGCTCCTGGGTACTGTGTGTATCCAAGGCAAACATCTCCGTTTCCATGCAGCTCATTGCGATAAGATCGTTGATTTATAAAAGCATTGTCGGCATTTCTGCTTTGTGAGGCAAATTTTTTAAAAGCCATGTTTTCACTTTTTTTTCTACTTTCGATATCGAAATTGCCCGCTGATTGTGTTTTCCGTCTTCTCTTGAAATCGTGTATAAATAAGCTGCTACTGATGAATGAAGCAGGTCTTTGCTAACTGAGTCAATCAAGGTGGTGGGGAGTAGCTTAAAAGGAAGAGGAAAAAAACCATTTGGTCACGCAGCATCTGCTCTAATATGGGCCATAGGTGGCGAGAGTTGCCATCGGTTGGGAATTGACTCAATTTTTTTCGGTTGGGGGGTCGCTGGGAGTCGCCGAGTTTTTCCAGTATATATTGACCAGTGTGTTTATCTTCACCCCGTGTCTGGCGAACGAGTGCCCTGTCTATACTATAGATGCATGCAGTTTGCTCTCCATTTCTGACTATCTGTGAGCACTGGCCGGTGTCTGCTCTCTGCCTCCTTCCCACTCTTCCCAGGCCTAATGCTGAGCAGAGCTTTGCTGGAACGAAGTAGAGGAAATTAATTTCCCCACTAAATAAGTTGACCGATACGCGTGGCCAGTGGCCCCCCGCCAGCCTCACCTCAGACCTCATCCCCCCCTGTTCTCTGTCTCTGCTGATCCCCCCGGTAGTCCGGGGCCGCCCAGTTACCTAAGCTATAGATACAAAACTGCGATGGATTGTGTACAATTGGCTCATCGCTGTATTGATACTGCCAGTAGACTACTGGGAGTAATAGAGCTTAGAGGAGGGGAAGGGAGTGAGGCTGGGAATCATGATGATGAAGGGGGTGGGTGAAGGGGGAATTGTCGCATTGAAATCCCGCTATACTTACTGCGGACAAAGCGATAGGCTTAGCCGAGGAGAAATGAGAAGCAGAGCAGTATAGGAGCCATACAGTTAAACTAGAGACTGCTAAACCCAAGACAAGGCGAGTGATAGTGGGTGTTGGCAGTCCAGGTGAGAAATGATGGGGTAGTTGGAAAGAACAATTTGGTCCATGGCACCAGCTCCAGGTTGCTGACGGGCCTGGGTTGGTTGGTTGCTGCTTCTTGGCAGCGCTTTTGTCCTTCATATTTCTGCCTACCTGTCCCACCCTCTTTGCTTTTTCTTTTCGTCTCCCGCACCCTTGTCCGTTTCCCCTCCCTTATCGCCAGTCGCCTTCCTTCACGCCAGAGAGAGAGAAAGACTTTTTTAGAGGGAGGGGTTTTCCAATTTTTAACACGCGGCAGCTGCAGCTTCCTCTTTGGCACTTGTGCTTGTGTTTAGCTTCATAGCCAGCCTAGCGCCACCCTTACGAGATGCTGCTGCCGACATCTCTCTCTCTTATGTGTGCATCATGCCCCCGTGTATGAATAGGCGCAGGTACCTGCCAACTTCTATTGTGCGGATTAAGGCTGCGTAGAGGACTCAAACGGAGATCTGGCTTGGCTAGGGTGGATGGAGAATAAGGATTCTGTGTGCTAGGCCTGGGATAGGCCAGGAGGCAACGGCCAACCATTGGCTCTGCTAGACTGGGCGAGGCTCCTGCCCTGCATTCTGCTAGGTTTTGTTTGAGTCCCGAGACCTACCTCTCGTTCCCCTGATAGCCAACCCCAGACTCAGTCCGTAGCCTTACCTCGTCGGTCTCTCGCCGCCAGCAACCCCCAGCCCTCGGGAGAGATTATTTGACCCACTACCTAACAGGGGTGTGTGTGTGGATTACTTCGCCGTGTGCGCTAAGCTTTAAATCTGCATCAAGTCAGTCTATACAAAGCAAGCATAAACGGTCAGGAGGTTTTTCGTTGCCAAAATCGAAATTTCGGCAGTCCTATACTGCACTGTTCGAGCATGGAAACACGAGTTGAATGCTCGGTTACTATGGCAACTTGAATCTGTTCGATATTGAGAACTCGGGTGGATTCGAACTGCTGTTTACTCGCCGGTTAAGCTTCTCCCATCTCTTTTCTAATCCAAAAAGTCGCCATGCGTTCTCCTGCGAAGTTTGCCGACAGATTCTAGCCCAGGAATTGTTTAAGTTATAACAAAAACACTGGAAGCAGCGGGCCGATGTTGCTTCCGCGGCCTTTATTGCAGCTCCTGCTGCCGACGTTGCTGCTGCTGCTGTTGTTGCAGTTCGGCCGCCAGGCCTCCGCAGGCGCTCTCGACAACATGGACGAGATCATATCATCCACGTCTAAGCTGATTGACAAGCTGCGTAAGAGAAGCCGCTCTTAGCTGTTGATTGATTGGGGCTGGCGGGCCGCGCCATTGGCGGGATGGGATTGAATTCTGGGCGAGTCCACTAGCGATTGTCGCCTTTCTCCTATTAGATATTTTCTATTGCTACAAGCAAGAGTTCACAGTGGGGATAGGAGACGAGCAGAGGACTAAATTCAATCAGTTCGCTGCACAGGAAAAAGGAACTTCTACTGCTCCGTCCATTTGTTTGTTTGTTTGTTCTCTCCGGTCGTCAGCGGCAATTTTTTATGGCCGGGATTTGAGTTGAAATATTCCCCACTCCCAACCCGCGCCGTGGATGATTAGTTCGAAAGTTCGAGTAGGGTTGGGGGCTGCGTCGGGGGTTAAGGACTTCGGGACTTGCCTTTCTCTCTCTCACTCTCTCTCTCTCTCTTCATTCTTGCTACTAACATGCTGCCACCGCGATGTGAAGAGAGCCTGGCTCCCGGGGTAAAACCTTTGAAAAAATTGCTATCGTCACTCGACGAGTGAAAGGCGGAAGTGGAAGCGAAGTGGCGGCAGGGCGGCAGGCAGAGCTCGGCGAGTGCGCAGCTTATTGTATTGGGCACACAAGTGCCCTCTTGTGCCGCCCCACAAGCTCTCGGGGCTTTGGATTCTAGAGATTTTTTCTGAGTCCTCAGCCGAGATTCCCCCTCTTTTCGGTACGAGGTTGAAAGCTCAAGTTTTGAGAGCGTCAGCGTTGAGGTTAATTTCTGTGTACGCTGAGACACTGCGCAGAATGCCCTTGTTATGTCAGGAGTATTTTTCGCACAGCAGTAGGGAGTTCCACGGATTCGGCGGCAGAGGGGGGTGGGTTGCTGCGAGGTGAGGACTTGGGCTCTGGCTGCAGATAGCTAGCGCCTTTGGTAATTGAATTTTCCGGCTCTCTACTCTACACTTATACAGGCCAACCGAGCTAGAGGTCCAAAAGCGTTGCTAACCTATTTGACCCGGCCTCGCTCGCCCTTCTCCCCCTGGCACTTCCCTTCCCTGTAGCCAGTTTCTCAATTAATCCCCCCCCCCACCTCAGCCGTTGGTCCCCAGCTTTCGGCACTTTTATTATGCTGCTGTAATGCTACAATCTGCAAATAATCTGCACACACCTATAGTAGCGGTTCCAAGTCTGTTATTGCAGTCAACTTGCGCCACCGTGTCTTGGAATTTCAGTAGAAAAACACCACACCCTGTGATTTCCCCCCTCCCTCCCTCATCCCTGCCAATTTCCTTGTCCGCCCCATCCGCCTATGACTAACGGCCACTTCCCTGTCCTCTTCCCTTGGTTTCGCGCTGACTGCTCAACAACATAAGGCGCCGGGAGCTGGTTAAAAACTTGGCCAATAACGCCGCTAAATAATTCCCACGGGGGGGGGGAGAGAGCAGAAGAGGAGGCGGCGGGGTGGACGGGACAAAAACCTTCATTTTCCCATCCTCATGTCTCTGCCTTCACCCGGTGTTTTTATCCTCTGATTTGAGCTCCGGGGGTCCACCGCATTGAAGAAGTTTCTCTTAAACTGATGGGGGTCTGGGTGGTGGCGGCAAAAAATGTGTCCCCCCCCTCTCTCTCTCTCTCTCGACCATCTGCTCCAAGTGTACCTACCCTCGGAGCCCGACTGACGGACCAATTCGGAGGGGGGGGGGGCGGGTAGGCAGCACAACAAGTGTAGCTGGCGGGCCCTCTGTGTAGATGTTTTCATACGATGAAGCAAGCAGGCTTTGCTCTCCCAGAGCGACACTTCAACTGCGAACAGTTTTTTCTCCCTCCCCCCCTCTCTCTCTCTCTCCTTCGTTACTTTTTGACCAGATTGTTAAATTGTTTCCGTAGTTGACAGTGGAAAAAAGGGGATTAGGAGACGGGTTTGCTTGGGAGACGTGCTCCCAACAGCATTGAATGACTTTCAGTAGTCTGCCGACGAGTGATGGGGGACAGATTGAACAAAATTCAATTTTCCAGCCTAAACTTACTCTGTTAGCTGTTCCCCATGCTGTCCATCACATAGCCGACTTTCTTCTCTCTGGCTTTGGAAGGCGGATCGACAAAGCTGAATTGGGAGCTGCCTTAGCCCCATCAATCACTGCCAACGTGTCATCTGGGCCGGGTGAGGGCTTGCCTTCCGATGTGGCTGGGTAATTCGGCTTGTTTGAGAGAGACCTACGCTCACTGGATACATTGCCGCTGCAGGGTCGAGGTCGGATAGTGTTTGGGGGGAAATTATAGCCTTGAAAGCAAGCAGAATTGGCAGGTTTGGCCTGCTCTCCGCCCTATGAGAAGCCAGGGAGGGAAGCAGACAAAACAGCAGAGATGGTGAGACTGGAATAGGAGCCACTTGGCGACAGGTAAATCCAAAGGAGGTTAGATAAGCAGGTTGGTAAATAGAAACGACGGGAACTCGGGAACTCAAGAGAACGGCAGGATAGACAGGACCACCGAGACAGAGACAAGACCACGGAGATGGAGACAGGACCACCGAGATAGAGACAAGACCACGGAGATGGAGACAGGAACACCGAGATAGAGACAGGAACACCGAGATAGAGACAGGAACACCGAGATAGAGACAAGACCACGGAGATGGAGACAGGAACACCGAGATAGAGACAAGACCACGGAGATGGAGACAGGAACACCGAGATAGAGACAGGAACACCGAGATAGAGACAGGAACACCGAGATAGAGACAAGACCACGGAGATGGAGACAGGAACAGCGAGATAGAGACAGGAACACCGAGATAGAGACAGGAACACCGAGATAGAGACAGGAACACCGAGATAGAGACAGGAACACCGAGATAGAGACAGGAACACCGAGATAGAGACAGGAACACCGAGATAGAGACAGGAACACCGAGATAGAGACAGGAACACCGAGATAGAGACAGGAACATGGCGGTGTAGACAGGAAAACCGAGACAGAGACGGGAACACCGAGATCGAGACAGGAACATGGCGGTGTAGACAGGAAAACCGAGACAGAGACGGGAACACCGAGATAGAGACAGGAACATGGCGGTGTAGACAGGAAAACCGAGACAGAGACGGGAACACCGAGATAGAGACAGGAACATGGCGGTGTAGACAGGAAAACCGAGACAGAGACGGGAACACCGAGATAGAGACAGGAACATGGCGGTGTAGACAGGAAAACCGAGACAGAGACGGGAACACCGAGATAGAGACAGGAACATCGCGGTGTAGACAGGAAAACGGAGACAGAGACAGGAACACCGATATAGAGACAGGAACAGCGAGATAGAGACAGGAACACCGAGATAGAGACAGGAACACCGAGATAGACAGGAACACCGAGATAGAGACAGGAACACCGAGATAGAGACAGGAACACCGAGATAGAGACAGGAACACCGAGATAGAGACAGGAACACCGAGATAGAGACAGGAACACCGAGATAGAGAAAGGAACACCGAGATAGAGACAGGAACACCGAGATAGAGACAGGAACACCGAGATAGAGACAGGAACACCGAGATAGAGACAGGAACACCGATATAGAGACAGGAACATGGCGGTGTAGACAGGAAAACCGAGACAGAGACGGGAACACCGAGATAGAGACGGGAACACCGAGATAGAGACAGGAACACCGAGATAGAGACAGGAACACCGAGATAGAGAAAGGAACACCGAGATAGAGACAGGAACATGGCGGTGTAGACAGGAAAACCGAGACAGAGACGGGAACACCGAGATAGAGACAGGGATTCTGGGATACAGACAGAGACTCTGGGATAGAGACAGGGACTCTGGGATAGAGACAGGGACTCTGGGATAGACAGGTGAAAAGTCACAGTCAATTAGACCGAAGGAAGATAGGTAGAGGTACAAAAGCGAGGCAAGAATGCTAGATGGGAAGTTACTCCCCGCTCTCCCCTTTTCACCTGCCGGGTCAGCTCTAATGACACGGGGGATGCCTGAGCAGCTTCTTTATCAGCTTGACTCTCCCAGGCCTCCCAATCGCTTCGCCTTTTGGTCGGCTGCTCACATGCTCGCGCATTATTTTTCTCTTTATTGAAAATTGCTGCTGCTGCTACTGCTCATTTTCATCTGCTCTTGCTCTCAGCTTTATTCGCCTCTGAACTGCCCCTGCAAGGCCCCCCGCCGATTCCCCTTAACCCCCCGTCCCACTCTCCCTCTCTATCAAGACGCCGACTTTCTCTCCTTTCTACAGGATTTCAACTGAAAGGATAGACGGAGTAGAGCAGAGTGAATGTGCGCGTATATTAGAAGTCGGCCGGTTTTGATGAGGCAAAGTAGAGATCTGGGGGGAGAGGGAAGCTTATTGCCGCAGCGCTACCATTTAGAGTGCTAGCAATATTATGCCCAGCTGCTTCCAAAGCTAGGAAGCTGGGACAGAGTGGGTAGTTGACTTACTGACAGATCATACGCCCGTATTGCTTGTATTGGAGTCTCCGGTTGTCCCAAAAATTGGAGCCTTGCATAAACCACTTGTTCTCCCATATAGTGCAGTGTGTCTGATCAGTTTTTTAGCTTAGTTTTATAACCAATGCTACTCGTAAATCTACTCACGATTCACAGCTTCGAGGGCCAACCCCCAAGGCACAGAGGGTGTACATGTGTGATGATTAGAAAGTCAGGGCTGATGTACACACTGTGTGAGCGTGTGCATGAGTGCTGTGCCTGCATACATAATTGGGGCGCTTGAGTTAGCGGAATGTGCAGAATTGCCTCAGCGCAGGTAGTGGGACCGAAGGCGTTGCGCCAAGGTGTCACCTCCGCATACTATTATTATTACTATTTAATTCCACTCCAATAGCGTTAATATTGCTCTATGGAGTCAAATTGGGCACCTTATCCCCCGATACCGATGGATGAAGATGCTTAGAGACCCTTAGAGACTGGAGCGATGAGTCACACACAGCTCGGGAGAGGGGGGGAGGCAGCGCTGAAATCGAACAGATTTTCTCGCGTCTCGGTTTGACAAGGCCGAGTTTGGAGCGTAACCTGAGCTGCTTCCTTGAGCTGCTGCTGCTTTGGCTGCTGCTGCTGTTTCCATTAAAGCAACTCCCCGATTGAATTTGGCCCGCAGCTAGCTGTGATGATGCAAGACTTGCGCCAATCTTACATGCTGATTTTGCTATAGTTTTCTTCACCGGGCGAGAGAGACCCAGCCGACTCTAAACAGCGGTCGGCGATGGCATGAGCAGCCCAAACCCCATCGCTATTCCATCTTCTTATTTCTGGGGGAATTACTTTCTTCTGACCGCCTGTCAGAAGCTTAATCTGGTAGATTGAATTGCCAACTGCCGCAAGTCGAACCGGAGTTCTTGAAGTCAGAGAAATAATATTCTGCTTCATCCAGCGCCTGGTTCCGCAATAATTCATAAAGTGGCCAGCTTTCTTCCCTAGGGAGATAACTACCAACCCCCCTTCCCCTATTTTCCTCGCAGTGTTCTATCTGGGGAGTGGGAAAACGATAGACTAGGCCACATTGTGGGGAATACACAATTTGCATACTCAACCCCGGCGGCTTTAATCGCTTTCGCCTAATTTTTATTGTAGCTTTTCGATGCTCAGATGCTCATAGCCTCCCTATTTGATGCCCCCGGTCTCTCTCTCCCAGATTGAATTGGGCCTCCATAATTTGCCTATTAAGCTGCGCGGAATGGGATTGGAGTTTTGGGGCTGTCTGACTTGACCCCCCAACTGGTGCGCGGGATCTTTTTTTTATTAATTGCTCCCACAGGCTCCGCCAAGGCTTCTCGGTAGCTGCCGTACTAAGCAGAAACCTCTTGCAACTAGCAAACTTTCCTTCGCGATTGCCTGCCCCTTCTGGCTACTCCTCTCTGCTCTCCTGTCTCTCCCTCTCTGTCTCTCCGTTTCCTTTTGCGTGGCCTTCTCAAATTCTGCATCAATGCAACTCAAGCCCAGCCCGTGGCCGAGTGTCCAGTGTCAAGCATCGATTGCTTTCCTATTGCTTCTCTTTGAATGAATCATTTTTTGCTTCTCTTCAACAAGGGGGGGCAGCAAAAGCTTCGTGTGTGCGCTCGCCGCTCAGATGATACGGCCAGATAGGGGCGGGTCCCGCGGCCGATTCGCAGAGGCCTCAACACAAGCCGACAAGTGTCGCCTTTCCTTCACCTTCACTCCCCCCCCCCGATAGATGCCTTGGCCTTGTGCCAACCGGGTCTAATCTCTTTTTAAACATGTTTTCCATTGCAATTTCCCCTGTTTCCAATCGGCCACACACTTGACCGGGGTTGAGTAGGTTGGCTTAAATTTGAGCCGAAGCTGCGGTTAAACAAAAATAATAATAATAATAATTCAGCGTTTTGGTCGACGGAGAGCTCTAGAGCCAATGCCGGAAGTCTGCTCTCGGATGCTGGGTCATATTTTATTGTCCAAACTGTCTGACTCGCGAGTGCCTGATTTTGCCGCCCTACCAATTGGAATTTTTTTTCATTTTTTTGTTTGTTTGTATTTTCCTTCACTCAAGCGGACAGCCAACAACCGACTTCGGTGCCGGCGGCAAAGCTGCTTGTCCAGCTTAGCGCGGCGATGATGCGGGATGAATACTATTTCATTGATTACAATAAGAGTGAGTTGAGTCCGATCGTCGAGCAGGCTATGGCCTAGGCTGTGAATAGGGAAAGTTGTAATGTGTTGTTGTGGCTGGTGGCAGCGGAGCAGCTCGTTGCCGCGCGTCCAGGTGGGGGCGCAGGAGATGCATAATTAATTAGGCAGGTCTGAGCGGCCTTGCGTGCCGACTGGATTTCGGAGCACAGACACAGAGAGGGAGGAGAAACTGTTACGAGAAGCTTCTTCGCGCTGATCGGGCGGCGCTGAAGCTCAAGTAAAACTGAGCCGCCGGTCTTACAGAGGCCGAGAGGCACAGAGTGAGAGAGTGAGAGGGGGCCACTTGATTTCCTTGGTCCAGTGCGGACCCCGTGGCGCCTGCTTGGGCTCACGCTGGAACTTCGCTTCCTCTCCAGCATCCCACGGGCCCCGCCTCATCGCTCATTTGTTCCTAGGCTGCTGGAGCGATGGAGGAGGGAGGAAGGAAAAAGAAGGATTGTCAGATGGAATCAGGCAAATTCGAGCAAACTTATCCCACTAGTTTTTATTCCTTCACCCGGCCTTACTCTCACTTTGAGCCTCAATGCGCCTGGGGGGATAAAAAAACTGCTCTGAACTTGAAAATCCCCAAGCCAAGAAAGAGAGAGAGAGAGAGAGAGAGAGAGAGAGGGAATGAGGTTAATTCCCGGCACTGAACTTGACAGAAAGAAAGAATAGGGAAACTTCCATGCAAAACTGCGCCCGAGTATGCAGAGAATAAGATTACAAAATAGCTGGTGTGAAAGAAGAAAGTGCCAGCCGATGGGAACCTGCTGGATCCCAAATATCCTCTTTCCTCGGCGCCCTTCCTTCCCGCTCGCCTTTCTTTCGCTCTCTCTCTCTCTCTCTCTCTCTCTCTCTCTCTCTCTCTCTCTCTCTCTCTCTCTCTCTCTCTCTCATTCGCTTTTCATCTTGGCGGCCAGCCCCGCTCGGCGAAATCCGGCAGTGCTCAGCTGAAATCCTACACCTCCGCCCACTAACCCCGACGGCGGAGGAGGAGGCGCACTGGCAAGATGCTGGCAAGGCAAGATGCTGGCAAGGTTTTACAATCCTTCATACACACAAACAGCCAGCTCCATGCCCGCTACCTAGTGTGTGTGTGTGTGTGTGTGTGTGTGTGTGTGTTACCACCCCCCTCGATTGCATTGCAACCAGAGACCAACTGGCTGAATGCAAGCTGCCGGCTGCTACTTATTCTTCATCTGCGCTTTTCTGCACCGGGAGATGGGAGCTTGCCGGGGGGATTTGGGAGGCTGGAAGCTGCTGCTGAGTAGCCGAAAAGCCAGTGCCTCTAGGAGAAGTTGAAGTGGTGCGCCTCGCCCTCCCCTTCATTCCCCGTCTGTCCCTCTCTTCTCCCGCTGCCTTCTATGCAGCTTCTTCCCCCGCCTACCCCCCAGTTTCTCCCGGTAGCGCCGCTTTTCAAACCGGGTGGGCCGTCGCCAGAAATTCTTTCACTCAGGCTCCCCCTCTCCCCTCATCATCCAGATCTGCCGGCACACTCTCTCCCTCCCGTCTGCAGCCTCATCGCGTCCTCACTTTCTACAGAATGCTAAAGAATTTTTTGCCAATGCGCAAAGTCAGGAAACAGATGCATATTTTTACAAAAAGTATAAGCTATTTGGATCATTTTGAGAGCCCGCGGTAGCGGCGCTTCGCTGCTGGATGATGGAGAAAAAATTTTTTAAAAATGTTGAGACCAATTTTGATTGCCATCCGCTCTAGCAGGTGGGCTTCCGCCTGCGGTTGTGCAGACTGGCAAAGCTGATGTAGATAAGTGCGAATGCAGATGGTGAAATCGGAGAGTGCTCCTGGGTGTCCTTGAGTTGATTTGTTTTCTTGCCGGGCTAGATGTGAGTTGCTCTCTCCCCTTCCCTCGCCCCTATCTCGGCGCCTCCCCCCTTTCGATTTCTAACGTTATTGATATGAGCCCGCTCGCGGCCAGCTCCCAGCGCTCTGTTTGGCCTTGCGGTTGCCAGCCTCCCGCCTAGCCTATTGAATAGCCACGGCCCGCTCTGGGAGACTGCGGTCGACGGAGAGTAGGTAGCAAGATAATGACGGAGGGTGGGCGGTCGGGGAGGAGCGGAGATGGAGAAAATTTGATGTGAAAAGTTTTTGTGAGAAGTCTGGGCGGGGCCCGGCTACTTCTGATCAGTAATGTCCTTGATCACCTCAGCTTTTGCCTATTTGAACTTTTAAGCTGCCGATTATGTACTTTTGAGGTACTGAAAAATTTGCAAATTGATTTTACCCGATGCGGTCGGATTCTCAGGTACAGCATGGAATAGATGAGAATCGATCCTGAAGTAGATGAGAATCGATCCTGAAGTAGATGAGAATTGATCCTGAAGTAGATGAGAATCAATCCTGAAGTAGATGAGAATCGATCCTGAAGTAGATGAGAATCGATCCTGAAGTAGATGAGAATCGATCCTGAAGTAGATGAGAATCGATCCTGAAGTAGATGAGAATCGATCCTGAAGTAGATGAGAATCGATCCTGAAGTAGATGAGAAGCGATCCTGAAGTAGATGAGAATCGATCCTGAAGTAGATGAGAATCGATCCTGAAGTAGATGAGAATCGATCCTGAAGTAGATGAGAATTGATCCTGAAGTAGATGAGAACCGATCCTGAAGTAGATGAGAATCGATCCTGAAGTAGATGAGAACCGATCCTGAAGTAGATGAGAATCGATCCTGAAGTAGATGAGAATCGATCCTGAAGTAGATTACATCCTGTTACATCACTGAAGTAGATGAGAATCGATCCTGAAGTAGATGAGAAGCGATCCTGAAGTAGATGAGAAGCGATCCTGAAGTAGATGAGAATCGATCCTGAAGTAGATTACATCCTGTTACATCACTGAAGTAGATGAGAATCGATCCTGAAGTAGATGAGAAGCGATCCTGAAGTAGATGAGAAGCGATCCTGAAGTAGATGAGAATCGATCCTGAAGTAGATTACATCCTGTTACATCACTGAAGTAGATGAGAATATATCCTTAGATAGATGAGATTCGATCCTAAGGTATCAGATGAGGATATCCGGACTTCGTTCACTGAATGCTAAGAATGTCACAATCACAATGTCCCTGTCACCTGATTAACGCACATTGCAGAGGAGGCGCGGATCACCCAGGGTCCGGAGACAATCACCGTGCTGGACAACACCGCGGCCCTCTTCATCTGCCGCGCCGAGGGCAGCCCCGCACCTGAGATCGAATGGCTGGTGAACAATCGCCGCGTCACGCCCAGGCTGCCCAGGTACTTCTCATTCGCCATCTCGTTTGGCAAGGTGCTGCGCGCCGAGCTGGTTCGAGCCAGCGAAGACAACAACACCCTCATCGCCTGCGTAGCCAAGAACGCCGTCTCGTCCAGGTCTGTCACCCAGACAGCCAGGCTCTACGTGTATCCCAAAGCGTCAGGTAAGATGTCTGCTTGATTGATAGATTATTCAACAGTTTGGGAAGTTGAAGCTTTCGAGTAGGTTACCTGTCACCTGTCACCTGTTACCTGTCACCTGTCACCTGTCACCTGTCACCTGTTACCTGTCACCTGTTACATCAGTGTCCCATTCCTGTTACATCAGTCTCCCATTCCTGTTACATCAGTCTCCCATTCCTGTTACATCAGTCTCCCATTCATGTTACATCAGTGCTCGGGTTTGTTTTGTTTACTTATAGTGCTAACCGAGCAAGCAGCAGTTTTAGGTCTTTGAATAATCAATTGGTTCGTGCCCTTTCTATACGTACTTTTCCTTCTACCTGTTTAATTTCTTTGCCGCGAATTTTTTTTGCCTGACTGAATCGCCTTTGTGTCTTTTGTGTGTCTGCTGTTTGCCTTTATCGATTGCGAACAGAAAGGGTGCACTGGCTTTTAACCTGAGTAGCTTGGGCCTGGGGTCTGCATTCTTTGCTGCCTTTGATCTTAGTCCTCCTTTTTGGGCGCTATTGAGTCTATTGAAAATCAGCATGGCACAAGGGGAGACACACGGTATTTATGGGGTGATAGAATTCGTTTCACATTTTACAAATTTATTATTTTTGAAATTCAGTACCGTCTAAAGGAAAAATGAAAGAAGCTAAGACGCTAAGACAGACACAAGACAGACACAAGACAGACACTAAGACAGACACTAAGACACACTAATAAAGACACTAGGACACACTAAGACAGACACTAATTGACACGCAGAGACAGACACTAAGACACACTAAGACAGACACTAATTGACACGCAGAGACAGACACAAGACAGACACAAGACAGACACTAAGACAGACACTAAGACAGACACTAAGACACACTAATAAAGACACTAGGACACACTAATAAAGACACTAGGACACACTAATAAAGACACTAGGACACACTAAGACAGACACTAATTGACACGCAGAGACAGACACTAAGACACACTAAGACAGACACTAGGACACACTAAGACAGACACTAAGACACACTAAGACAGACACTAGGACACACTAAGACAGACACTAAGACACACTAATAAAGACACTAGGACACACTAAGACAGACACTAATTGACACGCAGAGACAGACACAAGACAGACACAAGACAGACACAAGACAGACACAAGACAGACACTAAGACAGACACTAAGACAGACACTAAGACACACTAATAAAGACACTAGGACACACTAAGACAGACACTAATTGACACGCAGAGACAGACACTAAGACACACTAAGACAGACACTAGGACACACTAAGACAGACACTAATAAGATACACTAGGACAGACACTGAGACACACTAAGACAGACACTAATAAGATACACTAGGACAGACACTGAGACACACTAAGACAGACACTAATTGACACGCAGAGACAGACACAAGACAGACACAAGACAGACGCTAAGACATGCAAAGACAGGCACTAGACAGACAAAAGACAGACACTAATTAAACACACTAGGACAGACACGAGACAGATGCTAAGACAGAAACAAGACAGACACAAGACAGAAACAAGACAGACATTAAGACACCAAGACACACTGAGCACATGTGCAGCAATCTGTATACAAAAACATACATAGTTTGTCCAACATGTACACTTTATTACACTTTGAAAGTTTGGCCCTCGTTGATGTTAGTTGCTGAAGCAGACCCCAGGCTGCGGCACCAGAGCACCTAAAATACCTAATGGATAATCGCCGCCCACCTCTCGCTGCGCAGTGATCCCAGCCGGCTTCCCGCGCATCGTCAAGCCGCCGGGAATGCAGGTGGTTGAGAAAGACCAGCGCGTCACGCTGACGTGCCAGGTGAATGGCGAGCCTCGGCCGCGAGTTCTGTGGATCAAGGACTACATTCCGGTGGACTTGTCGCTGCCCAGGTTGTCCATGAGCCCAAATGGTGAGCTGAGATGACGAAATTATATACTCTTTTTTTGTTCAATGCATTTGTACACTACAGTAGCATTTATTTTATGTTGACTAGCATTTGCTGCCCCCCCCGAAGGAATCACGTGAATAACAAGGGTATTATTGTACCATCACCAAATCGGATTGTCAATTAGTCAATCAATCAACCACTCTGTGGTCTTAATCCGTCCGTGCACTGACCCTGTCTGGCAATCTGCTATCTAATCCATTCTTTATTTTTAGCGCTTTTTATAATTCAATACTCATTCCACCTCGGCTTCCCTCACTCCCTTTCTCTCTCTCTCTCTGTCTGGCTCATCCGCAGAAACCGCCTTTTCCTCGCCACCGCTCCCCCCCGTCCCATTCTCTAATGCTTGGCAGAGTCTCCATTCCTAAATTGAATTTCTGTTTCGGCTAGAATTGCCCGCCGGCGAAATGCTCTGCTGTGTGTGTTTGTGTGTGTTTGGTCTCACTTGCGTGCTGTGCCGTTGATGAGGCGAAGAAGCCAAGCGAAGAAGAAGCAGTAACGCATACACAAAACAAAAACGCGCACAACGCGGAGATACGGACAGAAACACAGGAGCGACAGGCCGGATTAAGTAAAAGAAGAAAAAAGCTGCAAGTTTCTCAAAAAACTTTTCCTGCTCAAATTCGGAAGTCATACAGTTTCAGCATCCACCAGAGCTTTTTCTAGTGAGCTCCACCCGGACTGAATCAGAATTGACTTATCCGCCTGGCATTCCGTCTGCCTCCAACTTGCTCGCTTTTCCTTTTCCCCGACCAGGCAAATTGGCATCAGCCACACACCGAGAGTCCCGGCTTGAGCTCTTGAGTTGAGGAGAGAAGGGCGGAGAAGGGCGGCGGGCAAGAGAGAAATTGACCGGAAGAAATCAATGTCTGGGGCAAAGATGGCCCGGTGACCTCTGCCCCGGCCTCTGCAGGCACCGCCAGCTTGCTGACTGTCTGTGCTAGCAGCGTCTGCCAGCCTTAATTAGACTGGGTCTGCCTCTATAAGCAGTGGCTTCCCCAGGCGCCTTTGCTCTGCGTTTCTCTTCGTTTAGTGAGATGCCCCACCTCTCTTTTAATCTGCCAATCTCTCTTTAAGGTTCGTCTTCTGGATTTCACTCTCTAATTTCACTTCTCATACTTTCTCACTCGTCATCTTCATATTGCATTTCTGTATATCAGCTCTTGTCGAATTTTGAGGCAGCGAAATTTTAATCATTAGCTATATTGTGAAAGTTAGGAAACCTTCTAACTTCTCTACTCTCTAAATTGTAGGAAGGGGTCAGCCTCCCAGAGTGTCAGTTGCTGGGCCAGCTTCCCAGATCCTCAGTTGCTGGGCCAGCCTCACAGATCTTCAGTTGCTGGGCCAGCCTCCCAGATCCTCAGTTGCTGGGCCAGCCTCCCAGATCCTCAGTTGCTGGGCCAGCCTCCCAGATCCTCAGTTGCTGGGCCAGCCTCCCAGATCCTCAGTTGCTGGGCCAGACTCCCAGAGTGTCAGTTGCTGGGCCAGCCTCCCAGATCCTCAGTTGCTGGGCCAGCCTCCCAGATCCTCAGTTTCTGGGCCAGCCTCCCAGATCCTCAGTTGCTGGGCCAGCCTCCCAGATCCTCAGTTGCTGGGCCAGCTTCCCAAAGTGTCAGTTGCTGGGCCAACTTCCCAGATCCTCAGTTGGCGGGCCACCGCCAGCCTCAGATCCTCAGTTGCTGGGCCAGCCTCCCAGATCCTCAGTTGCTGGGCCAGCCTCACAGATCCTCAGTTGCTGGGCCAGCCTCACAGATCCTCAGTTGCTGGGCCAGCCTCACAGATCCTCAGTTGCTGGGCCAGCCTCCCAGAGTGTCAGTTGCTGGGCCAGCCTCCCAGATCCTCAGTTGCTGGGCCAGCCTCCCAGATCCTCAGTTGCTGGGCCAGCTTCCCAGAGTGTCAGTTGCTGGGCCAGCCTCCCAGAGTGTCAGTTGCTGGGCCAGCCTCACAGATCCTCAGTTGCTGGGCCAGCCTCACAGATCCTCAGTTGCTGGGCCAGCCTCACAGATCCTCAGTTGCTGGGCCAGCCTCCCAGATCCTCAGTTGCTGGGCCAGCCTCCCAGATCCTTAGTTGCTGGGCCAGCCTCACAGAGTGTCAGTTGCTGGGCCAGCCTCACAGATCCTCAGTTGCTGGGCCAGCGCCACCGTTTCCCTAATCCTGCAGAACTGCAACCTTTCTCCCTTAGCTCCAAAAGAAAGATCAAATCAGCCTGTCCAAGTCAGTCTAAGTAGTGATCCATGTCTGCAGGCTTGCCTTCCATCTGTTTGCATAGTTTAGCTTGATTGAGTGCGGCACCCGTCAATCTGTCTCTGTCCTTCTCTGCATTGTCGCGTGTTCAGACATTCAGCAGTGCAAGTGTAATGCATTGCTGTCATTCCCTGTCTTGAATTGACTTAATGACATGCTGATAATTACCCAGTGCCCTACAGCAGCACCCGGTACCAGCTGTGGTTGCCCTCTGCCCCGGTGGGAGGGAGGAGTGACATGCGAATACAATGCTAGTGTGTCTGGAGTCTAGAGGGGACAAAAAACCCGTTCTGCACTGACTCGCTTGAGCAGCCGTCACGCGTCCTTTGATTGGGGGCTTTCTCACCATCTTTCTTTCTACGTTTCTCTCCTAGACTTGGCTTAAAGTAAGAGAACATGTCAATAAACAATTGAGCTTTCGCTTACTTGCTTTTTCATTATCTTCGTAGGAATGTTCTTAAAAAGTCAGCGGACTAAGGGGCAGCGTAATGGCTTGTAAGGCTAACACGAGTTGGGCAGAGCAGCTCAGCGAAGAGCGCGTCTGTCTCTCGCGCCTGCGAGTAACTAGCTTAGTATCTAGCTAACAGTGAGTAACTAGCTTAGTATCTAGCTATTAGTGAGTAACTAGCCTAGTATCTAGCCAACAGTGAGTATCTAAGCTCACAGTGAGTGAGCTTAGTATCTAATTCTAGCTATTAGTGAGTAACTAGCTTAGTATCTAGCTAGCAGTGAGTAACTAGCTTAGTATCTAGCCAACAGTGAGTAACTAGCTTAGTATCTAATTCTAGCTATTAGTGAGTAACTAGCTTAGTATCAAATTCTAGCTATTAGTGAGTAACTAGCTTAGTATCTAATTCTAGCTATTAGTGAGTAACTAGCTTAGTATCTAATTCTAGCTATTAGTGAGTAACTAGCTTAGTATCTAGCTATTAGTGAGTAACTAGCTTAGTATCTAGCTAACAGTGAGTAACTAGCTTAGTATCTGGCTAGCAGTGAGTAACTAGCTTAGTATCTAGCTAACAGTGAGTAACTAGCTTAGTATCTAGCTAACAGTGAGTAACTAGCTTAGTATCTGGCTAGCAGTGAGTAACTAGCTTAGTATCTAGCCTACAGTGAGTAACTAGCTTAGTATCTAGACAACAGTGAGTAACTAGCTTAGTATCTAGCCTACAGTGAGTAACTAGCTTAGTATCTAGCTAACAATGAGTAACTAGCTTAGAATCTAGCCAACAGTGAGTAACTAGCTTAGAATCTAGCTAACAGTGAGTAACTAGCTTAGAATCTAGCCAACAGTGAGTAACTAGCTTAGTATCTAGCCAACAGTGAGTAACTAGCTTAGAATCTAGCTAACAGTGAGTAACTAGCTTAGAATCTAGCTAACAGTGAGTAACTAGCTTAGTATCAAAGTAAAAATTACCAGAAGAGGATAATGATTGTTAAACAAAGCAATACATTGAAAAGTACACCTAAAATACAGTTGGCACAGTCAGTTAAAAGTACAAGCCTTATCGCTAGTTGATCATGAGCTGCATCCTTAACTAACTGAATGCATCCTTAACAATACAGTAAAGGTATCTCATAACACAGCCAGCTAACTTGTGAGCAAGTATCGGCAGCAAAGGTCGATGAAGGGAGCGTACGCGGCGATGCGTAAACACCTGCCCCCATACCCCCTGCCCAGCAGATCGCCATCCCCAAAGCATTAATCACCCATTTTGGCCCAATAGCTCGCTAATGGGGCGTTAATATTTTTGGAGCCATTCTTTGCCAACGATCAGCGTTAATATGAATATAGCCAGCTAGCTGGCAGTACTCCGATGGCTAAAGGCTTCTATACTGATCAGCTGGACACAATAATGAGCTGCATAGGCTCTCTGGCTGGCAAGCTGACCCATCTAGAGTTACCCGAGAATTCTATTCGCACCATTTCTACCGCTGAAAAATTACCGCCCAACGGGATCCGGCAGGTGTGAATGACGGCTGTACACAGAGAAAGACGATTCCTCCTACAAGTTAGTTCTATAACAGTTTTTCCTTCCAAACAACTAGCAGACCTTTTGTTCTCCGCTATCAACTTACAAAGGAAGCCAGCCAGAGAATATGGGACTTGTGTTGCTGGGAGCGATGTAAAAAGGTGAGAAAGGGAGGAGGAGAGGAAGAAAGAAAGTTTGCAAGCGAGCAGCAGAGAATTGAGCCGTGTGAACGCGCAACACCTGCTTGTTAATCCTCCACCTTCGCGAGTCCGATTGTAGCGGATATCTAAAAATAGCCTCTCAGGCCAGCAGTTTCCGCTAAGCCGCAGGCAGCGAGATGCGAGAGAGAGAGAGAGAGAGGGAGAGAGAAAAGCCAGAAACTGAGAGTTGAAAGTTGGCATAAGCCGAAGCGGCGGCTGCCTCGGTGGCAGCGGGGGGCGCTCACTAATTTGCTGTTCCAGTGGCTAACAACCTACCTGACACTGCGGCCGCTACTAAGTCAGCTTGTTATTTTCCTATCAGATGCCAATTTCACTGGTAGCAGCAGATCCATCATAGGCTGTAGAGTGGCCGACTAAAAAGCACCAAAACAAACTTAGCGGTAGTACCGGAGAAGAAGCATTCGAGAGCGAAATAGTGGCTTTCGAAGAAAAAGACGCAATAACGAAATTATGACGGGCGAGTAGCCATTGCCAAGTCCGAGATTAGAACATTTATTTACGAGTTTTATTTACAAGTGGCAGAAGGCCTGCTTTTTTGACCGGAGGAAATTAGAAAATAGACACAGGACATATGGGATTCTGGAGGACAGAAAATGGACAAAGGACATTCGGGATTCTGAAGGACATTGGTAAATGGACAAAGGGAATTCGGCATTCTGGAGGACTAAGGACAAATGACTATGGAGGGTAAATGGACAAAGGACATTCAAGGTTCTGTAGGTTATTAGTGATTAGCCAAATGACATTCAGTATACTGGAGGACATTGGTGAATGGCCAAAAGGGAATTCGGTATTCTGGAGGACTAAGGACAAATGACTCTGGAGGGTAAATGGACAAAGGACATTCGTGGTTCTGTAGGATATTGGTAAATGGCCAAATGACATTCGATATACTGGAGGACATTGGTAAATGGCCAAAGCACATTCAATATTCGGGAGGACATTGGTAAACGCAAAGGACGTTTGGGATCCAAGATACTGGTAGATGAGTGACCGAAAAGGACTTTTCAAGGTGATCGTGGGACATTTGATGGGAGGTCAACCGATGAAAGCGAGCATTGCTGGATTCATACGAACACAAACGGGCCAGTGAAGGTCAATGCCCCACTTTTAATCTGGTAGGGCCATGCCCACCCACTTTTGCTAAGAAAATTGATAAACTGGATATTGGCTGGAGGGCAGGAGGGCTGCGGGCACCCAGGCGCCCGCATCTAATCGTCAGGCATGTACACTCTCTGTTCCTTGGGGGCTAGATACTAAGCTAGTTACTCACTGATAGCTAGAATTAGATACTAAGCTAGTTACTCAATAATAGCTAGATACTAGCTAGTTAATTAGTCACTTATTCGAACTTGAGCGTACGTGACACTCAGCTGGGTGTGTGTGCAAAGCATTTGTCACCTCCCCAATGACGTAACGCGCTGTTCTGTAGACCAGCTGACCTTAGCTGGCTTTCTGAGCACAAACAGGCAAAACGCAAGCAATCGCTAAGCCAGTCTCTGCCCTTCTCGAGCCGGGCCGTGTTTGCGCGCCGACAAGCTGATGTGGGAAAGCAATTCATTCATTTTGCAACTCGCACTCGAGTACGTAGTATTACCCGCCATGTCCAGAGAGCTGCTCAACCTGACAGATTGCGAACAAATATTTGAGAAGCAACTCATTCTCAAGCCGCTCGGTCTTTTGCGAGGTGCCGGACTTCGAATGCTTTATGCTTTAATGACCTTGCGGCGAACATCAAACACGTAGGGCTTCCCTGTTGTGCGACTGCTCTGAGGAAGAGACACAGAAAATGTGGGAATCTGCGACCCCGTCTCTAATGACCTCGGAGAGGGCGGGGCGAGGGCGGGTGACGCACCCGATGACATGCTCACGGAATGTCTAAAAATGGCCAGCTACTAACTTGAGAAGGATCTAGCTATATCTACAGCGTCAGCACTAGCATTTTAGCTGCCGACACTACCTTGAATCGCTTTTGTCGTTAGCCGCTTCCAATTCTGCTTTTCTATTCAGTTTTATGGGGCTTTATTGGCGCCATTAAATGCTATATCCCGCAAGGTACTGCTACGATTTTTAAAGCTTAGTTTTACAATCGCGCTTCTAAGATTTTATGACCACTGGGAGTCTGATGAGTTGTGTTAATTTAAAGCCTGTAGTGAATCTTAATTATCCCGTTAGTTTTTAAACATATTTCAGCTTTAGCTGGTTTGCACTGCGTGGGTTGGATTGCCAGTGTTGTTGATTTCAAGTGCCTCTATTTTGGTAGACCCAATGTGGGTATCGGAGCAGCTCACTGAAGGACCCGATGGTGGCTCACTGAAGGACCCGATGGTGGCTCACTGAAGGACCCGATGGTAGCTAACTGAAGGACCCGATGGTGACTCACTGAAGGACCCGATGGTAGCTCACTGAAGGACCCGATGGTAGCTCACTGAAGAACTAGATGGTGACTCACTAAAGGACCTGGAGCTCACTGAAGGACCCGATGGTGACTCACTGAAGGACCCGATGGTAGCTCACTGAAGGACCCGTTGGTAGCTCACTGAAGGATCCGATGGTGACTCACTGAAGGACCCGATGGTGACTCACTGAAGGACCCGATGGTGACTCACTGAAGGACCCGATGGTAGCTAACTGAAGGACCCGATGGTGACTCACTGAAGGACCCGATGGTAGCTCACTGAAGGACCCGATGGTGACTCACTGAAGGACCCGATGGTGACTCACTGAAGGACCCGATGGTAGCTCACTGAAGGACCCGATGGTAGCTCACTGAAGGATCCGATGGTAGCTCACTGAAGGACCCGTTGGTAGCTCACTGAAGGATCCGATGGTAGCTCACTGAAGGACCCGTTGGTAGCTCACTGAAGGATCCGATGGTAGCTCACTGAAGGACCCGTTGGTAGCTCACTGAAGGATCCGATGGTGACTCACTGAAGGACCCGATGGTAGCTCACTGAAGGACCGATGGTGACTCACTGAAGGACCCGATGGTAGCTCACTGAAGGACCCGATGGTAGCTCACTGAAGGACCCGATGGTAGCTCACTGAAGGATCCGATGGTGACTCACTGAAGGACCCGATGGTAGCTCACTGAAGGACCCGATGGTAGCTCACTGAAGGACCCGATGGTAGCTCACTGAAGGACCCGATGGTAGCTCACTGAAGGACCCGATGATAGCTCACTGAAGGATCCGATGGTGACTCACTGAAGGACCCGATGGTGACTCACTGAAGGACCCGATGGTAGCTCACTAAAGGACCCGATGGTAGCTCACTGAAGGACCCGATGGTAGCTCACTGAAGGACCCGATGGTAGCTCACTAAAGGACCCGATGGTGACTCACTGAAGGACCCGATGGTAGCTCACTAAAGGACCCGATGGTAGCTCACTAAAGGACCCGATGGTAGCTCACTGAAGGACCCGATGGTGACTCACTGAAGGACCCGATGGTAGCTCACTGAAGGACCCGATGGTAGCTCACTGAAGGACCCGATGGTAGCTCACTGAAGGACCCGATGGTGACCCACTGAAGGACCCGATGGTGACTCACTGAAGGACCCGATGGTGACTCACTGAAGGACCCGATGGTAGCTCACTGAAGGACCCGATGGTGACTCACTGAAGGACCGCGATGGTAGCTCACTGAAGGACCGCGATGGTGACTCACTGAAGGACCCGATGGTAGCTCACTGAAGGACCCGATGGTAGCTCACTGAAGGACCGATGGTGACTCACTGAAGGACCCGATGGTGACTCACTGAAGGACCCGATGGTGACTCACTGAAGGACCCGATGGTAGCTCACTGAAGGACCCGATGGTGACTCACTGAAGGACCCGATGGTAGCTCACTGAAGGACCCGATGGTGACTCACTGAAGGACCGATGGTGACTCACTGAAGGACCCGATGGTGACTCACTGAAGGACCCGATGGTGACTCACTGAAGGACCCGATGGTGACTCACTGAAGGACCCGATGGTAGCTCACTGAAGGACCCGATGGTAGCTCACTGAAGGACCCGATGGTGACTCACTGAAGGACCCGATGGTGACTCACTGAAGGACCCGATGGTGACTCACTGAAGGACCCGATGGTAGCTCACTGAAGGACCCGATGGTAGCTCACTGAAGGACCCGATGGTAGCTCACTGAAGGACCCGATGGTGACTCACTGAAGGACCCGATGGTAGCTCACTGAAGGACCCGATGGTGACTCACTGAAGGACCCGATGGTGACTCACTGAAGGACCCGATGGTGACTCACTGAAGGACCCGATGGTGACTCACTGAAGGACCCGTTGGTAGCTCACTGAAGGACCCGATGGTAGCTCACTGAAGGACCCAATGGTAGCTCACTGAAGGACCCGATGGTGACTCACTGAAGGACCCGATGGTAGCTCACTGAAGGACCCGATGGTAGCTCACTGAAGGACCCGATGGTGACTCACTGAAGGACCCGATGGTAGCTCACTGAAGGACCCGATGGTAGCTCACTGAAGGACCCAATGGTAGCTCACTGAAGGACCCGATGGTAGCTCACTGAAGGACCCGATGGTAGCTCACTGAAGGACCCGATGGTAGCTCACTGAAGGACCCAATGGTAGCTCACTGAAGGACCCGATGGTAGCTCACTGAAGGACCCGATGGTAGCTCACTGAAGGACCCAATGGTAGCTCACTGAAGGACCCGATGGTAGCTCACTGAAGGACCCGATGGTAGCTCACTGAAGGACCTGATGGTGACCCACTGAAGGACCCGATGGTAGCCCACTGAAGGACCCGATGGTAGCTCACTGAAGGACCCGATGGTAGCTCACTGAAGGACCCGATGGTAGCCCACTGAAGGACCCGATGGTAGCCCACTGAAGGACCCGATGGTAGCTCACTGAAGGACCCAATTGAGCCCACTGAAGGACCTGATGGAGCCAGCTGAAGGAGCCGGAGCCCACTAATGTAACATTTTTGCTATCTTCAAACCAGAAAGACGGAGAGTTGACTGCCGCTTTAATTCAACAACATCCATCAACTTGACCCATATTGGCTAGCATCTTTATCCAACTCTTTCAAACAAGCAGCCGAATTTATATCCTTGTCAGTCTCCCAGGCTTTTTAAGTCTATACGATTTGGGATTTCTCAATCCTAATTACAAACGTCGCTTTGTATTAGTTCCTCTGTGCACTTTCTCCCTTGCGTGTCCCAAATGCTGTACCCATATTGCCATTGAAT
>NIVC01000798.1:72690-79512 GCA_002269645.1 Macrostomum lignano | reverse complement strand
AAACGACGACTCAAGGCTTTCAAAGGCTGTCTTGAGCTCAACTTTTACATTCAACTTTGCGTTCAAAAAACGCAACTACTTATCAGCTTCACAACGTTAGTAGTGCAAGCGCATTTATTTTCGCTTTCATAGAGAACTGCCGATTCGCCATTCTGTGTATATTCTGTGGCTTAAACCCTCCAACCGCGCCTTTCCACACTACCCCCCTCGCCCCACCCCAATTTTTATTGCCTTTCTCGGAATTCCAGCCTAAAGCTGCCATGTACATTTCAGTGGACTGGCTAATGTACATTATTGCTGAACCAATTAGCAAGTTGTTTACGCCTGCAAGCTTGGGCTGCTAAACTTATCAAAGTCATTTCAGCTGCGGTTATGTTTATAAAATGGCTTATGTATTCTTCATTGCTACTGAACTGAAAGTAGAAAGCTGATTTACTAAGTATTTATTTATGCCTGAGTGGCCCATCTATTGCAATAGTTACATGAATTCTAGTATCTGTGTTCGCCACCGGAGCTAGAATTCTTACTAGCAAGTATCATTATCATAATATCTTATCGAAAAACAACTACGAGCCTGCATGTACTTTGGTTGAACAAGCTGGGTAATAAGATAGATAGTTTATAGTTCTAGATTGGCTAGGCATTAGGCAAACACACACACTCTACCTTTTAGAAGAGCTTAATAAATATTATAATAAAGTTATTGACAACTGAAGTGGGAGGCCAGTATATGCTTGATTTTCTTAGAAATTCCCTCAAGATATCGGACTTTTCTAGCGAGGATTTTTCTCGACCGATTTTGTCTATGGTGAAACCCCATTCAGGTAAAAATTCTGCCCCAGCTATATCCGGCCCATGAAGCCTCTGATTCCGGCTCGCTCGCTCAAGGTTTGTCTCTTCTCAGCTCTTCTCTCTCCTCTCCTCTCATCTCATCTCATCTCATCTCATCTCATCTCCTCTCCTCTCCTCTCCTCTCCTCTCCTCTCCTCTCCTCTCCTCTCCTCTCCTCTCCTCTCCTCTCCTCTCCTCTCCTCTCCTCTCCTCTCCTCTCCTCTCCTCTCCTCTCCTCTCCTCTCTCTCCTCTACACTCCTCTTCTCTCCTCTCCTCTCCTCTCCTCTCCTCTCCTCTACACTCCTTTCTTGTCTCCTCTCCTCTATTATTTCTCTCATCTCTCATCTCTTCCACTTCTCTCTCCTCTATTCTTTCTTCCTTTCTCATTTTGTCAGCAAAAAATGAACTAGAAGACCCTTTATCTGGCCCTTGATGCAAAAGGTTGGCCGACCCCTGCTCCAGAGCACACTAAATGCACTGCCAACATGGCAACTATGGGTTCCAGCTCATTCCTAAGAAAACCGAGTGTAGCGACCTTCTACTTCAGCTGTCCATGAAAATCATACTGTGTAAACCTGCACATCCGGCTGAGGATCACAGCTTAGGACTAATATTTCTCTTCACATATTCTCGCCTTATCAAGTAGTTATGAGTCAATACTTCTGAGTTATCGTCAGTAGCAGTCGACTCTTGTGCTCTTATCAACTAAACCAAAAAGCTGCTCACCATTGGCTGCCTCGGTATGAGGCAACATGTCTGAAATGTGCACACGGGCCACTCAATTCTGTTCCAGTAGTTGTACGTACGAGTATAGTAAATATAATTAGACTCAGTCAAACTGACTCACACCTGAGTGAGCTAAATGAGCAACCAACGGATAGAATCAACGGCCACAGAGTGCAGCTGCTACGGCTGTCACCAGCCAGCTAAGGGAGCAGCTGCCGTAGCCACCGGCGACCCGCTGTGCGCCACTCACGCTGCTCAGGACGCCGACAGCGTTATGCAGCTGCGCAGGCGCGTTCTCGCACGCTATCGTCAGGCCACGGAGGCGTCGAAAGCGCGCATAGAGCGGCGCAGATGCCGAGCCGAGGCGCGCAGAGCAGTGGAGGAGGCGCGCAACCTGCTGGAGTGCAGCTTCCGAGCTACACTTCAAGCCCTTGACGTTGACACCGACGGAGATGGAGAAGAGTGCAGACTGGCGGAGCTGCTGACCTACGAGACGGAGGACGCGGCGGCGATGGCGCAGGACGATCTGGTTG
Source organism: Macrostomum lignano (assembly GCA_002269645.1). Taxonomy (NCBI): domain Eukaryota; kingdom Metazoa; phylum Platyhelminthes; family Macrostomidae; genus Macrostomum; species Macrostomum lignano. The sequence continues at coordinate 77,421 of NIVC01000798.1, read as the reverse complement.
CTGTGCACCGCCTGGCGCGGCGCATGGAGCTGGCTCTGGTCAGGCTGGCGTCAGCGGGACTCAGGACCGCCGCCCTGTCTGCCGCTGCCGCCAAGCAGCTGTCCGACAATTGGACTTCCCTGTGCCGCTCATTCGCTGGGGCAGTTCGCGCATTTCTCAATACAACCGAGGTGGCGCGGCAGCAATCGCAGTTGTTGTCGAGTCGACCAGCTGGGACGGCTTGTCGGCGACGTCATGTGGGCGACCGTCTGCCGCAACACGTCGGGCTACGGAGCGGACGCGGACTCTGGCGTGATGGTCTCGCTGGCCGACGTGCCGCCGCCCACTGCGCAGCCGCTGCCGCCTGTGTGCCTGTTCGCCTCGCTTCACCGCGACCACCAGACCGACCACCTGCTGGCGCTGGCTCCGATGGCTGTCGGCTGCGCGTTCGAGCCGAACTCGACTGGACGCATCGGGTGAGAGTCTTTGCTGCGCCTTGGCTGGCAGATCATGGCGGGTGGACCCGCAGCCTTCGAGGAGGCAAGCAGTCAGGCACGCGCTCACACAGGGTGTACAGCAGCTCTGACTAACTTCTCCTCGTCAGACATGTACACTCTCTGTGACTTTGTTAGCCCCTTCCAGACCCTCACAATTCTCATGAACATGCCCCGAATACCCGAATCGAACCCAAAAGCCTTGGGTTCTGAACCGCTTTTTTGCCTCACCTCTGCTGCTCAGGTGCGCGGCCTCTACTGCGACTCTGTCAGGCAGAGGCTGTTCGTCTCGCAGGACGAGCTCGGCGTCACCGCCTGCTGCCTGGCCGGCCGGCGGCTCTTCAGCCTCAGCCTGCCGGCTCCGCTGTGCTGCGGCGGCCTTACCGGCCTGCCCGCCGACAGCCGCCTGTTCGTGTTCGACGAAGCCAACCGGCGAGTGCTGACTGCTGCCTTGGCGAGGACGACAGCGGCCAGCCAATCGGGTGCGAGCTGGCTGCGGTTGGGCATCGGCACACCGGCAGCTTTGGCCGGCTTGCTGTTGTCGCCGACAGCAGCGCCCTGCTACTCACCGACTTCCAGGGACGGCGGCTGCTGCAAATTCGATTGGAGACCGGAGAGGCTGCGGAGTGGCCGGCAGCTCCGGGCTGTGCTGAGCGATGGTGAGTGCTGGGGCTGAGCACCCTCCCTACAGCACCTACAGCACCCTCCCTATAGCATTCTCAGTAAATGAATTCAGCATGATTTACATGAATACAGTTTTTCATACAACAGAGGCACTTAACCAGACGTAATTATTATCACCGACGACATACAGCTAGATAAAGACAGTCACGAGAATATAGAACGCCTAAAAATACAAATTTGACTCAGTGGCCGAATTTTCAAATCAGAAATTTCTTCAGCAATAAAAATGCAATCGGAGGCAACATGTAAAATGACCTGAGACCAATCTCAGCATCAGTAGCATGCGTTGCCTATCTCGCCTGCCTTGAGCGTTGGCACCAAATAATTAAGAATCGAACCCAGGGGCTTTGGCACAGAGTCGGATCCGTTGTCATCCCACCTGCAGCTCCGGATCCCCCGTGTCGGTGGCCGTCGACGCCTCCAGCCGGGTGTTCGTGAGCTACACTGAGGATCACGTGATCGACATCTACTCGCCGGACGGTGTCCGACTGCTCGGCCGACTTGGCGAACTGGGCCGGCCAGGCGGCGGCCGCGGACGGCGGGATGGCCGGATTCTGCTGGAGAGTCCCTGTGGCCTGGCCGTGTGGCCGGGACTCGAACCCGGACTGACCTGGCTGGCAGTGGCCGAGCGGGACGCCAGGAGGCTGCGGCTGTTCCTAGTGACGTGAGCGGGCCGGCCACTCTACATAGGAAACGATCAGCTATAGTAGTAGCAGATGATAGCTCAACTCTGCCGCAGGGAAAGCCGCGGAAATTCCATGGGTCGCTGCCGCCAACCTCTGAGCCAAGGAGCAACCGACCTTCCTCAGGAAGCCTCATTTTGGACTGCAAGTGTTCACAGTTGGCACGCAGCAGATACTCGTAGGCGAGTTGTTGCGTCATCTTTGACTGAAGTAGTTATTAACCTCTGTCTAGACTCAATCATTTCAGTGAGCTCCAAGTCAGTGTGTGACCTCGAGTTCTTAAACAGCTGAAGCAGCAGGACGCCGCAAACCGTGCCAATTTTGCTGGAGTTTTCACCGCGAAATGCATTGGCGAGATGGGAAGCTTTCAGTTCTTCAGCACTGAATCAAGGACCACTAGAAACACTTCGTTCTGCGCAGCGCTGAGTGGGGTTTGGCCATAGACAAATCCGTCCAGACAAAACACTGCAGAGACAGGAGCGGCCACAGATACTAAATACCATTTATTATTATCTGTATTTATTATCTGTGGGAGCGGCTGCAATTTCGCCGCAACTTTGTTTGCTTGCCGGTCTCCGGCAGCAGTTCATGAAAAAGCAGCTTGATAAACTTGTGAGCGCAGCTCGGGCAAAACGCCTGCTGGCTGCATCTGCAATTCGGAAGTCCAGCAGGTGACAAATTGGGGATTCATTGCTGAAGAACTGAAAACTTCCATCTCGCCAGTGCAGTTCGCAGCGAAATCTGCACGATGTGCGGGTGCAGCGGCCTTCTGCTTTAGCTGTCCAGGATTCCGAATCGAGCCTAGGACCTTCGATCCTTTGGCCATTTTTCCTCTGATTGCTTATCATAGCAATATTGTTAATGCCCACTACAGAATGAATCTAATCCACCATATTTACCTCCTATTGTGGGGGGTGCTATGAATACTTTTCTAGTATTTCAGACAATGCTTCAATAGTTCAATCCACCTTTCCGCACTGTATTCATATTGAAATTATTAACAAAAAAGAACAAATTCAAGCCATGCTACTAGCGAGTAGCTTATTAAATTATAAAATGCATTAAGAGCTTTGGCTAAAAACAGCTAGCTATATATAGACACATTTGGGCATCAGAGCAGCTCTGAGTTGATTTATTTATTAATACAAAATTTATGACAGTCGTCACAATTCTTTCTAGGAAACATCTTTCTAGGAATTCCCCCTGTTATCTCACTGTGGCTGTGTGAGATGCAGAGAGATTTACTTATGCAATCTTAGCGTTCGTCATGACACATCAACCAGTCTAATTGTTGTCTTCCTGGATCTGGACCCAGTAATTCATATTTCCTTTGAAGTATCAATAATTTTATAATTATTGGGATTATTGGGATATCAAGACTTCTATTGACTGTAAAATTTGAGCAATCTGTAAACATGGAGTCTGCAGACTTCTGCAACTGCTGTAGGTGAGAGTGGATACTGTAGGGGTCGGCTAACTTTTTGCCTCAAGGGCCAGATCAAAAATATAGATCATTACTGCGGGTGAGGTGAGAGGGAGAAAGGGAATAGAGGAGATGAAAGGTGAGAGGCGAGATGAGAGATAAGAGATGCGATGAGATAAGAGGAGAGGAGAGAAGAAAGGAGATGAGAGAAGAGGAGAGAGGAGAGACAGAAGAGAGAAGATAATAGGTGTGGAGAGAGAAGAGAGGGGAGGAAAGGGGAGGAGAGGAGAGGGGAGAGAGAGAGGAGTGGAGAAGAGAGAGGAGTGGAGGGAGGAGATGAGGAGAGAGGAGAGGAGAGAAAATAGAGAAGAGAGGAAAGAGGAATGACCTGAGAAGAGACACAAACCTTAGCTGGATTGCCGGATTGCTATTGTGAAGTTTCAAAGGACCCAAGGGCCGGATAGAGAGGCTTCGCGGGCCGAAGTTTGCCGGAGTGTAAGGGTACGGTAGAAATGTTGGTATTTTATTCTATTTTGAACTTTTGCGACTGATGCCAAATGGCATCCGGGTCTTCACTGGCTTCCCAGCCAACAGGAAGTGGCAGTGATTTCTTAAAAAAACACAAGCCGACCGTCCCAATCAGAGCGCCCGGCTCTGCCTGCCGAATTCCAGAGCGTCCCGCAGCCGATCCCGCCGGCTTGACGCCCGGCCAGTCAGTGGCGCCCCATCGCCGGCCAGAGCTTCGTCGTTGGCGTCTTGTTGAAGCGACGCCGTTGGCGAAGTCGGATTTGGCGCCGGCGCCAGTTTCTGACCTAGGCGCGAGCGCAGGTGTAGGAAGGCCTGCTCAGTCTGCTCCTCCATGGAGACCATGCGGCTCTCCAGACTGCGCAGCTGGTTCTCCACCTGCCTGGCCGTCACGGCCGACGCTGCCGACATCGGCCGCATCGGGGGCGGCGCTCCGCCACCGCCGTGGCCACCGGCGCCGCTGGGCGTGCTGGGCCGGTGCAGGGTGAACTGCGAGTTGGAATTTTAAAGTAGTTTTGTCTAGTAGTAACTTTGTGTTTTTTCTTGTCTATATTGAATACTTAGCTTTCAATCTTTTTTCTGTCTGTCTGTCTGTCTGTCTGTCTGTCTGTCTGTCTGTCTGTCTGTCTGTCTGTCTTTCTGTCTGTCTGTCTGTCTGTCTGTCTGTCTGTCTGTCTGTCTGTCTGTCTGTCTGTCTGTCTGTCTGTCTGTCTGTCTTTTTGTCAGTCCGTCTGTCTGTCTGTCTGTCTGTCTTTCTGTCTGTCTGTCTGTCTGTCTGTCTGTCTGTCTGTCTGTCGGTCTGCCTGTCTGTCTGTCTGTCTTTCTGTCTGTCTGTGTGTCTGTCTGTCTGTCTGTCTGTCTGTCTGTCTGTCTGTCTGTCTGTCTGTCTGTCTGTCTGTCTGTCTTTTTGTCAGTCCGTCTGTCTGTCTGTCTGTCTGTCTGT
>NIVC01000798.1:30190-67690 GCA_002269645.1 Macrostomum lignano | reverse complement strand
GCGCTGACAACACCGATTCTGAAAATAATGTACATGTAGGAATTTAGTCATGTACACCTACATGTAGAATTCTTGGCTTTGTCCCCACCATAAAATCCATGGCGACGCCCCTGTGCCTAGGTTTTTCTGAAGCGCACAATAAAAAATATGGGTCAGTTCATTTTACCAGAATTTCAGAAATTAGAATCTTAAAAAAAGAAATTTAAATTGCTGGAAAATTTTCCTGAAAATCGGTGTTCATGAAAGTTGAAACTAAATTATGCATTCAAGCTACTTGTTAGTAGCCTATTAAGCACTCTTACTTGTGCTGGCCGAAGCTGACACAGGCTTTGGCCTCTGGGGTAGCAGTTGTTGCCCGCTGACACTTGATGGGGACGCTTTGTCAGCTGTTCGACCCTGGCTGGACTGTGCAGAGTTCGGTGCCGATGCCATGGCAACAGGCTTGACTGGCTTTGACACTGGGCCTAAAGTACATTTTGTCACAAGAAAATAGTAGGCCAAATCTGTTTCCAGTAAATCCGCTTAGTCTACAACAGAACTTACCCGTTTTGGTCTGCTTTAGCTTGGCTTGTCCACCATTATTTCTTCCCAATGGCAAGTCGCTGAGCAAATCTGGCACATCTCTTTGCTCTCTTGATGCCATGAATTTCTGGCATGAAAATTCCAGAAATTAGAATTGTAATTGAACTATGAAGTATTTAAGAAAAGCATAATGCACTGTTTCTTAGCTTTTTTACATTTTATTGTACAATCATTAATACCAGTAAATCTCTATCAATCTTTTCCTGTGATGAAAGAACAGTAAGAATTGAAAATTACATGTGCCATAACAATTGGTCTAGAAATAACTGAAGTAAAAAAGTACTAAATATTTGAAAACTTTTAAATTCCACCTAAAATTACCTAAGTAACTGCTTTGACTTCAGAAAAATGATAGGCTTCCTTTGACTAAACTTCTCTGTTAACCTAAAGTCCTAAACCACTTAATTTTCTTAATTCAAATCATTTTTTACTTTGTAATATAGGCGGAAAAACCACAGGCCAATCTTTAATATCCATAAACAGAAATGAGACTACAGTTGTTAATATATCATAAAAGTCACTAGTGTTAAGTGCAAATGCTATTTATCTAACAATCAACATTTATTAGTGCAGTGTCAGAAATATATACCGATCTTAAATAACATTGTATACATTCATCATTTATTAAAAACTTTTTCTGCACTAAATCTTAACTTTCTGATTAGAAAAATTCGTTTATCACATTAATTTTAAATATTTAATGCTACATTATGATCTAAAAGACCCAGCTTAATTTTTTAGGGCATGCTTCCTTGTGTTTATAACCCTACGCTCTCTTTTTAGGCTAAGTTAATTTCATAGACATTGGCCAGCTTTTGCACAATTTTTTAAACTATTTTTCATACAATATTTGAATCAGTCAGTATATTTTACATAAAAAGTATCCGCATCTTATTGAATTATTTTTTTAAAACTACGACGAAAAGAATAATCTGGGTTTGATTTTGCCTTTGAATAGATATTGTCAATTGACTAAATACTCTAACAATAGCTCTGTCATCAGCTCAAGGCTTTATGTTTAAAATCATTTGAAGATTTTTAGTCAAATTTAGTCACAAAGCTCATACAACGTGACAAATAAACATTATAAAGAAAATTAAATTTTTTAAAATGTCGTCAAAAAAACTAATAGAATAAACGTTGCTTGAATTTCTTGAAAGTCCTAATCTTTTAAAGAGAATATTTTGTTTTATTTAAGTTAACACGTAACAAAATGAAAAATACAATAGTTTCTAAGCTTGGTACGCAGTCAGTAAAATTGTCCTAACTTTTCTTTTTTCTAATTATATGTGGTACAATAAGTCCCTTTGACACCTTTTAAAGGCTATTCAGTTCCCTCGCTTGAATGATAATTGCGATCAAATTCACATTCACACAAGAAAGAAGTCTGATTTCAATGCGCCAAAAAACGACGAAACACTCAGTTGTGCATGGCTTAACATCAGCCTCAGAAAAGTCTGCTTATTTTTCAAGAAGTTTTATTCCCGAACGGCCTATTTCTCTGTTGAACAAGTGATTGAAATTAGAAAAGCAGTTTGCTTTTTTGTTTTACAACACAGTTGTCTTCCGGTAGCAAATATTTCCGCTGATTCGTTCCTCCGAAAGCGTTGTCGAGGAAGCGAAAACGCTATAAGGAGGCGTTGGTTTCTCAACTGGATTCCCTAGGGTGGGATTGCTGCAGGTATTCGGTGAGGGCTCCAGAGAGCGCGTTCGGTAGCCAAGAAAAGCTCGCTGAAAAAGTTGAACCAAGGCTTCGCTCAGCCAAATCTGAAATTGCCAGTACGTTGTGCTTTAATTGCAAAGTGCGCTATTAACTGTGACACACTGATAGGTAGCTACTACGTGTATAGTTATCGTGCATGTTGCGTGTATATACATATACATGTACAGCGATTGGAAGTACATGTAATCATGCAGCTTTTCTTACACTTCGAGATGCCCGAGCAAGGCGGACTTTCAGCACGATCTCGAAGGCAAGAGCCAATAACGACAGACCAAGCCCAGTTGCAAATGTGATGAACAGACCAGTAAAAGCGTCCATGTTCAGCTTGCCAGGTGTGGACTGCGCACCTCCGAGGCCACCACTGTTGCTGTTGCGGCTGCTACAGGGCAGGCCCGAGATATTGTAGCTTTTAATCCAAGTATTCGACAGCTGGACAATGTACTGCTGCTGTATCAGCTGCAGAATCGCTTCGGTTAGCATGTTCCGCAGGACGATGTCTGACGCGGGTAACAGTTGCAAAACGCTTTGTAGATCCAGTAAAAATAACTCAATCATCTGTACCTCTGCTCTACCATTCTGCTCCCTTTTATCGGCTCCTTTGATCTTTTCCTGTGCAAAATTAGCTTCGACCGACTCTCCACCCTTCGATTCTACATAAAAAAATTTGGTCTTACTCCAACCTCCCTCCAACCCTCCAACCCTTCAACCCTCCATCCCTCTAACCCTCGAACCCTCGAACCCTCGAACCCTCGAACCCTCGAACCCTCGAACCCTCGAACCCTCGAACCCTTAAACCCTCCATCCCTCTAACCCTCCAACCCTCCAACCCTCCAACCCTCCAATCCTCCAACCTTCCATCCCTCCAACCCTCCAACCCTCCGACCATCCGACCCTCCAACCCACCGACCCACCAACTCTCCAACCCTTTAACCCTCCATCCCTCCAACCCTCCAACCCTCCAACCCTCCAACCCTCCAATCCTCCAACCCTCCATCCCTCCAACCCTCCAACCCTCCGACCATCCGACCCTCCAACCCACCGACCCACCAACTCTCCAACCCTTCAACCCTCCATCCCTCTAACCCTCCAACCCTCCAACCCTCCAACCCTCCAATCCTCCAACCCTCCATCCCTCCAACCCTCCAATCCTCCAACCCTTCAACCCTCCATCCCTCTAACCCTCCGACCATCCGACCCTCCAACCCACTGACCCACCAACTCTCCAACCCTTTAACCCTACAATTTTCCCTTCAAACCTCCAACCCCCTCTACCCTAAAATCCCACACCCTTTCTCACTTTTATCCCTGAAACTTCTTCACTCCCTAGCTTGAGCTCCCTGCTCCTCAACCCACCCATCCATCCATCGGAAACTAAACGGAAAAAAGATAAACTCACTGCCCTGAGCCACCCCGAAGCCGAAGGCGCTCGGACTGAAGGTCTCGCCAACCTGGGTGAGCTCGCAGTCCCGCTCCCGGTAGAAATCAACCAGCGGCGACTCCAGGACGCCGGCGAAGCCGCCGACTCGAATGCGCCGAAGGGCGTCGGCGGGGCTCTCAATAAACGACGCCTGTCCGGTGGCGTTCCACAGCACCATCTTCTTGAACATCTTGCTGTAGATTGGGTCCTTGGAGGTCTGCGGGAATGCCAGTTCGGCGTCTCAAGCACGTGGTATGATTTATTTGTCAAGGAATGCATTTATAATGCACTTGCACTTAGTTACTTTAGTGCCTATCTCATTGATTCACCCACCTCACTCATTCACCCACCTCACTCATTCACTCACCTCACTCATTCACTCACCTCACTCATTCACTCACCTCACTCATTCACTCACCTCACTCATTCACCCACCTCACTCATTCACCCACCTCACTCATTCACTCACCTCACTCATTCACCCACCTCACTCATTCACTCACCACACTCATTCACCCACCTCATTCATTCACCCACCTCACTCATAAATTCACAGCTCACTCATTCACCCACCTCAGTCATAAATTCACAGCTCACTCATTCACCCACCCCAGTCATTCATTTATTCACCACACTCATCTAATACCTCAATCTATTTCTAGCATTTTGCTATACCATCTAAACTTCAATTTTTAAAGCAACACAGGGCAAACCCACTGAGAAGAAGGTGTAGGTAGAGTCAGTAGATACAATGCTATATTTGATGCTCTCCTGGTTAACCAGCTGAGCCAAGGTGCTAATTTCATTGAGCTTGTTCACGGTCAGGAAGGCGGCCAAATTGGCGGTGTAACTGCTAATAATTACAAGGATGAAGAACCACCAGAATGCGCTGGCCAGACGAACAGAAAATGCTGTTGGCACAAGCTCGGAACCTGGGTGGTTTGCAGCGGTTTTAGTATGGGCTGTTCTAGGCTTGGAGTAGGAGCTGCGTCACATCTTTGCTGTCGTGTTCAGTTTCTCCACTTACACAGCCTCATGCTGTCTTTTATCTACTCTCTCTCCCACTCTTGTCTACTCTCTCCCAGCCTTGTCTACTCACTTCCAGCCTTATATACTCACTCCCACTCTTGTCTACTCTCTCCCACTCTTGTCTACTCTCTCCCACTCTTGTCTACTCTCTCCCAGCCTTGTCTACTCACTTCCAGCCTTGTCTACTCACTCCCAGCCTTATCTACTCACTCCCACTCTTGTCTACTCTCTCCCAGCCTTGTCTACTCTCTCCCAGCCTTGTCTACTCTTTCTCTCTCCCACTCTTGTCTACTCACTCCCAGTCTTATCTCTCTCTCACTCTAATCTACTCTCTCCCTCTCTTGTCTATTCTCATCATTTTTATCTACTCTTTCTCACCATTCTCTCCTCCTTTTCCATCTCATCTCTTCCTTTGTACTCTGCACGAGTCCACCTTGCTCCACTCGCTATCCAGCACTGCCCAGTTTGAAAGCATCCCCCGTGTGCTCACCTTGCTGCAGCAGTGAGCTGGCTGCGAACCACAGACTGTTGTGCAGAGAGAACACGTTCTCTTCCACTGGCCTGCAGGCGCTCCTGGTGAACCACTCGTACGGGCTCAGCCGCGCCACGATGAACACAAAGACGGTGAAGACGGCCAGAGCCAGCAGGGTGTACAGCCACACGTCTCTGTCGAACGGATTGAGAAACTGGAACAAATCCGCCGGGACCTCAGTGCGCTTCATCAGCACGGCCAGGCCGAGGCCCATGAATGGCGTGGTGAAGTCAATTACCTGCGTGGGAGATGTCATGTACAGGTAAATCAAACCAAGGACCATAAGGGATGTAAAGGAGCAAAGTAGTTCAAGGCCGCTGCACTTGCAGACCGTGCAGATTTCCAGTTATTCAGCACTGAATCCCCAATATCTCATCTGCTGGACTCCCGAATTGCAAATGCAGCCAGCAGGTGTTTTGTCCGAGCTGCGCTCACAAGTTTATCAAGCTGTTTTTTCATGAACTGCTGCCGGAGACCGGCAAGCAAGCAGAGTTGCGGCGAAATTGCAGCCGCTCCTGTCTCTGCAGTGTTTTGTCTGGACGGATTTGTCTATGGCCAAACCCCACTCAAAGCAAAACTGCAAAATCCCTTTAGAAAACACAAGTGTCTCTGATCTTTGCCGCTCTCTAATAATACATTTTCAAACTTTTTAAAAACGAAATTGTCGACGCAGCTCGGACAAAACACCTGCTGGCTGCATTTGCAATTTGGAAGTCCAGCAGGTGAGATATTGGGTATTTAGTGCTGAAATACTGAAAACTTCCCATCTCGCCAATGCGAGAAAGATATCAGTGGTGTGTTCATATATAGACAACGCCAACACCCCATCCTCGCTGACTAACAGGAGACATGCTACACAAGGACGCCATGCAGGGCCCCCATTTTGTAGTAGAATTAGTGAACGAATTAGTGAAATGCGCCAAGGACATGGAACGATTTCCCTTCTTCAGAAACGCCTCAACAGTCACATGAGTGCTTCATTCTCTTCTTCTAGCAGCAGGTCCCTCGATTGAGCCGATTGAGCCCTGTTGTCCCCAGAGGCCCGCTGAAGTCCCTCACCCGCTCCCTCTCGTAGGTGACGCTGAACGGCCCGACAGCGACGTCTGCATTCCCGGCCATGACCTCCCCAACCATGCCGCTCCATTTTTCCACTCCGGTAGCCGACGTGGAAATCCGAATTCCCGGCGTCCCGTCCGGCGCCCCGTAGATCCGGTAGTCCAGCCCGTTGATGTCGGCCACACGGGCGAACAGGTCGATGGCCAGGCCGAACCACCGGTCATTGCCGTACACCGGCTGGCCGCGGCTGTCGCGGGTTCTGTACATCACAAACGGAGGATACTCGGCCGTCACCACCGACAGGTTGCGGTGCCGGATCCAGTCTAGCTGTACAGTCGAGTGGCGAGAGTCGGCCGCGCTGGCGTTTGGCGTCGGCTGGAAGCCGCGGTCGAAACTCCAGGTGGCGAACTGAGGTGAAACGAGTTTAATTATAGGATCGCTTAGCTTTCATTGGCTCAATGGCCTCGTTCCACTAACCGCCTCACTCCGCCAACCACCTCACTTTGCCAACCACCTCACTCCGCCAACCACAACACCTCACTCCGCCACCCACCTCACTTTGCTAACCACCTCACTCCGCCACCCACCTCACTCAGCCAATCACCTTAATCCCTAATCAAACCCTTAGTTCTCAATTTCTAAAACTGTAGGAAGTGCTTGTGCGCTCGTGGTATTTACTATCCAAACTGATTGCATTTTCAATAGCATTTTAATGCGCATAACTGGAGTAACCCTTCATCTCGTTGAGGCGCATCAATAATCAATATCGATCTAGGCTTACCTGACACACTGTTTATCGAATTCAATAAGGCAGATTTTCAATAATTTCACGCAGGTACGAGCGTAAAGTATTACACAAGGAGACACTCTCATTCCCAGCGACTCAAATGGCAAACTCATGTTATCCGCCCGACTACATCAGCCTGTTCCAGCTTCCCTCTGCCTCATCGGCTCTCACCGGATTCATGGAGTCCGGATCCAAGTGCAGAAACTGGAAGCTGAAGTTGACATGCCAGCTGCCGGCAATCCGCAGGCTACCCAGAGATTGGTAGATTTCAGTCTGCAACAAATTCAATAGATTGATTTCAGAGCTTGAGAGGCCTGTGAGAATTTAAGCAAACACTTCAAAGGTACGGCTAGCAAGGTCAAATTGTAAATTTTGCAGTGCTGCTAACACTGCTTTTGTTTAGCCTATGCAAATAGCTCGTGTATCAAGCAAATAGAAATTTCATTTTCTAGCCCAAGGGTGAAATTCTTGATTTAAAGATACCAGTGCATATTGCAGAATCAAAATAAGGAATTCAAGCTTATGATTTGTTAGGGTCACCGTCTTTCATCTCGAGATCTTCTCGAGTCATTCTTCTCCCTTCTAAAAATCCTTTGAGCTAATGGATTGCTTCTCAAAATCATTTTGGGCCGTTTTTCTTCTTCCTACTTAAAATCATTTTAAGTCAGTCTTCTTCCTACTTAAAATCATTTTGAGTCATTCTTCTTCCTACTTAATATCATTTTGAGTCATTCTTCTTCCTACTTAAAATCATTTTGAGTCATTCTTCTTCCTACTTAAAATCATTTTGAGTCATTCTTCTTCCTACTTAAAATCATTGAGTCATTCTTCTTCCTACTTAAAATCATTCCGATTCATTCTTCTTCCTACTTAAAATCATTTTGAGTCATTCTTCTTCCTACTTAAAATCATTTTGAGTCATTCTTCTTCCTACTTAAAATCATTTTGAGTTATCGGCTTTTCTCATGATCCTCTGACTGCCGCCACCCACTCCCCACCCGAGAGTTGCCCCCCCCAGCTCCCTCACAACGATCCGGTCCCTCAAGCCGGCTGCTGCCAGTCTCTCGACGCCGCAGTCGCCGCCGCGTAGTAGAGCGGCCGAGTCGGCCATAGCTGGGCCGCCCGCCTCTGCCGCCAGGCTATTCAGCGCCTCGCTGATCAGCGCCTGCCCGCGTTGCCACCGTTGAAGCTCGGACTGCAAGCCAGAATGGCACAGCCTGCTCCGAGTTACTGGCAAGGTCAACTTTCGTACTTGAAATAATCGATCTTCGATCGCAAATACTCACGGAGAATCCGGAGCCCGGTTCTAGCGGCACTGCGTCAACTATTGTTGCATTAACGCCCGACAGCATGTGTTGGGCTATGTGGCTTCGGTAGTAGCTCACGTTTACCTGTTGGAATTGATTTTAAGGGAGGTGGTTAGCGGAGGTGGTTGGCGGAGGTGGTTGGCAGAGTGAGGTGGTTGGCGAAGTGAGGTGGTTGGCGGAGTGGGGTAGTGGCTGAGTGAGGTGGTTCGCGGAGTGAGGTGGTTGGCGGAGTGAGGTGGTTGGCGGAGTGAGGTGGTTGGCGGAGTGAGGTTGTTGGCAGAGTGATGTGGTTGGCGGAGTGAGGTGGTTGGCGAAGTGAGGTGGTTCGCGGAGTGAGGTGGTTGGCGAAGTGAGGTGGTTGGCGGAGTGAGGTGGTGGCTGAGTGAGGTGGTTCGCGGAGTGAGGTGGTTGGCGAAGTGAGGTGGTTGGCGGAGTGAGGTAGTGGCTGAGTGAGGTGGTTCGCGGAGTGAGGTGGTTGGCGAAGTGAAGTGGTTGGCGGAGTGAGGTGGTTGTTGGAGTGAGGTGGTGGCTGAGTGAGGTGGTTGTTGGAGTGAGGTGGTTGGCTGAGTGGGCGGTTAAAAGGTTGATGCTGCCTGCGGTGTCAAATGACCCATAAAACTTACCGACCCGATGTACAAGTAGCTGTACTGCGGTCCAGTACACCTGGCGATTTCAGCCTGTCAAAGTGAATTTATTATTCGTAATAAATTTTTTTTTTTTTGAAATATACTGTTTCGTTAATCATAATTGACCATTCAGCGAAACATACAACTAGTCTAATCATATCATTTGACAACCTACTAGGGATAGAATATCCCGGAAATTCCTGTCCGAAGCATCCACCAGGATATTGTTCAGATTGGCGTCCTTGATCCAGCGTAGCGCGCTGAGCGTCTCGTTCCGTTTGGCCGGGTTGTAAAGGCGAAAATAGACGGGTCTATAAGCTCTGTTTAGCAGGGTGACGTACTTGGCCAGGTCTGCGGGGTTAGATTCATGCAGAGGTTGGAGAAGTTAAGCAAAGTTGGGCGCGGATAGTAAGAGTATATGAGTATATAAGAAATGCTCGTCGAACTAAAATTGAGACAGGCACATTTGATTACCGAGGCTGCTCACCAGCGGCAACTCACCCGCATTGAAATCGTGCAGCACCACAAATGAAGTCCATTCCAGCCAGCCAACAGCTTGGCTGAGCAGTTCCCCTAGCAACAGTTGGCTGGGATAGAACTCCACAGAGTTGCCGCTCCACTCTGCCGGCAGGCGTTCGAGCTGCGGTGATGCTGACGTCAGGACGCACGACAGGCCGCTGCGGCTGCAGGCCTGGCGAGTGGCCGGATGGTGGCCGGACACCAACAGTGACAGCGGCATTGCCGACGGGTTGGAGAGCTCGGTGCACACTGGCGAGTGGTTTTGAGGAGGAAGGGGGCACCGGATGGCGCGAAAGCTTGGGGAATTGGGGACTAAGTGCAGGAGATTGGGTGAATACTAAGTGCAGGGGAATTGGGACACAAATCTTTGGGGAATTGGGAAATTAATTTAATCTTGGGGTATTGGGACACTAAGCTTGGGGGTATTGGGACACATAAGCTTGCGGGTATTGAGACACTAAGCTTGGGGTATTGGGACACTAAGCTTGGGGGTATTGGGACACTAAGCTTGGGGGTATTGGGACACTAAGCTTGGGGTTATTGGGACACTAAGCTTGGGGGTATTCGGACACTAAGCTTGGGGGTATTGGGACACTAAGCTTGGGGGTATTGGGACACTAAGCTTGGGGGTATTGGGACACTAAGCTTGGGGGTATTGGGACACTAAGCTTGAGGTATTGGGACACTAAGCTTGGGTATTGGGGCACTAATCTTGGGTATTGGGGCAATAATCTTGGGGGTATTGGGACACTAACTTGGGGGTATTGGGACACTAATCTTGGGTATCGGGGCACTAACTTGGGGAAACTAATGCTGCATGAAATGTTGCACCAGTGTGGACAGCTCAGTCGGCCGCCTTGCTTTCTCACCGTTCCTTGTCGCCGCAGCCTCGTCTAGCGGCAACTCCCAGACTCCGTGAGCAATCACCGCAGTGTCACTTTGGTGCCCTGTGAATTGTATGGAGATATTTACTAATACCGATGGTACTATGTTTCTAAATTAGTTAGCATATATTCTAAATTTCATGAAAATTTCATGAAAAGCTCACAGGCGTGGTAAGTCCACCTGATCGAGTCCTGTTGAACAGTCTGGCTTCTGTGCAGTTGCGGCAGCAGAAAGAAAATCAAAAACCAGCTGACCGAAGCTGCCATGGTCTATCGGCAGTCCTGCTAGAGCTCAGCTTACCTGGCTTGGATCAGTCTCGGGTTACAATCAGATATGCAAGCCGCTGACTGAGAGCAGGTGCACCTCCCCCTCCCGCAGCATCAGCTCTGACTGGATGGGAGGCTCGGTGCCATGAAACTCGGTCTCTGGGACGAATCTGACTTGTCTGCACCCAGCTAAGATAGCTTGAGCTTGAGCATTAACGGAGCTTAATTAGTGATTTGTTTGATTCTTTATCGATTGAGTTGTACGGAGCTTAATTAGTGATTTGTTTGATTCTTTATCGATTGAGTTGTACGGAGCTTAATTAGTGATTTGTTTGATTCTTTATCGATTGAGTTGTACGGAGCTTAATTAGTGATTTGTTTGATTCTTTATCGATTGAGTTGTACGGAGCTTAATTAGTGATTTGTTTGATTCTTTATCGATTGAGTTGTACGGAGCTTAATTAGTGATTTGTTTGATTCTTCTATCGATTGAGTTGTACGGAGCTTAATTAGTGATTTGTTTGATTCTTCTATCGATTGAGTTGTACGGTGCTTAATTAGTGATTTGTTTGATTCTTTATCGATTGAGTTTTACGGAGCTTAATTAGTGATTTGTTTGATTCTTTATCGATTGAGTTGTACGGAGCTTAATTAGTGATTTGTTTGATTCTTCTATCGATTGAGTTGTACGGAGCTTAATTAGTGATTTGTTTGATTCTTTATCGATTGAGTTGTACGGAGCTTAATTAGTGATTTGTTTGATTCTTTATCGATTGAGTTGTACGGAGCTTAATTAGTGATTTGTTTGATTCTTTATCGATTGAGTTGTACGGAGCTTAATTAGTGATTTGTTTGACTCTTTATTGATTGAGTTGTGCTTAATTAGTGATTTGTTTGATTCTTCTATCGATTGAGTTGTACGGAGCTTAATTAGTTATTTGTTTGATTCTTCTATCGATTGAGTTGTACGGAGCTTAATTAGTGATTTGTTTGTTTCTTCTATCGATTGCGTTGTTCGGAGCTTAATTATTGATTTGTTTGATTCTTTATCGATTGAGTTGTACGGAGCTTAATTAGTGATTTGTTTGATTCTTTATCGATTGAGTTGTACGGAGCTTAATTAGTGATTTGTTTGATTCTTTATCGATTGAGTTGTACGGAGCTTAATTAGTGATTTGTTTGATTCTTCTATCGATTGAGTTGTACGGAGCTTAATTAGTGATTTGTTTGATTCTTCTATCGATTGAGTTGTACGGTGCTTAATTAGTGATTTGTTTGATTCTTTATCGATTGAGTTTTACGGAGCTTAATTAGTGATTTGTTTGATTCTTTATCGATTGAGTTGTACGGAGCTTAATTAGTGATTTGTTTGATTCTTCTATCGATTGAGTTGTACGGAGCTTAATTAGTGATTTGTTTGATTCTTTATCGATTGAGTTGTACGGAGCTTAATTAGTGATTTGTTTGATTCTTTATCGATTGAGTTGTACGGAGCTTAATTAGTGATTTGTTTGATTCTTTATCGATTGAGTTGTACGGAGCTTAATTAGTGATTTGTTTGACTCTTTATTGATTGAGTTGTGCTTAATTAGTGATTTGTTTGATTCTTCTATCGATTGAGTTGTACGGAGCTTAATTAGTTATTTGTTTGATTCTTCTATCGATTGAGTTGTACGGAGCTTAATTAGTGATTTGTTTGACTCTTTATCGATTGAGTTGTACGGTGCTTAATTAGTGATTTGTTTGATTCTTTATCGATTGAGTTGTACGGTGCTTAATTAGTGATTTGTTTGTTTCTTCTATCGATTGCGTTGTTCGGAGCTTAATTATTGATTTGTTTGATTCTTTATCGATTGAGTTGTACGGAGCTTAATTAGTGATTTGTTTGATTCTTTATCGATTGAGTTGTACGGAGCTTAATTAGTGATTTGTTTGATTCTTTATCGATTGAGTTGTACGGAGCTTAATTAGTGATTTGTTTGATTCTTCTATCGATTGAGTTTTACGGAGCTTAATTAGTGATTTGTTTGATTCTTCTATCGATTGAGTTGTACGGAGCTTAATTAGTGATTTGTTTGATTCTTTATCGATTGAGTTTTACGGAGCTTAATTAGTGATTTGTTTGATTCTTTATCGATTGAGTTGTACGGAGCTTAATTATTGATTTGTTTGATTTTTTATCGATTGGGTTGTACGGAGCTTAACTATTGATTTGTTTGATTCTTTATCGATTGAGTTGTACGGAGCTTAATTAGTGATTTGTTTGATTCTTTATCGATTGAGTTGTACGGAGCTTAATTAGTGATTTGATTGATTCTTTATCGATTGAGTTGTACGGAGCTTAATTAGTGATTTGTTTGATTCTTCTATCGATTGAGTTGTACGTAGCTTAATTAGTGATTTGTTTGACTCTTTATTGATTGAGTTGTGCTTAATTAGTGATTTGTTTGATTCTTTATCGATTGAGTTGTGCTTAATTAGTGATTTGTTTGATTCTTCTATCGATTGAGTTGTACGGAGCTTAATTAGTGATTTGTTTGATTCTTCTATCGATTGAGTTGTGCTTAATTAGTGATTTGCTTGATTCTTTATTGATTGAGTTGTACGGAGCTTAATTATTGATTTGTTTGATTCTTTATCGATTGAGTTGAACGGAGCTCCATTATTGATTTTGTTTGCAGGAAATTGAATCGGCCTGAATTAGTAGAAAATGTGCGTCCAATCTAGATTTCTATCTTGAGTCGTCCGTGGATCCGTCTATGAAGTAAGAGTCAAGAGTCTCAAGAAGGTCTAGCTGTCCTTTTCCCAGGCAAACCTGCTTCCCAAATCAAATACCATTAGAAACTAACGCTCTCCTGTTTTGCTTGACTTTATGTTTACCTTATATGCTCGTATATCACTTCCTGAGTATGCATTAGCGCTAGAAATTTATTATAGACTTCCCAACAGGAAGGAATTGCTTCAATAGAAAGAGGCCTCCTCTTTCAGCCTTGATGACCTAAAATTCAATGGATAGTTATTAGCTTATACGCTCGTGTATGCATGCAAATTATATATTACAGTGATTTCTTGCTAAGAACATTTTAGCAGTGCTTACGGACCACTCTGCTGCTCAGAGTTGGCAAGTCAATCAACTGATGTCACGGTATGCCTGCTCTCCGTTGTGTTTGCTTTTCATGTTCTAGCTAGTGTACTTCTCAGAGTACTGTTTAAGGGGACTTCAACAAGATGTTGCAATCAATTTTTCCATACAATAGTAATGGCTCTTCTAGCTGCTCTTAAATTTGCCAAGAAGCTTTCAAGCTCATTTTAGTTCATTTTTTCTACATAGATACTCACTGTCTTCACCCTATTTACTGTGGTCGCTCTTGGGTTTTTGATTATTCGATCACAAAAGATATCCTTGATTTGAGATTCAATCGTAGGAATATGAGTGCTTGAGAGGGCTGCAGTGACAGTGACAGTGACAGTGATAATGACAGTGACACGAAAGTGACAGGGACAGTGACAGGGACAGTGACAGTGACAGTTACAGTGACAGTGACAGTGACAGTGACAGTGACAGTGACAGTGACAGTGACAGTAACAGTGACACTAACAGTAAGAGTGACAGTGATACTGGCAGTAACAGTGATAGTGAAAGTGACACTGGCAGTAACAGTGACAGTAATAGTGACAGTAACAGTGACAGTGACAGTGACCGTGACAGTAACAGTGACAGTGACAGTAACAGTGACAGTGACAGTAACAGTGACACTAACAGTAAGAGTGACAGTGACACTGGCAGTAACAGTGATAGTGAAAGTGACACTGGCAGTAACAGTGACAGTAACAGTGACAGTGACCGTGACAGTGACAGTGACAGTGACAGTGACAGTGACAGTGCCAGTGACAGTGACAGTTACAGTGACAGTGACAGTGACAGTGACAGCGACAGTGACAGTGACAGTGACCGTGACAGTGACAGTGACAGTGACAGTAACAGTGACACTAACAGTAAGAGTGACAGTGACACTGGCAGTAACAGTGATAGTGAAAGTGACACTGGCAGTAACAGTGACAGTAACAGTGACAGTGACTGTGACAGTGACAGTGACAGTGACAGTGACAGTGACAGTGCCAGTGACAGTGACAGTTACAGTGACAGTGACAGTGACAGTGACAGCGACAGTGACAGTGACAGTGACCGTGACAGTGACAGTGACAGTGACAGTAACAGTGACACTAACAGTAAGAGTGACAGTGACACTGGCAGTAACAGTGATAGTGAAAGTGACACTGGCAGTAACAGTGACAGTAACAGTGACAGTAACAGTGACAGTGACCGTGACAGTGACAGTGACAGTGACAGTGACAGGGACAGTGACAGGGACAATGACAGTGACAGTGACAGTGACAGTGACAGTGACAGTGACAGTTATAGTGATAGTGACAGTGACAGTAACAGTGACAGTGACAGTGACAGTGACATGGACAGTGACAGGGACAGTGACAGGAACAGGGACAGGGACAATGACAATTACGTGATAGTAATAGACAGTGACAGTGACAGGGACAGTGACAGGGAGTGTGACAGGGACAATGACAATTACGTGATAGTGATAGACAGTGACAGTGACAGGGACAGTGACAGTGACAGGGACAGGGACAGTGACAGGGATAGTGATAGTGATAGTGATAGTGACAGTGACAGTGACAGTGACAGTGACAAGGACAGGGACAGTGACAGGGACAGTGACAGGGACAGTGACAGGGACAGTGACAGGGGCAGGGACAAGGACAATGACAATTACGTGATAGTGATAGACAGTGACAGTGACCATGACCGTGACCGTGACAGTGACAGTGACAGTGACAGTGACAGTGATAGTGACAGTGACAGTGACAGTGACAGTGACAGTAACAGTGACAGTGACAGTGACAATGACAATTACGTGATAGTGATAGACAGGGACAGTGACAGTGACAGTGACAGTAAACAGTGACAGTGACAGTGACAGTAAACAGTGACAGTGACAGTGACAATGACAGTGACAGTGACAGTGACAGTGACAGTGACAGTGACAGTGACTGTGACTGTGACAGTGACAGTAACAGTGACAGTGACAGTGACAGTGACAGTAACAGTGACAGTGACAGTGACAGTGACAGTGACAGTGACAGTGACAGTGATAGTGACAGTGACAGTGACAGTGACAGTGACAGTAACAGTGACAGTGACAGTGACAGTGACAGTGACAGTGACAATGACAATGACGTGATTGTGATAGACAGTGACAGTGACAATGACAATTACGTGATTGTGATAGACAGTGACAGTGACAATAACAATTACGTGATTGTGATAGACAGTGACAGTGATAATGACAATTACGTGATTGTGATAGACAGTGACAGTGACAATGACAATTTCGTGATTGTGATAGACAGTGACAGTGACAATGACAATTACGTGATTGTGATAGACAGTGACAGTGACAATGACAATTACGTGATTGTGATAGACAGTGACAGTGACAATGACAATTACGTGATTGTGATAGACAGTGACAGTGACAATAACAATTACGTGATTGTGATAGACAGTGACAGTGATAATGACAATTACGTGATTGTGATAGACAGTGACAGTGACAATGACAATTTCGTGATTGTGATAGACAGTGACAGTGACAATGACAATTACGTGATTGTGATAGACAGTGACAGTGACAATGACAATTACGTGATTGTGATAGACAGTGACAGTGACTTTGTTGCTTCGTAGCTTAGGAAGCAGAGCGCGCCTGCCTCTGACGTCACGACCCCTGGTTCGATTCCGTGCGCGGAAACATTCGTTTGGGGCCTGTGCACGAAATTGGCCGAGGGGTTGTCGTGCGATTCAAACTCATGAGGGCCAAACCCCAAGGCCCAGTGAGTGTACATGCCTGACGATTAGAAAGTCAATATGCCGCTGTACACCCTGTGTGAGTGCGTGCTTGTGTACAGTATTGGAGCGCTCGCATGTGCTCAGGTGTCAGCGGAATGGGAAGAATTGCCTCAGCGCTGGCTGTGGGACCGATGTCATCGAAGTCATTGCACCGGAGTGCCCACAGCGCTTCTGCAACTAGTATTGCCAGTATTAAGAGTGCTTAAGACACGGCTGTTTGCTCTATAGGTGTGAAATTCGTTTATGAGTTAATTTTAAAAGTACCTGACACCACAGCTGTTCACGTGATGAGATGGCTAAACTAACTTTGAACTTGGCTTATCCCAACAAAAAAACTTTGACGCACATCCGCCGAGTAGCCTACTAATAGGTAGTTATGAGTAGTCAGTATAGATTGCGATTTTAATACCGAATTCGTGGGAAACGATCAGCGGGAGTAAACAGGAAATCTGGGACGTTAGCAGTAATTATAATATAAATAATATCACGAGGTCGTCCCACAACCAGGCACGCTGACGGTAGTTCTGCCCGTTCCGCTGACTTCTGAGCACATGCAAGAGCGCCAATACCGCGCACGGAATCGAACCAGGGGTCGTGACGTCAAAGTCAGGCGCACTCTGCTTCCTAAGCTACGAAGCAACAATTTATAAGGCAATTATAGCAGAAGCGAGAAAAACAAAGAAGCAGTATCAGCAAAAAAGCAAGAAAGATGCTATTTCTTTTCTTTTTGTTTCGCATACTGAGTGTTAATTGACTGGAGTTCGGCAGTGCTCGTAGCTGGCTTAAAAGCCCTTTATATCAGAAGCAAGGGGTTGTAGCCTAGTGGTCAGAGCGTCGGACTCACGACTTAAAGGTCGGGGGTTCGTTTCCCAGTCCCAATGGAACAATTTGTGTCCTTGAGCACAACACGCTTAACTTGCTTCTGTTCACCCAGCTGTAAAATGGGTGCCAGCATTAGCTGGGGTAATTGAGGGTGTGTGTGGCGACCCCCCAGTCCTTGGACTGACCAGCCGTACGCAGCCTTCAGATGCGCTGCGCAATAGCTGCGGCTGAGCTGTCGGTTGCACATCTGGCCCAATTGGGGCATGCGTAATCAATATCATTATTATATCAAAAGAAAAGTTATTATCACTGTTCCTGTCACTGTGCCTGTCACTATCACTGTCACTGTCACTGTCACTATCACTTACGTCACTATCACTGTCACTGTCACTGTCACTGTCACTGTAACTGTAAC
This sequence comes from Macrostomum lignano, assembly GCA_002269645.1. Lineage (NCBI taxonomy): Eukaryota > Metazoa > Platyhelminthes > Macrostomidae > Macrostomum > Macrostomum lignano. The sequence continues at coordinate 49,795 of NIVC01000798.1, read as the reverse complement.
TGTCACTGTCACTGTCACTGTCACTGTCACTATCACAGTCACTATCACTGTCACTGTCACTGTCACTGTTACTGCCACTGTCCCTGTCACTGTCACAGTCACTGTCACTGTCACTGTCACTGTCACTGTAAATGTCACTGTCACTGTCACTGTCACTGTCACTATCACTTACGTCACTATCACTGTCACTGTCACTGTCACTGTAACTGTAACTGTCACTGTCACTGTCACTATCACTGTCACTGTCACTGTCACTGTAAATGTCACTGTCACTGTCACTGTCACTGTCACTATCACTTACGCCACTATCACTGTTACTGTCACTGTCACTGTCACTGTCACTGTCACTGTCACTGTCACTGTCACTATCAATTACGTCACTATCACTGTCACTGTCACTGTCACTGTCACTATCACAGTCACTATCACTGTCACTGTCACTGTCACTGTCACAGTCACTATCACTGTCACTGTCACTGTCACTGTCACTGTCACTGTCACTGTCACTATCACAGTCACTATCACTGTCACTGTCACTGTCACTGTCACCGTCACAGTCACTGTCACAGTCCCACTCCCTGTCACTGTCCCTGTCACTGTCACTGTCAAAAGTAAAGCCAAATCATATTCCATTACTTTACCACGAAAGAATGACGAATAAGGCCCCCCGTGCGAAGAAGCTCACCGATTGCGTCATAAACTCTTGGATTATCGGCGCTGCATAGGTCTCAAGTTTTTTCAACCTGTCTAAGAATGGATCTTAAATTTTTGGATTTTTTAACTGACAGTTTTGTTATTCAACAATGTGTGCTTAATTTATGTATGTTGAAAGCGAATTTGACATTCGAATTAACATACTAATTGGATCGCTGGTTTAGGTAGCCGTTCTGCTATTGATTAGTTCCCTGGTCAGGCGTGAACAAGGTCGAGAATTAGGATTGTGGTTTTCGGGTGAAATTCATCTGCAACTTTTTAAACGGTTTAATCGCTGGTGCTCGGGGAGTGACATAAGGTTACATCGAACGTGTCTAATTCAACCCAGTTGGGGTCACTGATGGGTACTGTTGGGTCACTGAAGAGAAGCTGTTGGGGTCACTGAGATGGAGTTGTTGATGGCGCTGAACATAAGCTACAGTAAGGGCACTGAGCATAAGCTACAGTAAGGGCACTGAGCATAAGCTACAGTAAGGGCACTGAGCATAAGCTACAGTAAGGGCACTGAGCATAAGCTACAGTAAGGGCACTGAGCATAAGCTACAGTAAGGGCACTGAGCATAAGCTACAGTAAGGGCACTGAGCATAAGCTACAGTAAGGGCACTGAGCATAAGCTACAGTAAGGGCACTGAGCATAAGCTACAGTAAGGACACTGAGCATAAGCTACAGTAAGGGCACTGAGCATAAGCTACAGTAAGGGCACTGAGCATAAGCTACAGTAAGGGCACTGAGCATAAGCTACAGTAAGGGCACTGAGCATAAGCTACAGTAAGGGCACTGAGCATAAGCTACAGTGAGGGCACTGAGCATAAGCTACAGTAAGGGCACTGAGCATAAGCTACAGTAAGGGCACTGAGCATAAGCTACAGTAAGGGCACTGAGCATAAGCTACAGTGAGGGCACTGAGCATAAGCTACAGTGAGGGCACTGAGCATAAGCTACAGTAAGGGCACTGAGCATAAGCTACAGTAAGGGCACTGAGCATAAGCTACAGTAAGGGCACTGAGCATAAGCTACAGTGAGGGCACTGAGCATAAGCTACAGTGAGGGCACTGAGCATAAGCTACAGTAAGGGCACTGAGCATAAGCTACAGTAAGGGCACTGAGCATAAGCTACAGTAAGGGCACTGAGCATAAGCTACAGTAAGGGCACTGAGCATAAGCTACAGTAAGGGCACTGAGCATAAGCTACAGTAAGGGCACTGAGCATAAGCTACAGTAAGGGCACTGAGCATAAGCTACAGTAAGGGCACTGAGCATAAGCTACAGTGAGGACACTGAGCATAAGCTACAGTAAGGGCACTGAGCATAAGCTACAGTAAGGGCACTGAGCATAAGCTACAGTAAGGGCACTGAGCATAAGCTACAGTAAGGGCACTGAGCATAAGCTACAGTAAGGACACTGAGCATAAGCTACAGTAAGGGCACTGAGCATAAGCTACAGTAAGGACACTGAGCATAAGCTACAGTAAGGGCACTGAGCATAAGCTACAGTAAGGGAACTGAGCATAAGCTACAGTAAGGGCACTGAGCATAAGCTACAGTAAGGACACTGAGCATAAGCTACAGTAAGGGCACTGAGCATAAGCTACAGTAAGGGCACTGAGCATAAGCTACAGTAAGGGCACTGAGCATAAGCTACAGTAAGGGCACTGAGCATAAGCTACAGTAAGGGCACTGAGCATAAGCTACAGTAAGGGCACTGAGCATAAGCTACAGTAAGGGCACTGAGCATAAGCTACAGTAAGGGCACTGAGCATAAGCTACAGTAAGGGCACTGAGCATAAGCTACAGTAAGGGCACTGAGCATAAGCTACAGTAAGGGCACTGAGCATAAGCTACAGTAAGGGCACTGAGCACAAGCTACAGTAAGGGCACTGAGCATAAGCTACAGTAAGGGCACTGAGCATAAGCTACAGTGAGGGCACTGAGCATAAGCTACAGTAAGGGCACTGAGCATAAGCTACAGTAAGGGCACTGAGCATAAGCTACAGTAAGGGCACTGAGCATAAGCTACAGTGAGGGCACTGAGCATAAGCTACAGTAAGGGCACTGAGCATAAGCTACAGTAAGGGCACTGAGCATAAGCTACAGTAAGGGCACTGAGCATAAGCTACAGTAAGGGCACTGAGCATAAGCTACAGTAAGGGCACTGAGCATAAGCTACAGTAAGGACACTGAGCATAAGCTACAGTAAGGGCACTGAGCATAAGCTACAGTAAGGACACTGAGCATAAGCTACAGTAAGGGCACTGAGCATAAGCTACAGTAAGGGCACTGAGCATAAGCTACAGTGAGGGCACTGAGCATAAGCTACAGTAAGGGCACTGAGCATAAGCTACAGTAAGGGCACTGAGCATAAGCTACAGTAAGGGCACTGAGCATAAGCTACAGTAAGGGCACTGAGCATAAGCTACAGTAAGGGCACTGAGCATAAGCTACAGTAAGGGCACTGAGCATAAGCTACAGTAAGGGCACTGAGCATAAGCTACAGTAAGGGCACTGAGCATAAGCTACAGTAAGGGCACTGAGCATAAGCTACAGTAAGGGCACTGAGCATAAGCTACAGTAAGGGCACTGAGCACAAGCTACAGTAAGGGCACTGAGCACAAGCTACAGTAAGGGCACTGAGCATAAGCTACAGTAAGGGCACTGAGCATAAGCTACAGTGAGGGCACTGAGCATAAGCTACAGTAAGGGCACTGAGCATAAGCTACAGTAAGGGCACTGAGCATAAGCTACAGTAAGGGCACTGAGCATAAGCTACAGTGAGGGCACTGAGCATAAGCTACAGTAAGGGCACTGAGCATAAGCTACAGTAAGGGCACTGAGCATAAGCTACAGTAAGGGCACTGAGCATAAGCTACAGTAAGGGCACTGAGCACAAGCTACAGTAAGGGCACTGAGCATAAGCTACAGTAAGGGCACTGAGCATAAGCTACAGTAAGGACACTGAGCATAAGCTACAGTAAGGGCACTGAGCATAAGCTACAGTAAGGACACTGAGCATAAGCTACAGTAAGGGCACTGAGCATAAGCTACAGTGAGGGCACTGAGCATAAGCTACAGTAAGGGCACTGAGCATAAGCTACAGTGAGGGCACTAAGAAGGAGCTGTCAGTGATAGGATGGCAACTGGAATCCCATCGGAACACACAGCAGTTCACGCATCATTTCGCATCTGAACAGCAAATATCGTAGGCTATTCCAGTGCAGTAATTATTGTACATGCTTTAATTATGTCTCACTCCCTGCATGTTGAATACTCTATATATGCGTATGATTCGATTCACTCGCTCTCGCTTTTAAAGTTGCCCACTCAACCGCCTGTCAATCAATTAATAGTCGAGACAAAAAGCAGGCACTGCAACAACAACTCTCTCTCTCTCTCTCTCTCTCTCTCTCTCTCTCTCTCTCTCTCTCTCTCTCTCTCTCTCTCTCTCTCGCCGAATCTCCATCTCCCAACCTGGAATTAACTGGACACGCTTTCGAATACATATCGAACAACTCGTCCCATTCTGTGCAAATCTGTCTATTGTCTCTCTTCATTTCTACGAATTTTGCTCCTTGCTATTCAACGCCTTTCTTAGAGAGTCTTCAAGTTCCGAACGATCTCAGCAGGGGGGGGGGAGGGGCGGAGGCTGCAGTCCTCTCGCTCCGCCTAAACTAGCCAAGTCGAACGCCTCATCAATATACTCGAAAGTGAGAGTAATCTAGAGTCAGTTCTCCACTAGATAGAAGAGATTGTCACACTGTTTAGTGTTAAAATTAGCTAAGCCTACAAGGAAGCCTATATGATTTAAACAGTTGGTTCGTAGAGAGCCCCGGGTTTAAAAAAATCTCCTTATTTTGCAACGAAAGCATCGGCTGAGTTGCACTGGGTTCGCGCTCTCGCTGACCAGCAGGGGGCGAGGGGTGTTAAGCAGAGCACAGCTCAGACTATGGCCACTCCGGCCACTGACTGCGGTGGGCCCGACCCGGCTCCGCCCCGCCGAGAGCTCGACCGAGACAACTTAACAGTGAAGCTCCCTATGACAAGACACGGGGAGTTGTTGGACAGCTCTCGCTCTCTCTCTCTCTCTCTCTCTCGCCCTCCCTCGGCCACCCAATGAGCAACGGCGGGCCAATAGTTGAGGACTCAGGCCCCCGGTGGCTCGGGATTGGCCCCGCGTCTACTGCCGCATCGCGTCTCCCAAGCAGTCGCCCCGCCGGCGGACTTAAGAGAAGCTCCAAACTGCGTGGAAAAATCTGCCATTTAAATCCCAGCACACAGTAGCACTCGCTGCTCTTAGCAAAGCCGTCTCTGCTAATCTCCAACCCTGGGCAACTAACAATGGAGATCTGCGCGGGCTGCAACTCTAGCATAGAGGACAAATACCTGCTAAAGATTCGAACCGAGTCATGGCATGAGCAGTGCGTGGCCTGCTCTGTGTGCGGCTGCCACCTGCAGGAGAGCTGCTATGTCCGGGACAATGTGCTGTACTGCCGCTACGACTATGCCAAGTGAGACTGGTGTTTGAGTTAATTTGTTTAAATGATTGATTCTTTAATGCTTTTCAATTTTTCTGTTGAATAAACCTATTCAATTGAATCCAATTTCGGATTTTAAAAGCATCAATAAGATTCTAAGAAACGGTTCCCGCATACAAATCCCAACGGTGCGCCTTGGATCCTAAACGGTGCCCCACAAAACTCATAAACGGCGCCTTCCACACAAATCATAAACGGCGCCCTCTAAACAAGTCATAAACGGCGCCCTCCATAGAAGTCATAAGCGGCGCCCTCTACACAAGTCATAAAACGGTGCCCCAAAAAAGTCATGAACGGCGCCCCACAAAAGTCATAAACGGCGCCCTACACAAAAGTCATAAACGGCGCCCTCTACACAAGTCATAAACGGCGCCCTCTACACATGTCATAAAATGCGCCCTCTACACAAGTCATAAACGGTGACCCACAAAATTCATAAACGGCGCCCTCTACACAAGTCATAAACGGTGACCCACAAAATTCATAAACGGCGCCCCACAAAAGTCATAAACGGCGCCCTCCACAAGTCATAAACGACGCCCTACAAAAGTCATAACGGCGCCCTCCACACAGATCCAAAGATGCGCTCCTCAGAGCTTTAGAGTCCTACTCGCAGGCTAAAAAATGAAATTTTCCCCCATATCATAACCCGCATCACATCCTACACCACAGTAGGAAACAATTATATCTGCTAAAGATTAAATCACCCGATCGCGAGATCCTCAGTCCATCGCAAGCTTTTCCTGGTCCTGTTGCAGAAAATTTGCAATATCTGTTTCAGATTTGCATCACTGCCAGTTTTATTGTTAAGTGTCCCCGCCCCGGCTTTAAGGGTCCTTGTCGCTGCCACTAAGCCACTGGGATTTCAGTCAGCTCGCAGATTCTCCCACTGTAAGCGTAGTTGATGAAATTCTGCACCAAGTGTGGACAATAACCCCAAACCCAGCTTCTCCGACTCCATCAACCGAGATTCATCATCCGCTCATTCTGCCAAGCTGTCCGCCTGATCGAATGCTGACTGGCAGTTTTGGAAGTTGGAATTTATTAAAAAATTCCTACAGCATGTTGGGAGTCGTATCGGGACTGAAGTGTGTTGCTGCTGTGTGTGTGACTTGTGTGTTTGCCAAATACTCTTCCGCCCAGCTAAGATTTCTTGCGCGTGAAGAAAAAAAGTGATTAATTCCTTGATCTTGACCAGAGCGGGGAAAAGACTTTCTCGGATGGAGCTGTCGAGTGGAGCAAGTGGAATTCGGCGGGGGCCTTGATGAGCCGGCCATCCTGCAGTCTCCAGTATTTGCTTGGCGGGGGGGGGGGTTGAAAGGAGGACTGACTCGCTCGACTGGGCGGCCAATTTCGAGCGCTTGAATTCCGATTCGATCAAAACCGAGCTCAAAGTTTTATAATCCATCGGTTTCAGATTCGCTGAGCATATGCTTGGCTATATGCGCCGTAAGTGAAGCTGACTAAATGCCTCATGAATGTCACTATGCTCATAATCACTCTGCTACAAGGCCACTCCAGTCTGCAGTCTGTGTCAGGGGTCAGGAGGTGGGGGCTCCTCGTCATCCAGATTTTCTCAGCCTCTTCGTTTTGCCCTCTGGGAAGAGGTGCAGAAGGAGGAGGTGGTGGCCAGTCACATTGTAAATCAATATTTAAGCCCAAGAGGAGTCGGTAAGGTAAGGCAGCAGCGCTATCGACTCCTTGAGGTATTTGTCCGCTAATCATGTCTCTCTGGGAGAGTCAATACTGCTAATCTGAGTCCCTATTTATCCAGCCCCTGTTCAAACACTATATAGGGCTGCTCATGGAACTTGTGTTATCTGTGAGTACACTATTTATACATGTTCATACATGCACACACACCATCAGAATTATGACCGCTAATTGAGTTGAAATCCCAATCTTTAAAGAATTCCCCAGGCATATCAGCCGCTGATCCCGTGCCCTTTAACCCTTCAGACGGAATGTCAAGTCGGAATCTGTTCTCCTTGACAGCTTTGAAGAAGAAGCAATAAAAAAATTGGAGAGAGAAATTGAAAAATGCCGCATTAAATATGCATTAACTGAGCCCTGACTTTCGAGAGGAAAGAGTAATGCTTTCCATTGTTGTTAATCGGTGCCTTCTCAACTGCGCTTTGTTGCCAGCCAAACCTCTTTTCCCCAGTTTGTTTTTTTGTGATTTTTTTCTGTTTCAAAATCGGCAGCGCTGAGCAAAGAGCCATGTATTGGCAGGTCTGCTTGGTGTGACTACGCCGGGGTCCCAGGGGGGCCCTAACCCCTGGTCCAGTAACCATGCAAAATTTTCTATGAACTGCTCGAACGCGCCCCTCCCTGCATATGGTTAATATTTCATGGCTGCCAACCGAGGCACCCCCTGCTGTGTAGAGAACACTTAACTTGGGCCCTAGCATAGGGGGGGGGTGGAAGCTTAGGGACGCTCGGCTTCTGGGGGACACTTTCACTTGAGACTCTGGAACAATGGACAGAAGAAGAGAATATGGAAAATACTGTGGAACTGGAAGCATTGGCGCTGCCTTCGAGCTCGACCGACGCTTCTATCGTGTTGCTTGCTTCTCTCTGTTTGAAGCAGAGCAGAGAAATTTGACTCTCTGCGGGCGTCCCCAGTGCCCCACCCCATCCCCCATTCGGGACTGCACCGTCTGCACAGAGCCGCGCCTGGCTTTGACATCTTGACGCTCCTCTTGAGTGGCAGCTGTTGGCTGTGCTGCCTCATCAAATCCCACCCAGCCCCCCTGACTCTTGAGAGCGCATCAGTCCCCGCTCTTGTCCGACCCACTATTATGACACTTCTGCTATCCTAACTTCCTCAGGATCTGGGTGTGTTGGCGCACCGGGACTCAGGAATACTATAGTTATGCATTTACACACTTGAGTTCGAGTTCTCACACCAACACCTTGAATTTCTTAAGAAATCTCTCGATTTCACCAATACCCCCCTCTCGCTCTGTCCCGCCTTACATGAAATCTCCAATATGGGGCCGACACCCTCAAAGACAACAGTCATCTAGCTGACCGAACTCATGGCCTATTGACAAACAGGTGCCAATCCAAATTATTTCAGAGCACAAAAATTTGACTGGTTTCAACCGAAAATTAAATACAGATTTGCACCGACTTTCACAGCTACTGATTCACGCAATCACCAATTTTCTCACACTCCGTGACTCTCACAATCACCGAATTTTACAATCTATCGAATTCTACAATCTACCGAATTTTAAAATCTATACCGAATTTCACAATCCACCAATTGTCCCAATCACCGAAGTTCACAATCTACCGAATTTCACAATCTACCGAAATTCACATCTACCGAAATTCACATCTACCGAAATTCACAATCTACCGAAATTCACAGTCTACCGAAATTCACAATTCGGTAGAAATTCACAATCTACCAAATCTTGAATCTATCGAAATTCACAATCTACCGATTTTCATAATCTACCGAATTCCAAAATCTACCAAATTTAACAATCTACCGAATGTAACAAACCAAATTTAACAATCTACCGAATGTAACAATCTACCAAATTTCTAAATTTACCGGATTTCACAATCTACCGGATTTTACAATCTACCAAATTCTACAATCTACCGAATTAAAAATCTACCAAATTTAACAATCTACCGAATGTAACAATCTACCAAATTTCAAAATTTACCGGATTTCACAATCTACCGGATTTTACAATCTACCAAATTCTACAATCTACCGAATTAAAAATCTACCAAATTTAACAATCTACCGAATGTAACAATCTACCAAATTTCAAAATTTACCGATTTCACAATCTACCGGATTTTACAATCTACCAAATTCTACAATCTGCCGAATTAAAAATCTACCAAATTTAACAATCTACCGAATGTAACAACCTACCGAATTTCAAAATTTACCGGATTTCACAATCTACCGGATTTTACAATCTACCAAATTCTACAATCTACCGAATGTAACAATCTACCAAATTCTACAATCTACCGAATTAAAAATCTACCAAATTTAACAATCTACCGAATGTAACAATCTACCAAATTTCAAAATTTACCGGATGTCACAATCTACCGGATTTTACAATCTACCTAATTCTACAATCTACCGAATTCAAAATCTACCAAATTCTACAATCTACCGAATGTAACAATCTACCAAATTTCAAAATTTACCGGATTTCACAATCTACCGGATTTTACAATCTACCAAATTCTACAATCTGCCGAATTAAAAATCTACCAAATTTAACAATCTACTGAATCCTACAATCTATAGAATTTTACAATCACCCAGAATAATCGGACTTTCTAAAATTATTCAGTCATGAAATCAGTAAAATTTGATAGGAAAATTCGAAACTACAAACGCACGGTCTGTTTGAGTTCCATTTATTATTAAATGAAAACGTAAACAGGTCATCGCGAGAAGCGTGCCTCAAGACAGTAGTGAAAACACTGGCCTCGACACCCACTCAACAAACACCCGCTTACCCATGCATCTGGTTGCGTCCTCTGTCTGTCTGCCTGTCACCCGCCGAGATTTGCAGGCTGCACTCAAACTCGAAAATTCTCTTCTCGAGAAGTTCAACACCTCAACAACAATAAGCCCCGCACGTGACCGCCGGGCCTAAAAACTGGTAGGCGCATTCAGAAGCGGAAACCAGCCGAGTTCTAACCAACACCAGAGCCACCACCCCACCCGCCCGAAAGCAAGCAAAAGCAGAAGAGAGGCCTCTGCTTTCCCTTCAACTTCAAGCGCTGTTCCTTCGCCGGCTCTCCCCAGTCCAGCAGGGAGGGTCCTCCACAGTTTGCTCAAATCCCCTCTCAGCTTCGAGTCCGTAAGCGCAAACGGTAGGACACACTGGCTGAATATAGACTCATAGAGCATGAGTGAGAGACGGCGTCGCATTGCACCGTATCTCCCTACCGATCCCAAGACGGCTTTGGTCAAGATTTGTACAAATATTTCCCCAAAATCCTTGCCCCGTAACCCCCGCCCCCCGAGTCCTTGTTAGCCCTGAGCTTGTTTGTCGGTCGTGTCCTACCGGCCCTGTTCGAAGTCTGCGCGCTCGACGCGGAAGTGCTGAACTGTCAGATCCTGCCCATATCGGGCCTGGCGAAGAGGGCAGGGGGAGAGGAGAGACCCCAGAACCCACCTGCTGCTTCCGCTTAATAGCAGAAGCCCGAATCCTCAAGTTCTAAACTTAGAAGCGCTGCTTTTTTGCAGAGTTGTCAGCTTTTGAAGGCGGCAGATTGCGTCTATCTTGCACCCTAAAAGTCCTCGCGGCATCAGCATCAAGATGTGTGTGATTCGGCCAAGAATTACTGTGTGATTCCGCCAAGAATGACTGTGTGATTCCGCCAAGAATGACTGTGTGATTCCGCCAAGAATTACTGTGTGATTCCGCCAAGAATGACTGTGTGATTCCGCCAAGAATGACTGTGTGATTCCGCCAAGAATGACTGTGTGATTCCGCCAAGAATGACTGTGTGATTCGACCAATAATTACTGTGTGATTCGGCCAAGAATGGCTGTGTGATTCGACCAATAATTACTGTGTGATTCCGCCAAGAATTACTGTGTGATTCGGCCAAGAATGACTGTGTGATTCCGCCAAGAATGACTGTGTGATTCCGCCAAGAATGACTGTGTGATTCCGCCAAGAATGACTGTGTGATTCCGCCAAGAATGACTGTGTGATTCGACCAATAATTACTGTGTGATTCGGCCAAGAATGGCTGTGTGATTCGACCAATAATTACTGTGTGATTCCGCCAAGAATTACTGTGTGATTCGGCCAAGAATGACTGTGTGATTCCGCCAAGAATGACTGTGTGATTCGGCCAAGAATGAGTGTGTGATTCGCTCAAAAATGAGCGTTAGGTATCCCAACAGGCTAACAGTACTTCAACACGACATGGCCTTTACGACCCCCACCTGTGGGCCATCGAGTCCCATAAGGCTAGTTAAGCGTTGTTTAAAAATTAAAAGGAAAAATTTCCCAATTATTGCAGTTGGCAAGGCGAGAGAGTGCGTGACCTGCACACAGCCCTGGCATCGGAACGCAATCGTTCATTTTCACCTTGTTCACCTTTCTCTTTTCTACATTATTGTGCCTGCGCGGGGGCCAGTTGCAATGGCGGGGCTTGCAGCCTTCAACTATTGCGGCTCAACAACTAGCTTGGTGTGGGTGTGGCTGGGCGCTTTGATTTCACTGGATTGGAGTTGCTACATATGCGTAGGGCCTCCTATTGTGTAATACCTTACCTGGGTGATTTGGCAATGGAAAGCGTCAAAGTTATGATTGAGAAAATGCTTATAAAAATAGAGAGGAGAGGAGGGTGGGGGAGCTGAACAGGTAGTAAACCCGCTATCATCTCTGCTGGGGCTGCTTGCTACCTGCACTGTAATCAGTGCAGGGCAGGAAACCCTATATAGTTAGACCCAAGAGAATCTCTAAATGTTTGTTGCCAGCCAAGGGAAGAGGGGGGTGGAGTGCCGTAGCCAGGCGTGCGTTCACGAAATCCCATGCCGGCCTCTTGAGCTTGTTTGCCAACTGCCGAATTTGCTTAATCCCTTGAGCACACAGCTCGGCCTGATCTTGAGGCCTAGAGCTATTCGTAATCTGGTACCGAGAGTTCGACGCGCTCAACTCCCAGCCGCTTAACATTGTGTTTCATGTCAGGCCCCGCGGGATGAGTTGGGAACTTTGAGCAGAAAATCTTCAGTTTTGAGACTAATAAATAAGCCATGGCAACTAAAATGCTCGACTGATTTTTGCTTGTCAAATGGTCAAGCAAAGATCGGATAGTTAATGCCTAGAGTCAACAAGCGTGCCGCGTCTTGAGCGATTGACTGAGAAGAGCGAACCGAAAATGAGTCCTTATGTGAGCGAGTTTCTAAGCCTCAATCTTAAGGGCATCGAATATTTTATAGAGAAGCCGATTCTCTTCATTACTGTAGTAGCTTATCAAAGCTCAGGTAGACTGAGGGTAGTAGCTTATCACGCTCAGGTAGACTGAGGGGTAGCAGCTTATCAATGCTCAGGTAGACTGAGGGGTAGTAGCTTATCCAAGCTCAGGTAGACTGAGGGGTAGCAGCTTATCCAAGCTCAGGTAGACTGAGGGGTAGCAGCTTATCAAAGCTCAGGTAGACTGAGGGGTAGCAGCTTATCAAAACTCAGGTAGACTGAGGGGTAGCAGCTTATCAAAGCTCAGGTAGACTGAGGGTAGTAGCTTATCAAAACTCAGGTAGACTGAGGGGTAGCAGCTTATCCAAGCTCAGGTAGACTGAGGGTAGCAGCTTATCAAAGCTCAGGTAGACTGAGGGGTAGCAGCTTATCCAAGCTCAGGTAGACTGAGGGGTAGCAGCTTATCCAAGCTCAGGTAGACTGAGGGGTAGTAGCTTATCAATGCTTAGGTAAACTAAGGGTAGTAGCTTATCAATGTTCAGGTAGTCTGTGGTGGTAGCCTTTATCAATGCTCAGGTAGAGACTGGGGTAACTGGGGGGTAGTAGCTTATCAACGCTCAGGTAGACTGAGGGGTAGTGGCTTATCAATGCTCGGGTAGACTGATGGGTAGTAGCTTATCAATGCTCAGGTAGACTGAGAGGTAGTAGCTTATCAATGCTCGGGTAGACTGAGGGGTAGTAGCTTATCAATGCTCGGGTAGACTGAGGGGTAGTAGCTTATCAATGCTCAGGTAGACTGAGGGGTAGTGGCTTATCAATGCTCAGGTAGACTGATGGGTAGTAGCTTATCAATGCTCAGGTAGACTGAGGGGTAGTAGCTTATCAATGCTCAGGTAGACTGAGAGGTAGTAGCTTATCAATGCTCGGTAGACTGAGGGGTAGTAGCTTATCAATGCTCGGGTAGACTGAGGGGTAGAGCCTTATAAAAAACGTCCAACCACCACTTAGAGTGCTTTTTTTGAAGTCTGTTCACATTTGTCTGAATTTAACCCCAGCCAAAGCCGGGAGTTCACCATGTACTTATCCAACAAACGTCATTATCCAGAAAATTCGGCACCCGCTGCAGCAGCTGCGGCCAGCCCATCGGCGCCAAGGAGCTGGTGATGCGAGCCAATCAGCACGCCTATCACCTGCCCTGCTTCGCTTGCATCGCCTGCGGACTGCCGCTGCGCAAAGGCGACCAGTTTGTGGTGCGGGACGGCCGGCTGTTCTGCCGATTTGACTACGAGAGAGAGCTGGCCGCCGCTCTGCAGCAGCAGCCGCAGCCACCGGCGCACCAGACGGTGCAGCAGGCGTCGAGTCAGCAGCAGCAGCAGCAGCCGCAGCAGCCGCAGCAGCCACAGTCAACTGGGCAGCCGTCGCGCTCGCCCCGCAGCGAAGATCTGGACGAGCTGGACGACTCGGACAGCGAGCAGGGCGGCCGAGGCGGAGCCAAGCGGCCGCGGACGATCCTGAGCACCGGGCAGCGACGAAAGTTCAAATCGGCCTTCGAAGTCAACCCGAAGCCGTCGAGGAAAGTTCGAGAATCGCTGGCTGCGGAGACCGGCCTGAGCGTCCGCGTGGTGCAGGTCTGGTTTCAGAATCAGCGCGCCAAAGTGAAGAAGCTGGCCAGGCGACAGACCGCAGCAGCGGCGAATGCAGCCTCAGCCGCTGCCGCTTCGGCTGGTGGCGGAATCTCCGACACGACTGGCGACTCGCCGACAGCGGATTCCGTTGTCGCCGCAGCCGCCGCCGTTGCGGCCGCTCATTCCATTGTCATGGGCGACGACGGCCTGTCCGTGGGACCGCTGGACATTGGGTTGAACGGCGGCGGTGACATCATGCTGCATCACCAGGGCAGCAACAATAATAACAACAATAGCAGCATCAACCACAACCACAGCAGCAGCAGCCTAGGCATGCTGGACAGCTTAACCAAGTCCGATGATCCCATGGACAAGCTCTACTCAATGCAGACCACCTACTTCACCTGAGAGCTCGCTGAACACTGTCGTTAAGAATGAAAACCATACCAAGTTATTATACACAAATTATGATTATGAACAAAAATTTTTGTTTTAATCATTCGCCGTCTTTATTGGCCACAGCTTTTGTTTCTGTTTTCTTCTGCTGATTCGATCTTCTTAATGCTTACCTGTCCAGTGTTGAGCTGTCTGCTTGCGTTTGCCACCTGTATTTGCATCGGCTTTTTCCTCCCGTGAATCAGATTCTCAGCCTTCTCTCCCGATCTCCCGCTTCTTTCCTCATCTCTCTCCCTTTCTCCTTATCTCTCCCCCTCCCTCCTTATCTCTCTCCCTCTCTCCTTATCTCTCTCCCTCCTTATCTTTCTCCCTCCTCATCTCTCTCCCTTTCTCCTTATCTCTCCCCCTCCCTCCTTATCTCTCTCCCTCTCTCCTTATCTCTCTCCCTCTCTCCTTATCTCTCTCCCTTTCTCCTTATCTCTCCCCCTCCCTCCTTATCTCTCTCCCTCTCTCCTTATCTCTCTCCCTCTCTCCTTATCTCTCTCCCTCCTTATCTCTCTCCCTCCTTATCTCTCTCCCTCTCTCCTTATCTCTCTCCCTCTCTCCTTATCTCTCTCCCTCCTTATCTTTCTCCCTCCTTATCTCTCTCCCTCCTTATCTTTCTCCCTCCTTATCTCTCTCCCTCCTTATCTTTCTCCCTCTTTATCTCTCTCCCTCCTTATCTCTCTCCCTCTCTCCTTATCTCTCTCCCTCTCTCCTTATCTCTCTCCCTCTCTCCTTATCTCTCTCCCTCTCTCCTTATCTCTCTCCCTCTCTCCTTATCTCTCTCCCTCTCTTCTTATCTCTCTCCCTCTCTCATTTCCCCTTACCCCCTCTCTCCTTATCCCTATCTCTCATTATCTCATTCTCTCACTCTCTCCTTATCCTATCATATCCATGTTATCAACCTAATCCCCCACCTGATCAGTGTTACTTGCCAACTACTATCAAGCCCTTCTTCCCAACTGTCGCGCATATTTCTCTCTTTCCCCCTTAGCTGAGCAAGGTGGTCGCTTCGCTTTTATCCATGCCATAATGCCATAGATACATATATAGTGCAATGAGCTTCGACTGAATGACACAATGCGTTTAGAATGAACCTTAAACTCTGCTATATGGCACTCATCTATTGTTGTTCTTGCTACTGTACATAAATATGCTATCCATGTATTCTCTGTCAGACAATGAGCAGTTTATTCATTTAGGAGGAGTGCGTACTATCAAAAGTTAATAATAAATAGTATTTAAAGCTTAATTTGGCGATCATGTTACTGATTCATTTATTAAAAAACTGTTATAGATATTATCGCCTGATATATGTTATATAATACTAAATTTTCATATATTATTATTGTTACTGGTTCTTAGAAAGCTCAGGGTAGGAAAGATCAAAGAGCTCACGCAGATCGCGCGGGACAGTCCACTTCCTGTGCTAAAACTCATCAGCTATACTCCAGCTTCCGCTTGGCATCTCCATCATCAGCAGTTTCTTGACGGCCCAACCCTTTGGTCCAAGGGCATTTATCCGCCCAGCCGTGCCCGGTCAATGGAGGAACTCAATAGAGAATAGAGCAGAGGGGGAAATCAGGGGACAATGCCAGTGTGACATCACCCACCGGGGGGGGATCTCTCCCTATAGTTCCTTCCTGTTCATCCGCCCGCTTGCCCTCCATCTCTACGAAACTCGCGCTTCGCCTCTCGCACCCCACGGGGGCCGACAAGTCCCTTCGGCCTCAATCCCGCGAGGCCTTGCGTAGCGCCTGTTGCTTGCGGGAGAGCAGAGCCTGTGCTCCACTCTAATAAGGAGAATATTAAAATGACGTGTGCAACTCGGCAGCCCCTTTGTGCGCCCCCCGCGGTGGATGGAGCGATTCTATAATGATAATAGAGGGCCCAGACTCAAGTAATAACTAAAACTCGGAATATACTTTTTTGTGTCAAAACGAAAGCCTGTTCGAGGATTTCATAAACTCAAATTGAGACATCTATACTTTGAGTTGCATAATATTTCTAGACTGGAGGCGCATCGCTTTGATGACTCTCGATTTCGGCCCAGAAAAAGTTAATTAAATATTCGATATCATTTTGGTTACGTCCTTCGTGTTACGAAAACTCCACAGGTGATGTCCTGTCTGTTGTTAAGCTAAAATGAAATTGAAAAACAGCTTTAAACTATTTTTTTCAATTGCTCGAATTCGGTGAGAAAATTTTCAGAACTGGAATTCCATTCTTTCATTAATTTTGATCCTTTCAACGTAGATTATTAAAACTCCTCAATTCCTTTGTTCCTCAATTCCTCAGTTCCTCAATTCCTCAGTTCCTCAGTTCCTCAGTTCCTCCGTTCCTCAGTTCCTCAGTTCCTCAGTTCCTCAGTTCCTCAATTCCTTTGTTCCTCAGTTCCTCAATTCCTCAGTTCCTCAGTTCCTCAATTCCTCAGTTCCTCAGTTCCTCCGTTCCTCAGTTCCTCAATTCCTCAGTTCCTCAGTTCCTCAGTTCCTCAGTTCCTCAGTTCCTCAATTCCTTTGTTCCTCAGTTCCTCAGTTCCTCAGTTCCTCAGTTCCTCAATTCCTCAGTTCCTCAGTTCCTCAGTTCCTCCGTTCCTCAGTTCCTCAGTTCCTCAGTTCCTCAATTCCTCAGTTCCTCAGTTCCTCAGTTCCTCAGTTCCTCAGTTCCTCAATTCCTCAGTTCCTCAGTTCCTCAGTTCCTCAGTTCCTCAGTTCCTCAGTTCCTCAGTTCCTCAGTTCCTCAGTTCCTCAATTCCTCAGTTCCTCAGTTCCTCAGTTCCTCAGTTCCTCAGTTCCTCAGTTCCTCAATTCCTTTGTTCCTCAGTTCCTCAGTTCCTCAGTTCCTCAGTTCCTCAGTTCCTCAGTTCCTCAGTTCCTCAGTTCCTCAATTCCTTTGTTCCTCAATTCCTTTGTTCCTCAATTCCTCAATTCCTCCGTTCCTCAGTTCCTTTGTTCCTCAATTCCTTAGTTCCTCAGTTCCTTAATTCCTCAATTCCTCAGTTTCTCAGTTCCTCAATTCCTCAGTTCCTCAATTCCTCAGTTCCTCAATTCCTCAGTTCCTCAATTCCTCAGTTCCTCAGTTCCTCAGTTCCTCAGTTCCTCAATTCCTCAGTTCCTCAATTCCTCAATTCCTCAGTTACTCAGTTCCTCAATTCAACAGTTACTCAATTCAACAGTTCCTCAGTTCCTCAATTCCTCAGTTACTCAATTCAACAGTTCCTCAGTTCCTCAGTTCCTTAATTCTTCAGTTCCTCAATTCCTCAGTTCCTCCGTTCCTCAGTTCCTCAGTTCCTCAGTTCCTCAATTCCTTAGTTCCTCAATAACTGCTATCTTTTTGTTGTCTTATTTCTTCCAAATTGTGTTGATTGAATTCGAAGACGCTTGACTTGAGATTAGCACAGTATAAAGCGAGCTCAGGATAGATTGGCCGAGTCGGAAGCGTCAGCTTGTGAGTTTCTTTGCATTCAGACAGTCACGCACTGAAATGAGAGAGGCTTTCAAGCGAAGATGAAAGCAGAAAAAAGTGAAAATGCGGATTAAGCGGTGAAAGTGAGCGACTTTTGTTTCGCAACCTGGCCGATCCGTGTCTGTCAGTCTGCGACTCCCCGCCAGGTTTTGGGAGGGCGCGTGAGATTCCTGCGATTGCGCCCAAACAGGAAACCGGGTGATGGGAGTCAGTCGGTAAGGGCATTCCTGGGATTCTACCACTGCAACTGCGCCAAGCCCCTTGACTCTCAGCGGGGGTTCTGACCCTCCCCATGCTGCTCGGCTTTCATAAACACTAGCTCTCTCGGGCTCAGGTGAGGGCCGCCTCCTAAATCAGCCGCGACCCTTTAATCACGGCCGCCGGCAGAACAGGATGGATAAATAAGACCTGGTGTGTGTTTTTTGTCGTTGTTACTTTCCTTTTTCGGAGCCTGGAGTATGTCTTTATTTATTGAAGTCATGCACCGTTCGGTTGCAGCTCAAATCCCCTGCTCACTGCCCTCCACGCCCTCCCTCCCTTCCTGTTTTCCTCGAGTTCGAGAAGCAGACTGGGGCGTTGGAAGAGAAGAAAGAAAAAAAGCAATATTGTTCGGCCACCCGTTCATATTCGTTGCTGTCAGCAAGCCGGCTGCTTCCTGAGCCCCAGCACTCCCAACTGGTCTCATCCTGTTCTTCACACCTGCTTCTGAACAACTCCAACGGGTTCCTGCCTCCGAAATTGGAAGCCGGCGGAGCTGCAGCTGCATTCCTTGGAGGCCACCTTAAGCGACTGAGTATAGTGTCAATTATTATTAAAAATCCCCTCCCCAGTGAGCAAGTGAAGCGGAAGTGCCAACCGGCATGTTGTTCTGTTCCAAACTAAATTATTCGGCACCCCGAGCAGATTCCGAAATGCAAAACACGAAAGCCAGTCGGCTCCGTGACTTCAGTGTGTTCTGTTGGCTGTGCATTGCTGCCGATGCAACTTCTGGGCCAGTCGACCCTCAGCGGATGCGATGCTCGGAACGTCCTACCCGTGGCTGAGCCAAGAGTCAATAGTCTTCCCACTGGGTAGTAAAATTAAAAAATCTATATTTTAACTGTTAATACAGTTTGAAATTCTTAATAATTCTTCAGTATTCTGCCCTTATACAATATTATTTATTTTAAGTATTTAAAATCCGTATACAAAGGACTCTCATGGAACCCGGTGTAGACTGTCCGAACTTGAGTTGTTGCCGTTGGGTCATTTTTCAATCCTTCTCAGGCATTATAGTTTGTTGACAGTTGTTCTAATACTAATTAGCTCTGACGCGATGCAAATATAATCGATATACAATATCGATTGGTCGAGAGTTTACTCAACGCATCTCTTCTTTCCAATGAATTCAGTCGCTTGCATTTTGGTCATTTCATTCAAAGGTTGTGCGTGAAAAAACATCGCAATGCCACTGATAGTCCTACAAAGAAAACGAATTGTAGTCATTCATCACCATCATCACCCATCAAGACCGCTTCTCACATAGTATCCACCTGTAGCAACACACTTTTCCCATCGCTTGAGCATTCTGTGCCTTTCGGCCTTCTTTCGACTGCACACTCGAAACACTCAATTAACAGTGAGATTTGCTTACAAGTGACGGAGTGTATAAAACACTCAAACAGTGAGATTTGCTTACAAGTGACGGAGTGTATAAAACACTCAAACAGTGAGATTTGCTTACAAGTGACGGAGTGTATAAAACACTCAAACAGTGAGATTTGCTTACAAGTGACGGAGTGTATAAAACACTCAACACAGAAAGGGTGGACGGTAAGAGAAGGATGCACTGTACACCAGAACCGTTTGTATGCTAGTATACTTGTGTGCTGCAAACAATATCCATAAAAAACTAAGTTAT
>NIVC01000798.1:0-29119 GCA_002269645.1 Macrostomum lignano | reverse complement strand
TTAGTCTAGTGGTATAGTGGGGGCTGCCGCCCCCACGCCCCTGGCATTAGTTAGTCTAGTGGTATAGTGGGGGCTGGCCGCCCCCCACGCCCTGGCATTAGTTAGTCTAGTGGTATAGTGGGGGCTGGCCGCCCCCCACGCCCTGGCATTAGTTAGTCTAGTGGTATAGTGGGGGGCTGGCCGCCCCAGCCCCTGGCATTATTAGTCTAGTGGTATAGTGGGGGCTGGCCGCCCCCACGCCCTGGCATTAGTTAGTCTAAGTGGTATAGTGGGGGGCTGGCCCCCCACGCCCCTGGCATTAGTTAGTCTAGTGGTATAGTGGGGCTGGCCGCCCCCACGCCCCTGGCATTAGTTAGTCTAGTGGTATAGGGGGGGCTGGCCGCCCCCACGCCCTGGCATTAGTTAGTCTAGTGGTATAGTGGGGGCTGCCGCCCCCACGCCCCTGGCATTAGTTAGTCTAGTGGTATAGTGGGGGCTGGCCGCCCCCCACGCCCCTGGCATTAGTTAGTCTAGTGGTATAGTAGTGGGGGCTAGCCGCCCCCCACGCCCCTGGCATTAGTTAGTCTAGTGGTATAGTGGGGGGCTGGCCGCCCCCCACGCCCCTGGCATTAGTTAGTCTAGTGGTATAGTGGGGGGCTGGCCGCCCCCACGCCCCTGGCATTAGTTAGTCTAGTGGTATAGTGGGGGCTGGCCACCCCCACGCCCCTGGCATTAGTTAGTCTAGTGGTATAGTGGGGGCTGGCCGCCCCCCACGCCCCTGGCATTAGTTAGTCTAGTGGTATAGTGGGGGCTGGCCGCCCCCACGCCCCTGGCATTAGTTAGTCTAGTGGTATAGTGGGGGCTGGCCGCCCCCCACGCCCCTGGCATTAGTTAGTCTAGTGGTATAGTGGGGGCTGGCCGCCCCCACGCCCCTGGCATTAGTTAGTCTAGTGGTATAGTGGGGGGCTGGCCGCCCCCCACGCCCCTGGCATTAGTTAGTCTAGTGGTATAGTGGGGGCTGGCCGCCCCCACGCCCCTGGCATTAGTTAGTCTAAGTGGTATAGTGGGGGCTGGCCGCCCCCCACGCCCCTGGCATTAGTTAGTCTAGTGGTATAGTGGGGGCTGGCCACCCCCCACGCCCCTGGCATTAGTTAGTCTAGTGGTATAGTGGGGGGCTGGCCGCCCCACGCCCCTGGCATTATTAGTCTAGTGGTATAGTGGGGGGCTCGCCGCCCCCCACGCCCCTGGCATTAGTTAGTCTAAGTGGTATAGTGGGGGCTGGCCGCCCCCCACGCCCCTGGCATTAGTTAGTCTAGTGGTATAGTGGTATAGTGGGGGCTGGCCGCCCCCACACCCTGGCATTAGTTAGTCTAGTGGTATAGTAGGGGGCTGGCCGCCCCCACGCCCCTGGCATTAGTTAGTCTAGTGGTATAGTGGGGGCTGGCCGCCCCCCACGCCCCTGGCATTAGTTAGTCTAGTGGTATAGTGGGGGCTGGCCGCCCCCCACGCCCCTGGCATTAGTTAGTCTAAGTGGTATAGTGGGGGCTTGCCGCCCCCCACGCCCCTGGCATTAGTTAGTCTAGTGGTATAGTGGGGGCTGGCCACCCCCCACGCCCCTGGCATTAGTTAGTCTAGTGGTATAGTGGGGGCTGGCCGCCCCCACGCCCCTGGCATTAGTTAGTCTAGTGGTATAGTGGGGGGCTGGCCGCCCCCACGCCCCTGGCATTAGTTAGTCTAGTGGTATAGTAGGGGGCTGGCCGCCCCCCACGCCCCTGGCATTATTAGTCTAGTGGTATAGTGGGGGGCTGGCCGCCCCCACGCCCTGGCATTAGTTTCTCTAGTGGTATAGTGGGGGCTGGCCGCCCCCACGCCCCTGGCATTAGTTAGTCTAGTGGTATAGTGGGGGCTGGCCGCCCCCCACGCCACTGGCATTAGTTAGTCTAGTGGTATAGTGGGGGCTGGCCGCCCCCACACCCCTGGCATTAGTTTCTCTAGTGGTATAGTGGGAGTTGGCCGCCCCACGCCCCTGGCATTAGTTTGTCTAGTGGTATAGTGGAGGCTGGCCGCCCCACACCCCCGCTCCCCCACCCCTCCCGTGTTGTTGGGGAGGGTGGTTGTTGTTGTGGGGTTTGCGTAACGTGGGGGCTGCCGCCCCCACACCCCCGCTCCCCCACCCCTCCCGCGCGTTGTTGTTGGGGAGGGTGGTTGTTGTTGTGGGGTTTGCGTAACGTGGGGGCTGCCGCCCCCACACCCCCGCTCCCCCACCCCTCCCGCACATTGTTGTTGGGGAGGGTGGTTGTTGTTGTGGGGTTTGCGTAACGTGGGGGCTGCCGCCCCCACACCCCCGCTCCCCCACCCCACCCCTCCGCAACTTTTCCCACCTCTAACACATCTTTTTAGCATGCTAAAACTGCTTGTAAGCCTTTGGCGACCGCGCAACACATGATACTTGCCGATATGTATCGTAATATTCTTTCTGCACTAACAAATCATCTGTGCCGCACTTTCAGCTTCACTCTTACTCTTTAATAAGGTATAGAAGGAAAGGAAAATTAAACAATCAATATTAAATTATATTCAAGTGAAAGAGAATTGAAAATACTAATAAATCCGTTCCTGCTAAAAAATTAAATATAAAAAAAACTTGGCCCACTTGGGATTCGAACCCGTGTTTAGGCCATTTACAAAGCAACTGCCTTCGGCCCCGATCCATCTCTTACTTAAGCGAAGCTCTACAGTGCACGCCGTTTATATCGAATATTCCCTATGGTAGCCACTTTTACGATTTTTGCTGCTTTTTCATACATTTCTGCTCGCTGCATCGCAGCGCCTTCATCTAAAAATGCGAGTCGCATGTCGTTACAGAGATAACATCAAGGCGCATTCATCTAATGCATTTTTAAAGTATGTCAACAAATTTTACGCCTCCTAGGCGCCAAATTGTGCATTTTCACCTGTTCTGACAGGTATTCAAACAGGTATTAAGACCTATTAACTTAAGAATCAGTTTTCAAAACTAATTTAGTTGCACAGTGCATCCATAGTGCTGTTTTTAGACACCAAAATTGAGTCTCTAGGCCTTGCCAATGCAGAGTTATTAGCAAAAGTATGCTCAAAATTTGCCCAAAAATAGCCTTCTCAAAATTCGGAGCCAATTTTCTCAAAAATACGAATTTTCCAGCCATATTGGCGTATGACCGGTGTAACTTCATCTATTCGACTAAACAATATTGAAAATGCAGAAAAATCGGTGCGCAAAATTTCTTATTTTTCCACTTCAAAGTTTGTACCCCAAAATGGGCCGTTTTTCACTTAACAGGTAAAAAGTACCTGTTAACAGGGTTTTTTCAGGAGTGTCTTATGTCATTCAAAAGGGCATCCGATGGGCTACAATTTGACGCCATACTCGAAAAACTTTGCCCCATTTTAAAAAAATTTCCTTAACAACGTCTGATTTTCTGCAGTGCCCCCCGGCCTCTTTTTTCCCTGGTTTTCGGGTCACTGCTCAGCACAGGTAGGTCCAAATGCTTAGAAAATTTAGGAAAACAAATTTCCATATGTTTGACACATCGTGTTAAAGTCTCACCACTGTAGCATAAAACACTTTTTCAAGTTTGAGGACTACTTTTTTAAAACGTGACCCAATTTTTTGAAAATGTCGTTTTTAGGCACTCTTTGGCACCTGGGCAGGTTATTGATGGCCCAATAAGCCAAATCTCGATGTTTCCGAATAGAAGACATCTATTTGAGTAATTTGGTGTAGAAATATTAAAAAATAAAGTTTTTAATCTCGACGAGATAGGCCTCACAAAAGTGCACTAAAAATTTGTACTTTTAAAGTGCAGATAGGCAGCCATGTGAAAAGTACATTTTAGCCTAAAAACTATAGCGCATCAAACAGCCCCAGGTGTTATTGACGCTATGAGGCAGCTCAAAGGCCGCGCTATCGCGCGTCCTTTTCGCTGCGGTGAGGCAAAGTTGGAAAAAATGCCAATTTTTCGACCTCAAAAAACACGTTTTTTGTACTTTTAGCCTAGACGTTAAAGTACAATAAAAAAATCCATTTCTGATCATTGTAGCGTTCGAATGCCCGCGTTTACTGAGCCAGCCCGCTAAGCGCTGCCATATTCTCAATCCTTATTTTTTGAGATCAAAGTTTTTGACAAAGTCGAAAAAACGCAGTTTTTGGTTGCCATGGCAACCAAAACGCATTGCCATGGCAACCAACTATTGTGCATCCGATAGCGCTAGGTCTTTGACACATTTTGGCAAAAACCGTTTGTAAATTGGTCGTACCGTTTTTTATTGGCAGCGTTTAAAAGTTGAAAAACGTCATTTTTAGTGTGTGCAACCACGTTACATCTTATCAGGGACGATTTCGCAAAAGTAAGCACCATAGAAAAAAATTCTCGCTTCGCTCGCCTTTTTTTCTATACTACTTACTGGCTCATCGTCCCACAACTAGTGAATGAAGACGCTGTCGTCTTCAAAGGTGGGACGATGGTTTATATTGTGTCCATTATTGTTTATGGCTATGACATCTATTTATTTAACCTAAATTGAGAGCTAAAAAGCCCCCCACGCCCTGGCATTAGTTAGTCTAGTGGTATAGTGGGGACTGGCCGCCCCCCACGCCCCTGGCATTAGTTAGTCTAGTGGTATAGTGGGGGCTGGCCGCCCCCACGCCCCTGGCATTAGTTAGTCTAGTGGTATAGTGGGGGCTGGCCGCCCCCACGCCCCTGGCATTTGTTAGTCTAGTGGTATAGTGGGGGCTGGCCGCCCCCACGCCCCTGGCATTTATTAGTCTAGTGGTATAGTGGGGGCTGCCGCCCCCCACGCCCCTGGCATTAGTTAGTCTAAGTGGTATAGTGGGGGGCTGGCCACCCCCCACGCCCCTGGCATTAGTTAGTCTAGTGGTATAGTGGGGGCTGGCCGCCCCCACGCCCCTGGCATTAGTTAGTCTAGTGGTATAGTGGGGGCTGGCCGCCCCCCACGCCCCTGGCATTAGTTAGTCTAGTGGTATAGTGGGGGGCTGGCCGCCCCCCACGCCCCTGGCATTAGTTAGTCTAGTGGTATAGTGGGGGGCTGGCCGCCCCCCACGCCCCTGGCATTAGTTAGTCTAGTGGTATAGTGGTATAGTGGGGGGCTAGCCGCCCCCCACGCCCCTGGCATTAGTTAGTCTAGTGGTATAGTGGGGGCTGGCCGCCCCCACGCCCCTGGCATTAGTTAGTCTAGTGGTATAGTGGGGGGCTGGCCGCCCCCCACGCCCCTGGCATTAGTTAGTCTAGTGGTATAGTGGGGGCTGGCCACCCCCCACGCCCCTGGCATTAGTTAGTCTAGTGGTATAGTGGGGGCTGGCCACCCCCACGCCCCTGGCATTAGTTAGTCTAGTGGTATAGTGGGGGCTGGCCGCCCCCACGCCCCTGGCATTAGTTAGTCTAGTGGTATAGTGGGGGGCTGGCCGCCCCCACGCCCCTGGCATTAGTTAGTCTAGTGGTATAGTGGGGGGCTGGCCGCCCCCCACGCCCCTGGCATTAGTTAGTCTAGTGGTATAGTGGGGGCTGGCCGCCCCCCACGCCCCTGGCATTAGTTAGTCTAGTGGTATAGTGGGGGCTGGCCGCCCCCCACGCCCCTGGCATTAGTTAGTCTAGTGGTATAGTGGGGGGCTGGCCGCCCCCCACGCCCCTGGCATTAGTTAGTCTAAGTGGTATAGTGGGGGCTGGCCGCCCCCCACGCCCCTGGCATTAGTTAGTCTAGTGGTATAGTGGGGGGCTGGCCACCCCCACGCCCCTGGCATTAGTTAGTCTAGTGGTATAGTGGGGGCTGGCCGCCCCCCACGCCCCTGGCATTATTAGTCTAGTGGTATAGTGGGGGCTGGCCGCCCCCCACGCCCCTGGCATTAGTTAGTCTAGTGGTATAGTGGGGGGCTGGCCGCCCCCACGCCCCTGGCATTAGTTAGTCTAGTGGTATAGTGGTATAGGGGGGCTGGCCGCCCCCACACCCTGGCATTAGTTAGTCTAGTGGTATAGTAGGGGGCTGGCCGCCCCCCACGCCCCTGGCATTAGTTAGTCTAGTGGTATAGTGGGGGCTGGCCGCCCCCACGCCCCTGGCATTAGTTAGTCTAGTGGTATAGTGGGGGGCTGGCCGCCCCCCACGCCCCTGGCATTAGTTAGTCTAAGTGGTATAGTGGGGGCTGCCGCCCCCACGCCCCTGGCATTAGTTAGTCTAGTGGTATAGTGGGGGGCTGGCCGCCCCCACGCCCCTGGCATTAGTTAGTCTAGTGGTATAGTGGGGGCTGGCCGCCCCCCACGCCCCTGGCATTAGTTAGTCTAGTGGTATAGTGGGGGCTGGCCGCCCCCACGCCCCTGGCATTAGTTAGTCTAGTGGTATAGTGGGGGCTGGCCGCCCCCCACGCCCCTGGCATTAGTTAGTCTAGTGGTATAGTGGGGGGCTGCCGCCCCCCACGCCCCTGGCATTAGTTAGTCTAGTGGTATAGTGGGGGGCTGGCCGCCCCCCACGCCCCTGGCATTAGTTAGTCTAGTGGTATAGTGGTATAGTGGGGGGCTGCCGCCCCCCACGCCCCTGGCATTAGTTAGTCTAGTGGTATAGTGGGGGCTGGCCGCCCCCCACGCCCCTGGCATTAGTTAGTCTAGTGGTATAGTGGGGGCTGGCCGCCCCCACGCCCCTGGCATTAGTTAGTCTAGTGGTATAGTGGGGGGCTGGCCGCCCCCACGCCCCTGGCATTAGTTAGTCTAGTGGTATAGTGGGGGGCTGGCCGCCCCCCACGCCCCTGGCATTAGTTAGTCTAGTGGTATAGTGGGGGGCTGCCCCCCCACGCCCCTGGCATTAGTTAGTCTAGTGGTATAGTGGGGGGCTGGCCACCCCCACGCCCCTGGCATTAGTTAGTCTAGTGGTATAGTGGGGGCTGGCCGCCCCCCACGCCCCTGGCATTAGTTAGTCTAGTGGTATAGTGGGGGGCTGGCCGCCCCCCACGCCCCTGGCATTAGTTAGTCTAGTGGTATAGTGGGGGGCTGGCCGCCCCCACGCCCCTGGCATTAGTTAGTCTAGTGGTATAGTGGGGGCTGGCCGCCCCCCACGCCCCTGGCATTAGTTAGTCTAGTGGTATAGTGGGGGCTGGCCGCCCCCCACGCCCCTGGCATTAGTTAGTCTAGTGGTATAGTGGGGGCTGGCCGCCCCCACGCCCCTGGCATTAGTTAGTCTAGTGGTATAGTGGGGGCTGGCCGCCCCCACGCCCCTGGCATTAGTTAGTCTAGTGGTATAGTGGGGGCTGGCCACCCCCACGCCCCTGGCATTAGTTAGTCTAGTGGTATAGTGGGGGCTGGCCGCCCCCCACGCCCCTGGCATTAGTTAGTCTAGTGGTATAGTGGGGGCTGCCGCCCCCCACGCCCCTGGCATTAGTTAGTCTAGTGGTATAGTGGGGGCTGGCCGCCCCCCACGCCCCTGGCATTAGTTAGTCTAGTGGTATAGTGGTATAGTGGGGGCTGGCCGCCCCCACACCCCTGGCATTAGTTAGTCTAGTGGTATAGTGGGGGCTGGCCGCCCCCACGCCCCTGGCATTAGTTAGTCTAGTGGTATAGTGGGGGCTGGCCGCCCCCACGCCCCTGGCATTAGTTAGTCTAGTGGTATAGTGGGGGCTGGCCGCCCCCACGCCCCTGGCATTAGTTAGTCTAGTGGTATAGTGGGGGCTGCCGCCCCCCACGCCCCTGGCATTAGTTAGTCTAGTGGTATAGTGGGGGCTGGCCGCCCCCACGCCCCTGGCATTAGTTAGTCTAGTGGTATAGTGGGGGGCTGGCCGCCCCCCACGCCCCTGGCATTAGTTAGTCTAGTGGTATAGTGGGGGCTGGCCGCCCCCCACGCCCCTGGCATTAGTTAGTCTAGTGGTATAGTGGGGGCTGGCCGCCCCCCACGCCCCTGGCATTAGTTAGTCTAGTGGTATAGTGGGGGGCTGGCCGCCCCCCACGCCCCTGGCATTAGTTTCTCTAGTGGTATAGTGGGGGCTGGCCGCCCCCCACGCCCCTGGCATTAGTTAGTCTAGTGGTATAGTGGGGGGCTGGCCGCCCCCCACGCCACTGGCATTAGTTAGTCTAGTGGTATAGTGGGGGCTGGCCGCCCCCACACCCCTGGCATTAGTTTCTCTAGTGGTATAGTGGGGAGTTGGCCGCCCCACGCCCCTGGCATTAGTTTGTCTAGTGGTATAGTGGAGGGCTGGCCGCCCCCACACCCCCGCTCCCCACCCCTCCCGCGCGTTGTTGTTGGGGAGGGTGGTTGTTGTTGTGGGGTTTGCGTAACGTGGGGGCTGCCGCCCCCACACCCCCGCTCCCCCACCCCTCCCGCGCGTTGTTGTTGGGGAGGGTGGTTGTTGTTGTGGGGTTTGCGTAACGTGGGGGCTGCCGCCCCCACACCCCCGCTCCCCCACCCCTCCCGCACATTGTTGTTGGGGAGGGTGGTTGTTGTTGTGGGGTTTGCGTAACGTGGGGGCTGCCGCCCCCACACCCCCGCTCCCCCACCCCACCCCTCCGCAACTTTTCCCACCTCTAACACATCTTTTTAGCATGCTAAAACTGCTTGTAAGCCTTTGGCGACCGCGCAACACATGATACTTGCCGATATGTATCGTAATATTCTTTCTGCACTAACAAATCATCTGTGCCGCACTTTCAGCTTCACTCTTACTCTTTAATAAGGTATAGAAGGAAAGGAAAATTAAACAATCAATATTAAATTATATTCAAGTGAAAGAGAATTGAAAATACTAATAAATCCGTTCCTGCTAAAAAATTAAATATAAAAAAAACTTGGCCCACTTGGGATTCGAACCCGTGTTTAGGCCATTTACAAAGCAACTGCCTTCGGCCCCGATCCATCTCTTACTTAAGCGAAGCTCTACAGTGCACGCCGTTTATATCGAATATTCCCTATGGTAGCCACTTTTACGATTTTTGCTGCTTTTTCATACATTTCTGCTCGCTGCATCGCAGCGCCTTCATCTAAAAATGCGAGTCGCATGTCGTTACAGAGATAACATCAAGGCGCATTCATCTAATGCATTTTTAAAGTATGTCAACAAATTTTACGCCTCCTAGGCGCCAAATTGTGCATTTTCACCTGTTCTGACAGGTATTCAAACAGGTATTAAGACCTATTAACTTAAGAATCAGTTTTCAAAACTAATTTAGTTGCACAGTGCATCCATAGTGCTGTTTTTAGACACCAAAATTGAGTCTCTAGGCCTTGCCAATGCAGAGTTATTAGCAAAAGTATGCTCAAAATTTGCCCAAAAATAGCCTTCTCAAAATTCGGAGCCAATTTTCTCAAAAATACGAATTTTCCAGCCATATTGGCGTATGACCGGTGTAACTTCATCTATTCGACTAAACAATATTGAAAATGCAGAAAAATCGGTGCGCAAAATTTCTTATTTTTCCACTTCAAAGTTTGT
This sequence comes from Macrostomum lignano, assembly GCA_002269645.1. Taxonomy (NCBI): domain Eukaryota; kingdom Metazoa; phylum Platyhelminthes; family Macrostomidae; genus Macrostomum; species Macrostomum lignano. The sequence goes on along the minus strand of NIVC01000798.1, from coordinate 19,680 downwards.
ACCCCAAAATGGGCCGTTTTTCACTTAACAGGTAAAAAGTACCTGTTAACAGGGGTTTTTTCAGGAGTGTCTTATGTCATTCAAAAGGGCATCCGATGGGCTACAATTTGACGCCATACTCGAAAAACTTTGCCCCATTTTAAAAAAATTTCCTTAACAACGTCTGATTTTCTGCAGTGCCCCCCGGCCTCTTTTTTCCCTGGTTTTCGGGTCACTGCTCAGCACAGGTAGGTCCAAATGCTTAGAAAATTTAGGAAAACAAATTTCCATATGTTTGACACGTGTGTTAAAGTCTCACACTGTAGCATAAAACACTTTTTTTTGGGACTACTTTTTAAAACGTGACCCAATTTTTTGAAAATGTCGTTTTTAGGCACTCTTTGGCACCTGGGCAGGTTATTGATGGCCCAATCGCCAAATCTCGATGTTTCCGAATAGAAGACATCTATTTGAGTATTTGGTAGAAAACAAAAAATAAAGTTTTTAATCTCGACGATAGGCCTCACAAAAGTGCACTAAAAATTTGTACTTTTAAAGTGCAGATAGGCAGCCATGTGAAAAGTACATTTTAGCCCTAAAAACTATAGCGCATCAAACAGCCCCAGGTGTTATTGACGCTATGAGGCAGCTCAAAGGCCGCGCTATCGCGCGTCCTTTTCGCTGCGGTGAGGCAAAGTTGGAAAAAATGCCAATTTTTCGACCTCAAAAAACACGTTTTTTGTACTTTTAGCCTAGACGTTAAAGTACAATAAAAAATCCATTTCTGATCATTGTAGCGTTCGAATGCCCGCGTTTACTGAGCCACTCGCTAAGCGCTGCCATATTCTCAATCCTTATTTTTTGAGATCAAAGTTTTTGAAAAGTCGAAAAAACGCAGTTTTTGGTTGCCATGGCAACCAAAACGCATTGCCATGGCAACCAACTATTGTGGCATCCGATAGCGCTAGTCTTTGACACATTTTGGCAAAAACCGTTTGTAAATTGGTCGTACCGTTTTTTATTGGCAGCGTTTAAAAGTTGAAAAACGTCATTTTAGTGTGTGCATACCCACATCTTATCAGGGACGATTTCGCAAAAGTAAGCAGTATAGAAAAAAATTCTCGCTTCGCTCGCCTTTTTTTCTATACTACTTACTGGCTCATCGTCCCACAACTAGTGAATGAAGACGCTGTCGTCTTCAAAGGTGGGACGATGGTTTATATTGTGTCCATTATTGTTTATGGCTATGACATCTATTTATTTAACCTAAATTGAGAGCTAAAAAGCCCCCCACGCCCCTGGCATTAGTTAGTCTAGTGGTATAGTGGGGCTGGCCGCCCCCACGCCCCTGGCATTAGTTAGTCTAGTGGTATAGTGGGGGCTGGCCGCCCCCACGCCCCTGGCATTAGTTAGTCTAGTGGTATAGTGGGGCTGGCCGCCCCCACGCCCCTGGCATTAGTTAGTCTAGTGGTATAGTGGGGGGCTGGCCGCCCCCCACGCCCCTGGCATTAGTTAGTCTAGTGGTATAGTGGTATAGTGGGGCTGGCCGCCCCCACGCCCCTGGCATTAGTTAGTCTAGTGGTATAGTGGGGGCTGGCCGCCCCCCACGCCCCTGGCATTAGTTAGTCTAGTGGTATAGTGGGGGCTGGCCGCCCCCCACGCCCCTGGCATTAGTTAGTCTAGTGGTATAGTGGGGGGCTGGCCGCCCCCACGCCCCTGGCATTAGTTAGTCTAGTGGTATAGTGGGGGCTGGCCGCCCCCCACGCCCCTGGCATTAGTTAGTCTAGTGGTATAGTGGGGGGCTGGCCGCCCCCCACGCCCCTGGCATTAGTTAGTCTAGTGGTATAGTGGGGGCTGGCCGCCCCCCACGCCCCTGGCATTAGTTAGTCTAGTGGTATAGTGGGGGGCTGGCCGCCCCCCACGCCCCTGGCATTAGTTAGTCTAGTGGTATAGTGGGGGCTGGCCGCCCCCACGCCCCTGGCATTAGTTAGTCTAGTGGTATAGTGGGGGGCTGGCCGCCCCCCACGCCCCTGGCATTAGTTAGTCTAGTGGTATAGTGGGGGGCTGGCCGCCCCCCACGCCCCTGGCATTAGTTAGTCTAGTGGTATAGTGGGGGCTGGCCGCCCCCACGCCCCTGGCATTAGTTAGTCTAGTGGTATAGTGTGGGGGGCTGGCCGCCCCCCACGCCCCTGGCATTAGTTAGTCTAGTGGTATAGTGGGGGGCTGGCCGCCCCCCACGCCCCTGGCATTAGTTAGTCTAGTGGTATAGTGGGGGGCTGGCCGCCCCCCACGCCCCTGGCATTATTAGTCTAGTGGTATAGTGGGGGCTGCCGCCCCCACGCCCCTGGCATTAGTTAGTCTAGTGGTATAGTGGGGGCTGGCCGCCCCCCACGCCCCTGGCATTAGTTAGTCTAGTGGTATAGTGGGGGGCTGGCCGCCCCCCACGCCCCTGGCATTAGTTAGTCTAGTGGTATAGTGGGGGGCTGGCCGCCCCCACGCCCCTGGCATTAGTTAGTCTAGTGGTATAGTGGGGCTGGCCGCCCCCACGCCCCTGGCATTAGTTAGTCTAGTGGTATAGTGGGGGGCTGGCCGCCCCCACGCCCCTGGCATTAGTTAGTCTAGTGGTATAGTGGGGGGCTGGCCGCCCCCCACGCCCCTGGCATTAGTTAGTCTAGTGGTATAGTGGTATAGTGGGGGGCTGGCCGCCCCCCACGCCCCTGGCATTAGTTAGTCTAGTGGTATAGTGGGGGCTGGCCGCCCCCCACGCCCCTGGCATTAGTTAGTCTAGTGGTATAGTGGGGGCTGGCCGCCCCCACGCCCCTGGCATTAGTTAGTCTAGTGGTATAGTGGGGGGCTGGCCGCCCCACGCCCCTGGCATTAGTTAGTCTAGTGTGGTATAGTGGGGGGCTGGCCGCCCCCCACGCCCCTGGCATTAGTTAGTCTAGTGGTATAGTGGGGGCTGGCCGCCCCCACGCCCCTGGCATTAGTTAGTCTAGTGGTATAGTGGGGGGCTGCCGCCCCCACGCCCCTGGCATTAGTTAGTCTAGTGGTATAGTGGGGGCTGGCCGCCCCCCACGCCCCTGGCATTAGTTAGTCTAGTGGTATAGTGGGGGCTGGCCGCCCCCCACGCCCCTGGCATTAGTTAGTCTAGTGGTATAGTGGGGGGGGCTGGCCGCCCCCACGCCCCTGGCATTAGTTAGTCTAGTGGTATAGTGGGGGCTGGCCGCCCCCCACGCCCCTGGCATTAGTTAGTCTAGTGGTATAGTGGGGGGCTGGCCGCCCCCCACGCCCCTGGCATTATTAGTCTAGTGGTATAGTGGGGGGCTGGCCGCCCCCACGCCCCTGGCATTATTAGTCTAGTGGTATAGTGGGGGCTGGCCGCCCCCCACGCCCCTGGCATTAGTTAGTCTAGTGGTATAGTGGGGGGCTCGCCCCCCACGCCCCTGGCATTAGTTAGTCTAGTGGTATAGTGGGGGCTGGCCGCCCCCACGCCCCTGGCATTATTAGTCTAGTGGTATAGTGGGGGCTGGCCGCCCCCACGCCCCTGGCATTAGTTAGTCTAGTGGTATAGTGGGGGGCTGGCCGCCCCCACGCCCCTGGCATTAGTTAGTCTAGTGTATAGTGGGGGGCTGGCCGCCCCCCACGCCCCTGGCATTAGTTAGTCTAGTGGTATAGTGGGGGGCTGGCCGCCCCCCACGCCCCTGGCATTAGTTAGTCTAGTGGTATAGTGGGGGGCTGGCCGCCCCCCACGCCCCTGGCATTATTAGTCTAGTGGTATAGTGGGGGCTGGCCGCCCCCACGCCCCTGGCATTTAGTTAGTCTAGTGGTATAGTGGGGGCTGGCCGCCCCCACGCCCCTGGCATTAGTTAGTCTAGTGGTATAGTGGGGGCTGGCCGCCCCCACGCCCTGGCATTAGTTAGTCTAGTGTATAGTGGGGGGCTGGCCGCCCCCACGCCCCTGGCATTAGTTAGTCTAGTGGTATAGTGGGGGGCTGGCCGCCCCCACGCCCCTGGCATTAGTTAGTCTAGTGGTATAGTGGGGGGCTGCCGCCCCCACGCCCCTGGCATTAGTTAGTCTAGTGGTATAGTGGGGGGCTGGCCGCCCCCCACGCCCCTGGCATTAGTTAGTCTAGTGGTATAGTGGGGGGCTGGCCGCCCCCACGCCCCTGGCATTAGTTAGTCTAGTGGTATAGTGGGGGGCTGGCCGCCCCCACGCCCCTGGCATTAGTTAGTCTAGTGGTATAGTGGGGGGCTGGCCGCCCCCCACGCCCCTGGCATTAGTTAGTCTAGTGGTATAGTGGGGGGCTGGCCGCCCCCACGCCCCTGGCATTAGTTAGTCTAGTGGTATAGTGGGGGGCTGGCCGCCCCCCACGCCCCTGGCATTAGTTAGTCTAGTGGTAAAGGGGGTCCTGGCTCCCCCACCGCTCCACCACCCCTCGAGAACTTTTCCCACATCTAAACACGTCTTTGTAATATGTTACAACTATATTCTAGCCTTCAAACGACCAGACATCAAATACTTGCTTGCCGACATGTATCGTAATATACTTTTTGCACTAACAATCATATGTGCCGCACTAAAAGATTCTCTGTTACTCTTTAAATACGTATAAAAAGAAAAATAAATTTAAATAAATGTAATTTAATTGTATAAAAAACATAATAGTTAGAGAAATAAAAATACTAAAAATCTGTTTGCTCTAAAAGAACTTTAAACTAAAAATTTTTCGGATCTCTTGGGAATCAAACCCTGCAGGACTCAATTATATGGAAACTAACTCTGCCACTGAGCCACAAATTGCTTACTAAGTTGGCCTATAGTACACGTATTTTATATCGAATATCGCTAATAACAGCCATTTCTACCATTTTTGCTGCTTTTTCATACATTTCTGCTCGTTGCATCGCAACGCTTCTACCTAAAAATACGAGTCGCATGTCGTTACAGAGATAACATCAAGGCGCATTCATCCAATGCATTTTCAAATTATGTCAACAAATTTTTCGGCTGCTAGGCGCCAAAATATTAATTTTCACCTGTTCTGACAGGTAATCAAACAGGTATTAAGACCTGTTAACCTAAGAATCAGTTTTCAAAACTGATTTAGCTGCATAATGCATCCATAGTGCTGTTTTTAGACACCAAACTTGAGTCTCTAGGTCTCGCCAATGCAGAGTTATTAGCAAAAGTATGCTCAAAATTTGCCCGAAAATGGCCTACTCAAAATTCGGAGCCAATTTTCTCAAAAATACGAATTTTCCAGCCATATTGGCGTATGACCGGTGAAAAGCTATTCTAAACAATATTGAAAATTCGGTGCGCAAAATTTCTTATTTTTCCAAAAGTTTGTACCCCCAAATGGGCCGTTTTTCACTTAACAGGTAAAAAGTACCTGTTAACAGGGGTTTTTTCAGGAGTGTCTTATGTCATTCAAAAGGGCATCCGATGGGCTACAATTTGACACTACACTCGAAAAAATTCGCCCCATTTTAAAAAATTTTTCTTAACAACGTCTGATTTTCTGCAGAGCCCCCGGCCTCTTTTTTCCCGGTTTCTGGGTCACTGCTCCGCACAGGTAGGTCCAAATGCTTAGAAAATTCAGGAAAACAAATTTCCATATGTTTGACACGTTGTGTTAAAGTCTCAACACCGTAGCATAAAACTTTCTTATTTTTTGGGACTACTTTTAAAAAACGTGACCCAATTTTTCGAAAATGTCGTTTTTAGGCACTCTTTGGCACCTGGGCAGGTTATTGATGGCCCAATCGGCCAAATCTCGATGTTTCCGATTAAAAGACATCTATTTGAGTTATTTGGTATGCAAAACAGCAAAAATAAAGTTTTCCATCTCGACGCCATAGGCCTCACAAAAGTGCACTAAAAATTTGTACTTTTAAACAGCAGATAGGCAGCCATGTGAAAAGTACATTTTAGCCCTAAAAACTATAGCGCATCAAACAGCCCCAGGTGTTATTGACGCTATGAGGCAGCTCAAAGGCCGCGCTATCGCGCGTCCTTTTCGCTGCGGTAAGGCAAAGTTGAAAAAAATGCCAAATTTTCGACCTCAAAAAACACGTTTTTTGTACTTTTAGCCTAGACGTTAAAGTACAATCAAAAAATCCATTTCGGATCATTGTAGCGTTTGAATGCCCGCGCTTACTGAGCCCACTCGCTAAGCGCTGCCATAATTTCCTGCCGCTGTAATTAAGATCAAAGTTTTTGAAAAAGTTGAAAAAACGCAGTTTTTGGTTTTTGGTTGCCATGGCAACCAAAACGCGTCGCTATGGCAACCAAGCACTGCGGCTCTGGTAGCCCAAGTCTTTGACGCATTTTGGCAAAAACCGTTTGTAAATTGGTCGTACCGTTTTTTATTGGCAGCGTTTAAAAGTTGAAAAATGTCATTTTAGTGTATGACATATGGCCCACATCTTATCAGGGACGATTTCGCAAAAGTAAGCAGTATAGAAAAAAATTCTCGCTTCGCTCGCCTTTTTTTCTATACTACTTACTGGCTCCATCGTCCCACAACTAGTGAATGAAGACGCTGTCGTCTTCAAAGGTGGGACGATGGTTTATATTGTGTCAATTATTGTTTATGGCTATGACATCTATTTATTTAACCTAAATTGAGAGCTAAAAAGCCCCCACGCCCCTGGCATTAGTTAGTCTAGTGGTATAGTGGGGGGCTGGCCGCCCTGGCATTAGTTAGTCTAAGTGGTATAGTGGGGGCTGGCCGCCCCCACGCCCCTGGCATTAGTTAGTCTAGTGGTATAGTGGTATAGTGGGGGCTGGCCGCCCCCCACGCCCTGGCATTAGTTAGTCTAGTGGTATAGTAGGGGGCTGGCCGCCCCCCACGCCCCTGGCATTTATTAGTCTAGTGGTATAGTAGGGGGCTGGCCGCCCCCCACGCCCCTGGCATTTATTAGTCTAGTGGTATAGTGGGGGGCTGGCCGCCCCCCACGCCCCTGGCATTAGTTAGTCTAGTGGTATAGTGGAGGGCTGGCCGCCCCCCACGCCCCTGGCATTAGTTAGTCTAGTGGTATAGTGGGAGGCTGGCCGCCCCCCACGCCCCTGGCATTAGTTAGTCTTGTGGTATAGTGGGGGGCTGGCCGCCCCCCACGCCCCTGGCATTAGTTAGTCTAGTGGTATAGTGGGGGGCTGGCCGCCCCCCACGCCCCTGGCATTAGTTAGTCTAAGTGGTATAGTGGGGGGCTGGCCGCCCCCACGCCCCTGGCATTAGTTAGTCTAGTGTATAGGGGGGCTGGCCGCCCCCACGCCCCTGGCATTAGTTAGTCTAGTGGTATAGTGGGGGGCTGGCCGCCCCCCACGCCCCTGGCATTAGTTAGTCTAGTGGTATAGTGGGGGGCTGGCCGCCCCCCACGCCCCTGGCATTATTAGTCTAGTGGTATAGTGGGGGGCTGGCCGCCCCCCACGCCCCTGGCATTAGTTAGTCTAGTGGTATAGTGGGGGCTGGCCGCCCCCCACGCCCCTGGCATTAGTTAGTCTAGTGGTATAGTGGGGGGCTGGCCGCCCCCACGCCCCTGGCATTAGTTAGTCTAGTGGTATAGTGGGGGGCTGGCCGCCCCCCACGCCCCTGGCATTAGTTAGTCTAGTGTATAGTGGGGGCTGGCCCCCCCACGCCCCTGGCATTAGTTAGTCTAGTGGTATAGTGGGGGGCTGGCCGCCCCCCACGCCCCTGGCATTTATTAGTCTAGTGGTATAGTGGGGGGCTGGCCGCCCCCCACGCCCCTGGCATTAGTTAGTCTAGTGGTATAGTGGGGGGCTCGCCGCCCCCACGCCCCTGGCATTAGTTAGTCTAGTGGTATAGTGGGGGCTGCCGCCCCACGCCCCTGGCATTATTAGTCTAGTGGTATAGTGGGGGCTGGCCGCCCCCACGCCCCTGGCATTAGTTAGTCTAGTGGTATAGTGGGGGCTGGCCGCCCCCACGCCCCTGGCATTAGTTAGTCTAGTGGTATAGTGGGGGCTGGCCGCCCCCACGCCCCTGGCATTAGTTAGTCTAGTGGTATAGTGGGGGCTGGCCGCCCCCCACGCCCCTGGCATTAGTTAGTCTAGTGGTATAGTGGGGGGCTGGCCGCCCCCCACGCCCCTGGCATTAGTTAGTCTAGTGGTATAGTGGGGGCTGGCCGCCCCCACGCCCCTGGCATTATTAGTCTAGTGGTATAGTGGGGGGCTGCCGCCCCCACGCCCCTGGCATTAGTTAGTCTAGTGGTATAGTGGGGGGCTGGCCGCCCCCACGCCCCTGGCATTAGTTAGTCTAGTGGTATAGTGGGGGCTGGCCGCCCCCACGCCCCTGGCATTAGTTAGTCTAGTGGTATAGTGGGGGCTAGCCGCCCCCCACGCCCCTGGCATTAGTTAGTCTAGTGGTATAGTGGGGGCTGGCCGCCCCCACGCCCCTGGCATTAGTTAGTCTAGTGGTATAGTGGGGGCTGGCCGCCCCCACGCCCCTGGCATTAGTTAGTCTAGTGGTATAGTGGGGGCTGGCCGCCCCCACGCCCCTGGCATTAGTTAGTCTAGTGGTATAGTGGTATAGTGGGGGCTAGCCGCTGGCATTAGTTAGTCTAGTGGTAAAGGGGGGCTGGCTCCCCACCGCTCCACCACCCCTCGAGAACTTTTCCCACATCTAAACACGTCTTTGTAATATGTTACAACTATATTCTAGCCTTCAAACGACCAGACATCAAATACTTGCTTGCCGACATGTATCGTAATATACTTTTTGCACTAACAATCATACGTGCCGCACTAAAAGATTCACTGTTACTCTTTAAATACGTATAAAAAGAAAAATAAATTTAAATAAATGTAATTTAATTGTATAAAAAACATAATAGTTAGAGAAATAAAAATACTAAAAAACTGTTTGCTCTAAAAGAACTTTAAACTAAAAATTTTTCGGATCTCTTGGGAATCGAACCCTGCAGCACTCAATTATATAGAAACTAACTCTGCCACTGAGCCACAAATTGCTTACTAAGTTGGCCTATTGTACACGTATTTTATATCGAATATCGCTAATAGCAGCCATTTCTACCATTTTTTCTGCTTTTTCATACATTTCTGCTCGTTGCATCGCAACGCTTCTACCTAAAAATACGAGTCGCATGTCGTTACAGAGATAACATCAAGGCGCATTCATCCAATGCATTTTCAAATTATGTCAACAAATTTTTCGGCTGCTAGGCGCCAAAATATTAATTTTCACCTGTTCTGGCAGGTAATCAAACAGGTATTAAGACCTGTTAACCTAAGAATCAGTTTTCAAAACTGATTTAGCTGCATAATGCATCCATAGTGCTGTTTTTAGACACCAAACTTGAGTCTCTAGGTCTCGCCAATGCAGAGTTATTAGCAAAAGTATGCTCAAAATTTGCCCAAAAATGGCCTACTCAAAATTCGGAGCCAATTTTCTCAAAAATACGAATTTTCCAGCCATATTGGCGTATGACCGGTGTAACTTCAGCTATTCGACTAAACAATATTGAAAATGCAGAAAAATCGGTGCGCAAAATTTCTTATTTTTCGACTTCAAAGTTTGTACCCCAAATGGGCCGTTTTTCACTTAACAGGTAAAAAGTACCTGTTAACAGGTATTTTTTCCAGAGTGTCTTGCGCCATTCGAACGGGCATCCGATGGGCTACAATTTGACACCACATTCGAAAAAATTCGCCCAGTAATAAAAATTTTTCTTTAACAACATATGCTTTTTTGGTCGAGTCCCCCGGCCTCTTTTTTCCCCGGTTTCCGGGTCACTGCTCCGCACAGGTAGGTCCAAATGCTTAGAAAATTTAGGAAAACAAATTTCCATATGTTTGACACGTTTTGTTAAAATTTCAACACCGTAGCTTAAAACACTTTCTTATTTTTGGAGACTACTTTTTGAAAACGTGACCCAAATTTTCAAAAACACTCTTTTTGACCCTTGTAGCCATATAGAGCAGCAATGAATGGCCCAATCAAGCAGATCTCAGCATTTCCGAATAAAAGACATCCATTTGAGTGATTTGGGTTGAAAAATTGAAAAAATCAAGATTTGCATCTGTATAGGATAAGCCTCTTTAAAGTGCACAAACGGTTTGTACTTTTAAAGTGCAGATAGGCAGCCATGTCAAAAGTACATTTTAGCCCAAAAAATTATAGCGCATCTAAAAGCCCCAGGTGTTGTTTACATTATGCAGCAGCTCAAAAGCCGCGCTATTGCGCGTCCTTTTCGCTGCAGTACGGGCAAGGTTGAAAAACATGTACAAAAAATTGGCCGAAAAATTGCATTTTTAAAAATCAGATGCAGTTTGCTCAAAAATACGAATTTTCCAGCCATATTGGCGTATGACCGGTGAAACTTTAGCTATTCGACTAAACAATATTGAAAATGCAGAAAAATCGGTGCGCAAAATTTCTTATTTTTCGACTTCAAAGTTTGTACCCTAAAATGGGCCGTTTTTCACTTAACAGGTAAAAAGTACCTGTTAACAGGGGTTTTTTCAGGAGTGTCTTATGTCATTCAAAAGGGCATCCGATGGGCTACAATTTGACACTACACTCGAAAAAATTCGCCCCATTTTAAAAAAATTTCCTTAACAACGTTTGATTTTCTGCAGAGCCCCCGGCCTCTTTTTTCCCTGGTTTCCGGGTCACTGCTCAGCACAGGTAGGTCCAATGCTTAGAAAATTCAGGAAAACAAATTTCCAAATGTTTGACACGTCGTGTTAAAGTCTCAACACCGTAGCATAAAACGCTTCCTTATTTTTGGGGACTACTTTTTGAAAACGTGACCCAATTTTTCGAAAATGTCGTTTTTAGGCACTCTTTGGCACCTAGGCAGGTTATTGATGGCCCAATCGGCCAAATCTCAATGTTTCCGAATAGAAGACATCCATTTGAGTAATTTGGTGTAGAAATATTAAAAAATAAAGTTTTCCATCTCGACGCCATAGGCCTCACAAAAGTGCACTAAAAATTTGTACTTTTAAACAGCAGATAGGCAGCCATGTGAAAAGTACATTTTAGCCCTAAAAACTATAGCGCATCAAACAGCCCCAGGTGTTATTGACGCTATGAGGCAGCTCAAAGGCCGCGCTATCGCGCGTCCTTTTCGCTGCGGTGAGGCAAAGTTGAAAAAAATGCCGATTTTTCGACCTCAAAAAACACGTTTTTTGTACTTTTACCCTAAAAGTTAAAGTACAATCAAAAAATCCATTTCTGATCATTGTAGCGTTTGAATGCCCGCGTTTACTGAGCCCACTCGCTAAGCGCTGCCATATTCTCAATCCTTATTTTTTGAGATCAAAGTTTTTGACAAAGTCGAAAAAACGCAGTTTTTGGTTGCCATGGCAACCAAAACGCGTTGCCATAGCAACCAACTATTGTGCATCCGATAGCGCTAGGTCTTTGACACATTTTGGCAAAAACTGTTTGTAAATCGGTTGTACCGTTTTTTATTGGCAGCGTTTAAAAGTTGAAAAACGTCATTTTTAGTGTGTCACATCTGTTGCACATCTTATCAGGGACGATTTCGCAAAAGTAAGCAGTATAGAAAAAAATTCTCGCTTCGCTCGCATTTTTTTCTATACTACTTACTGGCTCATCGTCCCACAACTAGTAAAATGAAGACGCTGTCGTCTTCAAAGGTGGGACGATGGTTTTAATGTTTGTAACTTTTACGGCTTTGACCTGTTTATTAAACCCAAATTAAGAACTTAATTAAGAAGCAATAATTGAGTGTGCCACTCAGGCGCAGGGCCACCCTAGCAGTTAGAAAGAGCACAGCATATTTGGCTAATGATATTTGCGCAGCTAAGCTCAGTTTGGGCAGACACCAACCAACAGTTAACACATTTGTCATTCTGTCTGGACTCCGTCCGTGCTGTGCATCAAAATGCGAAGCGTTAATGTTCACCGCTACAATCAGAGTTGCCAAATAAGCGCAAGATACTTTGCTGCATGGAAGACAATTAAACCTTTGTAATTATATATTTAACGCTAACAACACATTCGATCAGTAAGATTTTATTTTCATACATTTACATTTATAAACACAAAGTTAAAATACAGTAACTGTTTGAACAATTTTAAAAATGCTTAACAAAAACAAACTAAAAATTTACGCGATTCAAACACGGGTTTTCCCCTCCTCTCTCTCCCTCTCTCATCTTCTCTCTCCTCTCCTTTATCTCCTCTCTGCTCTGTCATCTCTCTACTTTCTACCCTCTCCTCTCTCCCTTATCCTCTCGCTTCTCTCTCCTCTCCCTCTTCTCATCTCTACTCATTTATCTATTCTCTCTCGTCTTTTCGGCTCTACTCCCTCCTGTCTCCTCTTTCACCTCTCTTACCCCCTCTCCTCTCTCCTCTCAATTCCCTCATCTCTTCTCTCGCCTTTATTCTCTTTTTTCTTTTCTCTAATCTATCCCTTTTAATTCTCTCTTTTCATGTTCTCTTTCATCTAATATTTTATCTACTCTTTCCTTTTCTCTTTTCTCTATTCCCTTTCATTTAGCCATTAGTACACAAAACTACCCTCAGTCCAAATGCACTGTCATCCCTGCTTCTCCTGCTGCTCTTGTTGCGTTGTCTGCTGTTGCGGCTGCTCTTGTTGCTTTGTCTGCTGTTTTTTTTTTCCAGCAGTTACGGGCAATGTGCCCTATTTTCTTACAGACGAAGCATCTCTCTACAATATAGAAATGATTGTAAGCGTTTTTGCTATTTATATACATACGTGTATGTATATACACATTTATACTAATTCAGACTTACTTTGCACTGAACCCTTCCCGCCTCCTCTTCCTCCACCATCTCCTCCTCCTCCGCCATCTCCTCCTCCGCCGCCATCTCCTCCTCCGCCTTGCCCGCCTCCGCCTCCGCTTCCGCCTCCGCTTCCGCCTCCGCCTCCGCCTCGTCCGCCTCCGCCTCCGCCTCGCCCGCCTCCGCCTCTGCCTCGCCCGCCTCCGCCTCGCCCGCCACCGCCTCGCCCGCCTTCGCCTCGCCCGCCTCCCTGTTCATTGAAATATAGTTTTACGATCATCTGAAAGAAGAAAGTTGTGCAACTAATATTAGCTGTGTGACTGTCTGTCTGTAATGTGTCGTCTGTACATAGACTGCACTGCTCGTATAAATTCTCAATAGGCTAATCACGAACATTACTTTGAGTTGGTATTTGACTACCTTATCAACTTTTATAAATTAAATGGAACGAATTCAAAATTTTATAAAATTCTATTAAAATGAAAATTGTATTTTTTAAGAAACGGAATAAAAAAGTACTCAAAAGGGAGAGTAGCAAAGCTTAGCTGCTAATATAAGTAGAATACACTTTGACAGGAGTGACAATATGGCAATTTAATTACGTTAATTTATAAAACTGTTTAGGCTAATTTGTTAACCTTTGTTAATATTTGTAAAAAATCCTAATTATACTCCGTTTGCGCTAAGGCTATTGCGCTACTGGAAAATATTAATGTTTTAACGCTACTCAACTAAAAACGTTTTACAACGAACTTGTGCTGTCTTACGAAGATAGTGTAATCCATAGACAGGCCAACTAACAAACTGACAGTAAACAGTACATAGATAGTTAGACAGAAAACAGACATATGAACTTTGTCATATGGACAAAGAACTAAGGCCAAAAGACCTCATGACTGGGCCTAGTGAAGACTGAAAGAGAGAGAGAGAGAGAGAGAGAGAGAGAGAGAGAGAGAGAGAGAGAGAAAGAGAGAGAGAGAGAGAGAGAGAGAGAGAAAGAGAGAGAGAGGGAGAGAGGAGAGAGAGAGAGGGAGAGAGGAGAGAGGAAGGAGCCAAAGAGTTTTAGTGGCGAATGGAATTTAAATTTGCTTTGCTTTCTTGGATTTAAAGGACAAGGAGCCTGCCATGTCAGCCATCAGTTAAGCGTAGACTTTAACCTTTGGCATAGGGCTAATACGCATTTGGCCAAAATCATATCCAGATCAGGGAGGTGATATTTATTTTCCGATTGGTACTGAACCCTGAACAAAACAGATACAGGCAGTAGATATAAGAGAGAGAAGACTGAGGGGAGAAAGGAAAGAAGTAGAGAGTAGGGGTCACTGCATAAAGTTGTTGTCGAATGGAGCTTTAATTAACTCTTACTGCTTCTATAGATATTATAGATTAAATAGACGTACATATGGTTCATAGATAGATACATAAATGGATAGATGGACAGAAAAAGAGACAAACATACAATCTGACAGACAGATAAACAGATGAACAGAAAGATAGTTAAACGGCTGAACAGACAGAAAGACAGACAAACAGACAAACAGACAAACCGACAGACAGACAGACAGACAGACAGACAGACAAACAGAGAGACAGAGAGACAGACAGACTGTTGAAGAGATGAACATACGATCAGACAGACTTAGACAAACACTCTGGAAAAACATACAAGTGTGTACACTAAATGTGAAAAGTTGTCTAATATAACAAGATGCTAACTGGTTAAGAAAATAGGGTATTATTAAACAGAGAGTGAGAGACTTTTACAGAAAAAATGCTAAGCATAACACTTAATAAATGCACAATTTCATTTGCAGTTTGGACGTATCAATGGAATTTGAACAGTATTCAAGTATCTGATTGTAGGGAAAGTTTTCGGAATTTTTAAAACATTTCAATACAACTTTTTTCTTGAATTTTCTAGAACTTTTTCATGAGTATAAATACGGTATTACTTATTCCCAGTCCGAGTCCCATTCCCAGTCCACCATCAAGACCTCCAGGGTGTAGGATTGGTAGCTCGTACAAGCGCTACAAGAATGGACAACTGGGCCTTGAGGACACGTCTTGAAGTGAGCGTTCACCTGAACTCAATGATGACGATGCCCTGGAAGTGCTCATCGCGTAGAACAATCAGCAGACAACAGGCGTTATGTTTTGAAATCTAAAAGCTAAACTCAAGTGCTGGGTGTCGCATAAACTGGCAACTCGTGACCTAGATATCTGGCCATTCTCAATGCTGCTGACGCTGGGTTGGGAAGTTCTTCTCCACCCATATTACAGCCCAGATCTTGTGCCTACCGACTACCACCTTTTGCCGCGCTCAGCCAGTCCATGGCTGCTCACAGCTTCAAAGATGAGGAGGACTTGGAGAAGCATCTGCGTGACTTATTCGACTCTCACAACTCCGAGTGGTACCGCAAAAGCATCCATTCTCTGTATGGACGTTGGCAGGAGGTTATTGCCTCTGATGCAAATTACATTGAATACTAATAAATTAATAAAAATAATAATAAGTTTGAATGAAGTGAATATTGTAGTAAATATTCCGAGAACTTTTACTACAATCATCAGATAAGCATCGTTGTTAGAAAAAGTTTTTCAACTTTAAGTCTCGCTGTAGCGATCGCATGCATGCCAGTCGTTGAGTACCCGTCGTTGAAAGTTTGACACCAGACCGCCCAGCAGGTGAATGAACAACTGGCACTGCGTACCACCTTGGTTGCTGTCGGTGAACATCTTGCATGTCAGGTACGCTGCAGTTGTAAATGACTTAGTCGCAACGCCCTGGCTCGTGTTACATGTAAATGTCAAATTGGATTACAACTTTTATCAAAAAACAAATAGTGTGTCATATAGTCATGACAATGGTGAATAATACAAATGAAAGCTTACCTTAATTGCAGTGCTTTTCGTTTTTCTAAATTTCAGAAACAGTTTTTCAACTGTATGTCTCGCTGTAGCGATCGCATGCATGCCAGTCATTGAAAGTTTGACACCAGACCGCCCAGCAGGTGAATGAACAACTGGCACTGCGTACCACCTTGGTTGCTGTCGGTGAACATCTTGCATGTCAGGTACGCTGCAGTTGTAAATGACTTAGTCGCAACGCCCTGGCTCGTGTTACATGTAAATGTCAAATTGGATTACAACTTTTATCAAAAAACAAATAGTGAGTCATATAGTCATGACAATGGTGAATAATACAAATGAAAGCTTACCTGAATTGCAGTGCTTTTCGTTTTTCTAAATTTCAGAAACAGTTTTTCAACTGTATGTCTCGCTGTAGCGATCGCATGCATGCCAGTCATTGAAAGTTTGACACCAGACCGCCCAGCAGGTGAATGAACAACTGGCACTGCGTACCACCTTGGTTGCTGTCGGTGAACATCTTGCACGTCAGGTACGCTGCAGTTGTAAATGACTTAGTCGCAACGCCCTGGCTCGTGTTACATGTAAATGTCAAATTGGTTTACAACTTTTTGTCATTTAAATAAAAAAACAAATAGAGGGTGTCATATAGTCATGACAATGGTGAATAATACAAATGAAAGCTTACCTGATTTGCAGTGCTTCTGGTCTTTCTAAATGTTTCGCAACTACACGAATGGAGTACTGATGATATGGATGCGAAAGAAGCATTTCATGTACAAACAGTAGAAAGAAGTGGAAAAATAAATTGTCAAAAATGCTTGAAATGTAACAATTTTGAGCTGAGGAAAAAATCCATATACGGAACAACAAGAATACCGAATGCATAAAAACACATTTTAATGAATGAAATAACGCATACAATAAAAATTATGGAATTATATTCATATACAGTATGTCAGTGAACCTAATCATCCCTTCACCCAATTTCAACCGGACCATATTTCATTCTAGATAGCTCGTATTGCCCCGTCTTTTCCCAATAAACCCACAGTTGCTTTAGAAGCAGCCAGAATCCGCAATTCCCAAATAATTATTTGGCCAAGAACCCAAGATCCCCTCTAATCACCAAACGTATTCACGAAGCCAGGATCTCCTCTGATCAGCAGAGTATTTGAAAAGCCAAAATCCCTTCTAATCATCACAGTAATTGAGAAGCCACGTACATTCCCATCTAATCATCACAGTATTTGAGAGCCCATAATCTTTTTTAATCACCCAAAGTATTTGAGAGCCCAAGATCCCCTCTAATCACCCAAAGTATTTGAGAGCCCAAGATCCCGTCTAAACACCAAAGTATTTGAGAAACTATCTCCTCTAGTCCCGAAATTACGTAAGAAGCCAATATAGTAGACGAAATTTAAAATCAATCTAAGACAAAAAACCAAAATACAAAGTAACAAAACACTTGCTTTTTTAGCACTAATACGATTCTGACAGGTCATTCGCACACTTTGTGCTATAATTTATCAGGTTGCACCTTTAAAATGCACCTTCTCGTTTCACCTTGTCAGACGTGTTTGCGTGTCAGCCCTGCAGCGTATCATTCAAGGTTTGCTGTTGTAAACCCGTGCCCTTTGCAGTTTAAGGTGTTTATTTAATTTGAATGTTCCTACACTTAAAATGCACTTTTAAGGCGAAACCGGATATACCGTTAACTATAAAGGTCCTATTCATATGACTTTAATTTGTTACTCTACTGGGAAATAATTATCAGTAGATTCTTAATAAATATTTATGAATGTAACTCCGACCATTAAATATGTCGATTGAACCAATTTAGTTTACACATGGCTTAGTAGCGGATGTAGGATTTTTATTCGATAGGGATGAACAGGGCGCCTACCTATAAAGTACAATTTGGTGCCGAACACGTGCTAAAGTGCTTCCAAATCAAGGAATATTTGGTGGGGGGCTGTCAGCACTTAAGGGCGCTATGAATCTTACTCAAATCGTGTATTGAGTTATTATTCAGTTTTTCCCACCAAAATTTCTTCCTAAAAATACTGCTAAATGACACTCACATAAACAATTAGAACAACCTTTAAAACTGCATGGCACTCACAGCTCTGAGTTCTGGTACTCCTCTGACTGGTTTTGTCGTTTCAACAAGCTTCTTTTTTAATTTATCGGGCACTTTGGTATAAACATTTTAGACTATACTCTCACAACAGAAAAGGAAACTACTTACATACTTATAAACTGTTGTTAAAGACGTTATAGTCTTGGAATAATTGCAATTATTGAGAGATTATTGAGCAACTACTAGAACTGTGAATATTTTTATACTTTTCGTAATTAATGTCTTACTAACTACAATCCTACAAAATAAAAGATCTCCTTTGTGTTTGTATATTTTCTTGCTCAATAATTCTTTATATGATACATTTTAACTGGCTTAGCTACCAAGATAACACCTATGCATACATATTTAAGAAGCTTATTCAACAGACACCGAATAGTCACGCAACAGCACGAGACTTATCTAACCAACAGGCATAAGTACCCGCCAGAATTATCTGCGTAACTCAGGCCGAAAATTTATTAGACTGACACTCAATCACAATTCATATATTATCCTTGTGACCCAACAGCAAACTATTGACAGCACTTTGGCATAACTCGTCAATAGTCTACCCTGGCACACGTGTCAGCCCCACGCTTCACAGAGTGAAAGCCTTGCGCGTTGCTTTACTTATCCATTTTATACAATATTTAAAAACGAATTTAAAAGAAATACCCCGAAATCAAACCTCTTTTTCAAATATTAAAATGAATTTAAATTGATTAAATAAACTATTCAACTTTTGACTGATAAACTGAGCAAGGTGGCTGATAACACTGTATGGTTAATTAAAAAGTGATTTAAAACGACTTAAGACGACTTGAAATGCTTATTTTGCTTTATACTTCCCAATCCCAATCTAACGAAATTAAATCAGTCCTATATAGCTATTCAAAGCCTAGGAGAAACGGCTATTTAAGAACAAAACACTGTACTACACTTAACACACACAAAAGCAACGCGCAAGACTTTCATTAAGACCGCAAACACCGTTTTTTCTCAGAGCCATTGTTTGCTCTATATTATATAGATTCGTGCACATTTTCAGTTAAAAACTGCCAAATACTGCTGGCTCATTTCTCGCACAAATCTAATAATCGCTTCTGTTCATTTACCTGTGCTACAATACCGCCTGTAGAAAATAGGCGCTGAAATCTAACGAAATCGCAACAGGTAACAAACAGATCAGACAAAGCACGAACTCTACTCACGGCAGTGTAGTACAGACCTGCTGGCGGCGACTTGCGGCCCTTGCCCAGCTGTACAAACGCCTTGTCAATCGTTAGGCCTTGCGACTTGTGAATAGTGATTGCCCAGGCTAGCCTCAGCGGAAACTGATGTCTCGACAAGCTGGCGCCTCGCTGAAGCCACTGGCTTGATACTGGTAGAATTGGCACAACAGAAACTGTCGTGCACACTCGCTGCTACTACTATTACCATCTTCTCTGGGCAGCCGCATGGCTTGCATTGCCGGGCCATTGTAGCGCTCGAATTCAACCCAAACGCAGTCGGGCAAATCATTTGGCGGCTTCTTTCCATTCGCGTAGCAGATGCCACGAACCGTACCAACCGAGCCATTCACCAGGCCATTTTGCACAGATAGGTTCCGAGTCAACATCACACGTGCTCCAATCGCCAGAAATAGTCGCCTGGCTAGGCCTGTCTCCGATTTCTGCTTGCTACTATCAGCAGCATTGTTGCCAATCAGCGGTTGCCTTCCAGTACAAGTTGCATTGATTATCCGCACCGGATTGTTATCATCGACAATTTTTCGCAGCTCCTCACAATTGGCATTAGACACATCTTCATTTGTGTGGTACAATAGCGTGCATTTGCCATCAACATCTAGCGGTAGCATGTCTGCAGCTGCTACTTGACACTTGTCCATTACAGTCTTCCAAATGGCTTCGGTTACTTTGCTTCGCGAAGAGACTCTAAAATGCTGGCAAAC
>NIVC01000797.1:365000-442721 GCA_002269645.1 Macrostomum lignano | reverse complement strand
CAGTAGAAAGACAATGGAGGTGTATTTTAAATACACACATTTTCCTTTGTCTGTATCTCCAAAAATATTCAACCAATTGCCATGAAAATCCTGAACACGGCTAAAATTTTCCGCTCTATTTGATGAAGCAACTTCGAGAATCACAAAAAATTGGCATCGTCGAGATATTCAGCGATTCTCCTCGGGGGGTGTCTGTGGCAAAACCACCAACATTGGCCAAATTTTTCTGCTCACAAAACCTCATCATGAAACCAGGTCGGCTCAACAAACTATGCATATCAGTCGCAGGGACTTTTGCTCTCAGCATCCCAGGCACCAGGGTCACCTTCATCACCGTCTGGAGCATCGCGGCGACCGTCGGGACCTTCAACAAAAGCACCCGATCGGTATCTCACAGACGGCTGCGTTCCCAAAACTGAAATGGAAGAATCCTCTTCTGCATGCAGCATTCAGTCAGTAGACACAATCGGTGAATGAAATGGACGATGGCAACCCTCTAGGCTGAACTGTAGACATACAGGCGACCTTCGGGACCTTCAACGGAGTGCCACCACGCGGCCCCGATGAGCTGACACCGCCAACATCGTGATTTTTCTATCAAGGCACCAAACCAGGCATGTCTGCATATTATATTCAATGGTCCTGCACCATGTTCAGCATTCAGCTCTGTCTGGACGACCTTCGGGACCTTCAACGGAGTGTCACACGCGGCCCTGACAAGCAGGCACCCCCTGCTTTGTGTTTTGAGTTTTTTTTAAGTAGAAAGCAATTTTACAAAGTCTATGTCACTGATGAATGACCCATCTAGCTATTTGAGTATCTGTGGTCTGGCCTTACAAGAGCTCACCCATCCAGTAGTTGGAGCCGGGCGAACCGAACCCGTTCACGTAGGCGTCCCAGTCCTGCGCAAACGACAGGCTGTCATCAACGCGTCGTTGGAAGACCACCCACTGGCCCGGGTCGCACGCGATGGACGGCAGATTGACCGTGCGAAGATTTTTATAACGAACAATTTTATTATCAATTTGTGCGCTGAAGCTGAACTGGATGGAGCGCCACACAGTTTCCGGGTTGCTGGCCACAGATTCTTTCAACTGCTGGCACCGGTAGAATGTCGGACAGATGAAGACCAGAGCGCTAGTTGCGTTGAAATGCCGGCTGCACAGTGATGCGCATCTTGTGATGATGCAACGCCATCAGCGCGCTGTCCACTTTGGTGTCGATGTCGATCAGGGTGAAATCCGACGTTGAAGTCATGTTCAATGTGATGGGCAGCTCAAGCTGGTGTCTCAGGTACAAACCATTGTAGCTGAGTGGCTCGCACACTGTCTCATAGGTGAGCACTGGCTGCGACTCGACTGGATCAGCGAGGGTTGGCCGGCAAATTCCTGTAACTGTAATTAGCAAAACAGCTGCTAAAATTTGAGTTGGCATTTCAACAAGCTTATTTTGAAATAAACTGTTGTTCGAATTAGATCACTTGACTTGAATTCTCACTTGTGCTTGCATCTATATACAGACTAATTTAAATCTGGTTAAAAACTGATTTGTTTGAAATTTCACAGCCTGTTCTTCGCCTTACACCTGTGTAGCATTTCCGGTGTTGTTAATTTATTGCTCCGAAGATGAAGGCAAGGAGACTATGATGGCTGCGTTGGCTTAGAACTGCAGATTGGCTTCGTGACATCTCTTTATTAATGGAAAATAGCGGTATATGTTGTGCTCCTTGATAGACAGTTTTAGTGTCACCTGTTAGACAGGATTGTGTCACGTGTTAGACAGGATTGTGTCACCTGTTAGACAGGATTGTGTCACGTGTTAGACAGGATTGTGTCACCTGTTAGACAGGATTGTGTCACGTGTTAGACAGGATTGTGTCACCTGTTAGACAGGTTTAGTGTCACCTGTTAGACAGGATAGTGTCACCTGTTAGACAGGATAGTGTCACCTGTTAGACAGGATAGTGTCACCTGTTAGATAGAAATATCACCTGTTAGATAGAAATATCACCTGTCAGACCAATAGTAATTACTCACCATGCAGTTAAAAAACTCAGTCAAATATTTGTGTTCATCATAACCTCCTACTTGAAGTAGTGGCGACAAATTTAACTTTGTTTTAGATAAAACCATTTACATAAACACTGACACATTCTGGGTACGGTAGATTGGGGTGGAGCAATTCATCATAAAACTCCTCAAAGATGTTTTTCAAACCTTTCTTGGCTAATCTTCAATAGCTTGCCGAATCGGCAATATTGGCCGTGGCAATTACGTAGACTGTAATAGGCGCAGTAGGTGGCCAATTCAGAAGCATTATATCGTTTGAGATGATTGTCCCGAGTATAAAAATACTGAATATAACAGGAAAAACAGGCAAATTGGAAGTGGAAAAATAGAGATTTACCGATGCACCGAAGGGGCGCTAATCAACAGAAAGGTGAGGATGGGGAGAAGCGGGGATGGACCGTGAGACAGGATGTGGAATGTGTAAGGCAGGGGAAGGGACGGAGAGAGGGGAAAATAAGGTACAAAAAGGGGAGAAGAAGGTACAGAGAGGGGAGAAGAAGGGACAGAGAAGGGGGAAAGAAAGGGACGGAGAGGGGAGAAGAAGGGACGGAGAGGGGGAGAATAACGGAGAGGGGGGATGAAGGGACGGAGAGGGGGAAAAGAAGGGACGGAGAGGGGGAAAAGAAGGGACGGAGAGGGGAAAGAAGGGACGGAGAGGGGGAAAAGAAGGGACGGAGAGGGGGAAAAGAAGGGACGGAGAGGGGGAAATGAAGGTACGGGAGGGGGAAAAGAAGGGACGGAGAGGGGGAAAAGAAGGGACGGAGAGGGGGAAAAGAAGGGACGGAGAGGGGGAAAAGAAGGGACGGAGAGGGGGAAAGAAGGGACGGAGAGGGGCGAAGGTACGGAGAGGGGAAAAGAAGGGACGGAGAGGGGGCGAAGGTACGGAGAGGGGGAAAAGAAGGGACGGAGAGGGGGCGAAGGTACGAAGAGGGGGAAAAGAAGGGACGGAGAGGGGGCGAAGGTACGGAGAGGGGAAAAGAAGGGACGGAGAGGGGAGAAGGTACAGAGAGGTGGAAGGTAGGAACGGAGAGGGGGAAAAGAAGGGACTGAGAGGGGAAAAGAAGGGACGGAGAGGGGAAAAGAAGGGACGGAGAGGGGAAAAGAAGGGACGGAGAGGGGCGAAGGTACGGAGAGGGGAAAAGAAGGGACGGAGAGGGGGCGAAGGTACGGAGAGGGGGAAAAGAAGGGACGGAGAGGGGGAGAAGGTACAGAGAGGTGGAAGGTAGGAACGGAGAGGGGGAAAAGAAGGGACTGAGAGGGGGAAAAGAAGGGACGGAGCGGGGAAAAGAAGGGACGGAGAGGGGAAAAGAAGGGACGGAGAGGGGAAAAGAAGGGACGGAGAGGGGAAAAGAAGGGACGGAGAGGGGGAAAAGAAGGGACGGAGAGGGGAAAAGAAGGGACGGAGAGGGGAAAGAAGGGACGGAGAGAGGGCAGACAGAAGAAGAGGGTTCAGGCAAGAGTGGGGGAGAACAGGGTAGCTAAATAAAGATATAAGAGAAGAGAGCAAAAGCACACAAAGTCATGAAAAAGCAGTTAAAGAGGCGAAAATGAATCCACCCAAGACCAATGCTCACAAATCACCGCCCACGGCCGTCGCCGCCACACAGGATTATATTGTATTAAAACAGGGCCTTAACAACAATAAAAGCTGCAGATCGGCAAGACTTCTGCCGGCACTGCGTCCCCGTTACCCACGCGCGCTATTGCCTAACAATGCGACGAGTGACAAGCCGACCAGATATGCCGTGCGCCGTCGTGGTGGCTATTCTACATACTGCATTAGGGGCATGTATATGCTACTGTATATTGTTGCAGGAGGCCCAGGCTGCATGAATAAAACATCAGATTGGGAGCTAGTGTCCGCCACTAATAAAGAGAGGCTTATAGAACAGTATTATCCCCAATTCCATTCCCAAGACGCAAGCGTAGAGTGAATTGAGAATACCAGCTTTGATCCTTACAGTTTTAAATCATATGCATTGTTTGGCTTGCGCAATTTTTTACAGAATTTAGTTATTGAAGTTCAATTACTAGTTTCGTTGGCCGCATGTCAAAGGGAGTTCTTAGTGGCAGGACTGAGCAGACTAAGGAGAAGAATTGAAAGCCCAGTAAGCTGATTAATTAATGAGCACCTGCTCCAGATTGAGTTTAGGAATACCTTCTGCCTAGCTGTGTGTGTGCGCTGCGAGTTCAATTCCAGTTGGAATTCTCTGCTCACTGGCCTCAGCCACTGACTCATCGCTCAGCTACAGACCTTGCCAGCTGTCACCCAGATCACCTGGCTGTGTGTTAGGGATGCCATTACCTAACTGCAAGGGATGCCATTGTCTACTTGCAAGGGTATGCCATTGTCTAATTGCAAGGGTATGCCATTGTCTAATTGCAAGGGTATGCCATTGTCTACCTGCAAGGGATGCCATTGTCTACTTGCAAGGGTATGCCATTGTCTAATTGCAAGGGATGCCATTGTCTAATTGCAAGGGTATGCCATTGTCTACTTGCAAGGGATGCCATTGTCTACTTGCAAGGGTATGCCATTGTCTACCTGCAAGGGATGCCATTGTCTACTTGCAAGGGTATGCCATTGTCTACTTGCAAGGGTATGCCATTGTCTACTTGCAAGGGTATGCCATTGTCTAATTGCAAGGGATGCCATTACCTAACTGCAAGGGATGCCATTGTCTACTTGCAAGGGTATGCCATTGTCTAATTGCAAGGGTATGCCATTGTCTAATTGCAAGGGTATGCCATTGTCTACCTGCAAGGGATGCCATTGTCTAAATTGGAAGGGATGCCATTGTCTACTTGCAAGGGTATGCCATTGTCTACTTGCAAGGGTATGCCATTGTCTACTTGCAAGGGTATGCCATTGTCTACTTGCAAGGGATGCCATTGTCTACTTGCAAGGGTATGCCATTGTCTAATTGCAAGGGTATGCCATTGTCTACTTGCAAGGGATGCCATTGTCTACTTGCAAGGGTATGCCATTGTCTAATTGCAAGGGTATGCCATTGTCTAATTGCAAGGGTATGCCATTGTCTACTTGCAAGGGTATGCCATTGGCTACTTGCAAGGGTATGCCATTGTCTAATTGCAAGGGTATGCCATTGTCTAATTGCAAGGGTATGTCATTGTCTAATTGCAAGGGTATGCCATTGTCTAATTGCAAGGGTATGCCATTGTCTACTTGCAAGGGATGCCATTGTCTAATTGCAAGGGATGCCATTGTCTAATTGCAAGGGTATGCCATTGTCTAATTGCAAGGGTATGCCATTGTCTACTTGCAAGGGTATGCCATTGTCTACTTGCAAGGGTATGCCATTGTCTACTTGCAAGGGATGCCATTGTCTACTTGCAAGGGTATGCCATTGTCTACTTGCAAGGGTATGCCATTGTCTAATTGCAAGGGTATGCCATTGTCTACTTGCAAGGGTATGCCATTGTCTAATTGCAAGGGTATGCCATTGTCTAATTGCAAGGGATGCCATTGTCTAATTGCAAGGGTATGCCATTGTCTACTTGCAAGGGTATGCCATTGTCTAATTGCAAGGGTATGCCATTGTCTAAATTGGAAGGGATGCCATAGTCTAAATTGGAAGGGATGCCATTGTCTAATTGCAAGGGATGCCATTGTCTACTTGCAAGGGATGCCATTGTCTACTTGCAAGGGTATGCCATTGTCTACGTGCAAGGGATGCCATTGTCTACGTGCAAGGGATGCCATTGTCTACGTGCAAGGGTATGCCATTGTCTACGTGCAAGGGATGCCATTGTCTACGTGCAAGGGATGCCATTGTCTACGTGCAAGGGATGCCATTGTCTACGTGCAAGGGATGCCATTGTCTACTTGCAAGGGTATGCCATTGTCTAATTGCAAGGGTATGCCATTGTCTAATTGCAAGGGTATGCCATTGTCTAATTGCAAGGGTATGCCATTGTCTAATTGCAAGGGTATGCCATTGTCTAATTGCAAGGGATGCCATTGTCTAATTGCAAGGGTATGCCATTGTCTACTTGCAAGGGTATGCCATTGTCTAATTGCAAGGGTATGCCATTGTCTAAATTGGAAGGGATGCCATTGTCTAATTGCAAGGGATGCCATTGTCTAATTGCAAGGGATGCCATTGTCTACTTGCAAGGGTATGCCATTGTCTACGTGCAAGGGATGCCATTGTCTACGTGCAAGGGATGCCATTGTCTACGTGCAAGGGTATGCCATTGTCTACGTGCAAGGGATGCCATTGTCTACGTGCAAGGGATGCCATTGTCTACGTGCAAGGGATGCCATTGTCTAATTGCAAGGGTATGCCATTGTCTAATTGTAAGGGTATGCCATAGTCTAAATTGGAAGGGATGCCATTGTCTAATTGTAAGGGTATGCCATTGTCTAATTGTAAGGGTATGCCATTGTCTAATTGCAAGGGATGCCATTGTCTAATTGCAAGGGATGCCATAGTCTAAATTGGAAGGGATGCCATTGTCTACTTGCAAGGGATGCCATTGTCTACTTGCAAGAGTGTCATTTTCTAGTTGAGAGGGATGCCAAAGTGTCAGACCAAGAGGGTCAGAGGGGTCGGAGGGGTCAGAGTGGTCAGAAGGGTTAAAAGGGTCGGAGGGTCAGAGGGTCAGATGGGCCAGAGTGGTCAGAGGAGTCAGAGTGGTCAGAAGGGTTAAAAGGGTCGGAGGGGTCAGAGGGGTCAGAGGGGTCAGAGGGGCAGAGGGTCAGAGTGGGTCAGAGGGTCAGATGGGTCAGAGGGGTCAGAGGGTCAGAGTGTCAGAGGGGGCCAGATGACCACCTTTGACACACTAACCATCTTGAGCTGTACTCACTGAGCGCTGTGTTGTATGTAGCTGTTTCTCACCCTAAAAAGGTGCAGTTCTACCCAAATTCTCAAACTGCAGTAGGCTATAGCAATTTCAAATATGCAGGTGTTGGCTAAAAACACTAAGAAAAAAAGCAAGACAGAAGCCGATTAAGTAAATCAAAGCAATTTATTTAAAAACAATAATAGACAAAGAAACAAGCAAACCGACCACACTTTGAGCAAGCCCCAGCTGCCCGATCATAAAAATTGTTTGGCTAACAATTTTTAATGGATAGCTCAATTTTATGTTGGATGCACAGCGGGGGTCTCAAAGCTGTGGTATTTTCGGCTTTCAGAAAATTTGCATCCCAATTATCTAAGACTATTTGCTTACGGATGTGGACAGATGTGGAGGGTGACTGGGAAATGTGAAGAGAGACTGGGAGAGATGTAGAGAGAGACTGAGAGAGATGTGGAGAGAGACTGGGAGAGATGTGGAGAGAGACTGAGAGAGATGTGGAGAGATACTGAGAGAAATGTGGAGAGAGACTGAGAGAGATGTGGAGAGAGACCGGGAGAGATGTGGAGAGAGACTGAGAGAAATGTGGAGAGAGACTGAGAGAGATGTGGAGAGAGACTGAGAGAGATGTGGAGAGAGACCGGGAGAGATGTGGAGAGAGACTGAGAAAAATGTGGAGAGAGACTGAGAGAGATGTGGAGAGAGACTGAGAGAGATGTGGAGAGAGACCGGGAGAGATGTGGAGAGAGACTGAGAAAAATGTGGAGAGAGACTGAGAGAGATTCCGAGAGAGACTGAGAGAGATTCAGAGAGAGACTGAGAGATTCAGAGAGAGACTGAGAGAGATTCAGAGAGACTGAGAGAGATTCAGAGAGAGACTGAGAGAGATTCAGAGAGAGACTGAGAGAGATTCAGAGAGAGACTGAGAGAGATTCAGAGAGAGACTGAGAGAGATTCAGAGAGAGACTGAGAGAGATTCAGAGAGAGACTGAGAGAGATTCAGAGAGAGACTGAGAGAGATTCAGAGAGAGACTGAGAGAGATTCAGAGAGAGACTGAGAGAGATTCAGAGAGAGACAGGTAGCAGTGGTCTCGCAAAACTTGCCTTTTGTCTCTTGCTTTAATTAGTCTTTGTTTAAGAATTGCTCAACCACAAATATCGATAGGGCAAAGCGCAGTGTTTTTTTTGGCTCAGATTTGTAATTTTTGAGTAATTGAAATTTTCTGAATTGAACTGCTAAGTAATCAATTGTTTAAATATTGCAGAGGCTCGTACACTCTGCCTAAGGGGGGTCATGGGTGTGAACCGCATGAGGTCACAGCCGGAGCGGTGGTCGAGTTCTCCCGGACGCGTGACCCTGTTGGCTCGAATTTGTGCCCCTTGGCATGAGCTGCTGGGGTTGGGTCTGCGCACGAATTCAAACCGAGAGGGCCCAGCGTCTCTGGGGTTCACTTTGTCAGCTGGTCAGTTCCTGCTTACCTGCCTTCTGTCTGCTGTGGATTCTCAATTTTTAGCCAAATTTTGAAATAGAAATCAGAGAGCTGAATTCTAAGCGGCAAAAGTCAAAGCTGGACCGGCAGGCGGGCGGGCTCTTTATTTTACAAAAAAAACCAAAAGGCTACAGAAGCTTTGGTTGCTTTTTGCACGGAGGATTTATATATACTGATCAAGGCTAGGGGGGCGTGAGTCCGGTCCCACCCCCACCCTCCCTTGCTCCCATGGGACCCCTGAACTGCTCCAACCCCTCCTCCCGCTCTCACCTTCCCTTCTCTCTCTCTATAGGGGGGCCATTTTGAAAGAAACAATGGCTTACGCTCAACCAAGGAGAACTTAGGAGCAGATTCTGGATTGACAACTTCTGGCCGGACAAGTGTAGGCTGATTTGCGTGACTCATGCTTGACTCGTATCTGAAAGTTCTCAAAGATTTGAACACAAAGATTTTTACTATAACGCAGTGGATTTGGAGAGAGGAGAGGGGAGTGAAGAGAGGAGAGAGGGAGAGTAGAGAGAGTAGAGAAAAGAGAGGAGAGAGGAGAGACAAGAGAGAGTAGAGAAGAGAGAGGAGAGAGGAGAGAGGAGAGAGGAGAGACGAGAGAGAGTAGAGAGGAGAGAGGAGAGAGGAGAGAGGAGAGAGGAGAGAGTAGAGGAGAGAGGAGAGAGGAGAGAGGAGAGAGTAGAGGAGAGAGGAGAGAGGAGAGAGGAGAGAAGAGAGAGGAGAGAGAGTAGAGAGAGAGAGAGAGAGGAGAGAGGAGAGAGGAGAGAGGAGAGAGGAGAGAGGAGAGAGGGAGAGAGGAGAGAGGAGAGAGAGTAGAGAAGAGAGAGAGAGAGGAGAGGGAGAGAGGAGAGAGGAGAGAGGAGAGAGGAGAGAGAGGGAGAGGAGAGAGGAGAGAGGAGAGAGGAGAGAGTAGAGAAGAGAGAGGAGAGAGGAGAGAGGAGAGGAGAGAGGAGAGAGAGTAGAGAAGAGAGAGGAGAGAGGAGAGAGGAGAGAGGAGAGAAGAGAGAGGAGAGAGGAGAGAGAGAGAGGAGAGAGGAGAGAGTAGAAGAGAGAGGAGAGAGGAGAGAGGAGAGAAGAAAAAATGATTTAGAGAGAAGCAAACATTAAAGCGGGGCGACTCTTGATTTAAAAACTGAAATCAATCACCAGTTACTCGTAGTTGTCTAATCCAGGCTCTTGGTTATGAAACTCCTTGCCCCAACTCGAAGGGAAAATAATACCCCTCCCTCAGTGGGGTTGAGACGGGTGAAGTTGTAAAATTTATTGTTACTAAGCCAGAACTGGCCTCTGTTCTCCACCTCCCCCGCCCTGCCAGTGAGCAGCTAAGAATTATTGGCAAAGCTTCAACAAGCAGGGCTTCAGTTTTATGATGACCTCTCCGACTCTCTCTCTCTCTCTCCTTTTCCCATTGCAGATTCAGCTTCCCAAAATTCTCTCCACGATGCATTTTCATTATTGCCATCGAGATTGGATTAAGGGTAAGGTTTAGCCAAGTAGAACGAAGTTGATTTCTAATAGTTGCAAGAGTCGGTTTTTTAAAAAAAACACACACACCCAGCGACATAGACTTTGGGAGGCGCGGTTGGTCAATTTCGCATTGTAAAATTGTAATAAATTTGTGTGTGTGCCCCGCGGACAAATTGCGGAGCGCACCCGTGAGAGAAACAGAGAGCCTAGAGCAGAGACCAGAGCTGGGAAAGCTGCTATTCATAGGACCGATTCTTTTTCTCATGGTTGTCGTTAAAATTTTGCTAATATGGCTGCATTTTTCTTCCTACTCAGATTGCTTAGGCGAATTGATTTTAAAGGGTTGAAATTTTCCCCTTTTGTTGGTGATTGGAGGAGAGGGGTCACGGGAAGCTAGAAAAGACTGCTAGAAGGGAACAGGGCGCTAGAAGGAGACAGGGGGCGCTAGAGAGACAGACAGGGCGCTAGAAGGGATCAGGGGCTCTAGAAGGGATCAGGGGGCTCTAGAGGGATCAGGGGGCGCTAGAAAGGGATCAGGCGGCGCTAGAAGGGATCAGGGGCGCTAGAGGGGGACAGGGGCGCTAGAAGTAGACAGGGGGCGCTAGAAGGAGACAGGGGGCGCTAGAAGGGGACAGGGGGCGCTAGAAGGAGACAGGGAGCGCCCACTCCGCCCAGTGCTCCCACAGAATCAAAGCACGCCCAGGAAGTCAGTGGAGCCATGACAAGGGGCTGATTCTTTATTCCCCAACCAAGTGCTCAGCCCAGCCCCTGTGCTCGGACCCGTGTGAACCTGTCAGGCAGAGGTGTGTTGGCACCGACAAGGCAAACAGGCAGAACAGCTTTTATTTCCCACAGAGAGGAGAATGCAGCTATTTATTAATCCCCAAAACGCCGCCTTCTAATGATAAGATAAGAACTGGAGGGGGTTTCCAAGCTTGAATAAAACTGACGGACTGGAGTGTGGACCGGACCAAGCATCTGACAGACAGGGATAGGGATTAGCCATATTAAAACTATCAGATATGAGTTCCTGCATGTACGCAAATCAGCCAGTCGGTGGCGCCGATCAAGAAGGCGTCAACAAGGTTGAAACAATGGGCGATGCGGCGCTGACTTACGGCCAGTATCTGCAGGTGAGATTGTTATTGATTCATAAATATGGATTAAAGGGACTTAATTAGCCCAGCAAATAGTTTGAGTCATAAAAGCTATCCCCATTAAATATCGTAGTATGACTCAAAAGTATAGTCTTGAGTCGTCATGATGAGACATATAGGAGTCATTAGTCTGTATAATGAGTCATAGCTATATGTGTCTTCAGCCTGTATTACGAGTCATAGATGTAGTCACCAACCTGTATCATGAGTCATACGAGTAGATATAGCCACCAAACTGCATGATGAGTCATAGATACAGTCACCAGCCTGTATGATGAGTCGTAGATATAGTCAATAGCCTGTATAATGATTCATAAATACAGTCATCAGCCTGTAAAATGAGTCATTAATATAGTCACTGGCCTGTATAATGAGTCATAGATACAGTTATCAGCCTGTATAATGAGTCATAGATACAGTCACCAGCCTGTATGATGAGTCATAGATACAGTCACCAGCCTGTATGATGAGTCATAGATACAGTCACCAGCATGTATGATGAGTCATATACCGATCTGTCCTCATTCGAGTCACTGTGCTCATTCTTAACTCTCCAATCCCACAGCTCAACAGTCTGTTGTCCTGCCAGCTACCGGTGGGTCAGACAGACAGCGGTCAGCCAGTTCACGATGAGCACCTGTTCATCGTGACCCACCAGGCGTTCGAGCTCTGGTTCAAGCAGGTGATCTTCGAGATCGACTCCGTGCGCCAGCTGTTCAGCGGGAAAGTCTTCGACGAAGGCAAAATGCTGCTGGTGATCAACCGGCTGAACCGCGTGGTGGTCATCATGAAGGTGAGGTCAGCTGGTTCACGAGCGCTCAGCTAATTCTCTCTGGTCTCTCTGGTCTCTCTCTGATCTCTCTCTGATCTCTCTCTGGTCTCTCTGATCTCTCTCTGATCTCTTTCTGATCTCTCTCTGATCTCTCTCTGATCTCTCTCTGATCTCTCTCTGATCTCTCTCTGGTCTCTCTGGTCTCTCTCTGGTCTCACTCTGGTCTCTCTCTGGTCTCTCTCTGATCTCTCTCTGATCTCTTTCTGATCTCTCTCTGATCTCTCTCGGATCTCTCTCTGGTCTCTCTGGTCTCTCTCTGGTCTCACTCTGGTCTCTCTCTGGTCTCTCTCTGATCTCTCTCTGATCTCTCTCTGATCTCTCTCTGGTCTCTCTCTGATCTCTCTCTGATCTCTCTCTGATCTCTCTCTGATCTCTGTCTGATCTCTCTCTGATCTCTCTCTGATCTCTCTCTGATCTCTCTCTGGTCTCTCTCTGATCTCTGTCTGATCTCTCTCTGATCTCTCTCTGATCTCTCTCTGGTCTCTCTCTGATCTCTCTCTGATCTCTCCGATCTCTCTCTGGTCTCTCTCTGATCTCTCTCTGATCTCTCTCTGGTCTCTCTCTGGTCTCTCTCTGGTCTCTCTCGGGTTCTCTCTGGTCTCTCTCTGATCTCTCTCTGATCTCTCTCTGATCTCTCTCTGATCTCTCTCTGATCTCTCTCTGATCTCTCTCTGGTTTCTATCTGGTCTCTCTGATCTCTCTCTAGTCTCTCTCCGGTCTCTCTCTGGTCTCTCTCTGATCTCTCTCTGGTCTCTCTCTGATCTCTCTCTGATCTCTCTCTGATCTCTCTCTGATCTCTCTCTGATCTCTCTCTGATCTCTCTTTGATCTCTTTCTGATCTCTCTCTGATCTCTCTCTGGTCTCTCTCTGATCTCTCTCTGATCTCTCTCTGATCTCTCTCTGATCTCTCTCTGATGTCTCTCTGGTCTCTCTCTGATCTCTCTCTGGTCTCTCTCTGATCTCTCTCTGATCTCTCTCTGATCTCTCTCTGATCTCTCTCTGATCTCTCTCTGATCTCTCTTTGATCTCTTTCTGATCTCTCTCTGATCTCTCTCTGGTCTCTCTCTGATCTCTCTCTGATCTCTCTCTGATCTCTCTCTGATCTCTCTCTGATCTCTCTCTGATGTCTCTCTGGTCTCTCTCTGATCTCTCCGATCTCTCTCTGATCTCTCTCTGATCTCTCTCTGGTCTCTCTCTGGTCTCTCTCGGGTTCTCTCTGGTCTCTCTCTGATCTCTCTCTGATCTCTCTCTGATCTCTCTCTGATCTCTCTCTGATCTCTCTCTGATCTCTCTCTGGTTTCTATCTGGTCTCTCTGATCTCTCTCTAGTCTCTCTCCGGTCTCTCTCTGGTCTCTCTCTGATCTCTCTCTGGTCTCTCTCTGATCTCTCTCTGATCTCTCTCTGATCTCTCTCTGATCTCTCTCTGATCTCTCTCTGATCTCTCTTTGATCTCTTTCTGATCTCTCTCTGATCTCTCTCTGGTCTCTCTCTGATCTCTCTCTGATCTCTCTCTGATCTCTCTCTGATCTCTCTCTGGTCTCTCTCTGATCTCTCTCTGGTCTCTCTCTGATCTCTCTCTGATCTCTCTCTGATCTCTCTCTGATCTCTCTCTGATCTCTCTCTGATCTCTCTCTGATCTCTCTCTGATCTCTCTCTGGTCTCTCTCTGATCTCTCTCTGGTTCTCTCTGATCTCTCTCTGGTCTCTCTGGTCTCTCTGGTCTCTCTCTGGTCTCTCTGATCTCTCTCTGATCTCTCTCTGATCTCTCTGATCTCTCTCTGATCTCTCTCTAGTCTCTCTCTGATCTCTCTTTGATCTCTCTGATCTCTCTCTGATCTCTCTTTGATCTCTCTCTGATCTCTCTCTGATCTCTCTCTGGTCTCTCTCTGATCTCTCTCTGATCTCTCTCTGATCTCTCTCTGATCTCTCTCGGATCTCTCTCTGGTCTCTCTGGTCTCTCTCTGGTCTCTCTCTGATCTCTCTTTGATCTCTTTCTGATCTCTCTCTGATCTCTCTCTGGTCTCTCTCTGATCTCTCTCTGATCTCTCTCTGATCTCTCTGATCTCTCTCTGATCTCTCTCTGATCTCTCTCTGATCTCTCTCTGATCTCTCTGATCTCTCTCTGATCTCTCTCTGATCTCTCTCTGATCTCTCTCTGATCTCTCTCTGATCTCTCTCTGATGTCTCTCTGGTCTCTCTCTGATCTCTCCGATCTCTCTCTGGTCTCTCTCTGATCTCTCTCTGATCTCTCTCTGGTCTCTCTCTGGTCTCTCTCTGGTCTCTCTCTGGTCTCTCTCGGGTTCTCTCTGGTCTCTCTCTGATCTCTCTCTGATCTCTCTCTGATCTCTCTCTGATCTCTCTCTGATCTCTCTCTGATCTCTCTCTGGTCTCTCTCTGATCTCTCTCTGATCTCTCTCTGATCTCTCTCTGATCTCTCTCTGATCTCTCTCTGATCTCTCTCTGATCTCTCTCTGGTCTCTCTCTGATCTCTCTCTGGTTCTCTCTGATCTCTCTCTGGTCTCTCTGGTCTCTCTGGTCTCTCTCTGGTCTCTCTGATCTCTCTCTGGTCTCTCTCTGATCTCTCTCTGATCTCTCTCTGATCTCTCTCTGATCTCTCTCTGATCTCTCTCTGATCTCTCTCTGATCTCTCTCTGATCTCTCTCTGGTCTCTCTCTGATCTCTCTCTGGTTCTCTCTGATCTCTCTCTGGTCTCTCTGGTCTCTCTGGTCTCTCTCTGGTCTCTCTGATCTCTCTCTGATCTCTCTCTGATCTCTCTGATCTCTCTCTGATCTCTCTCTAGTCTCTCTCTGATCTCTCTTTGATCTCTCTGATCTCTCTCTGATCTCTCTTTGATCTCTCTCTGATCTCTCTCTGATCTCTCTCTGGTCTCTCTCTGATCTCTCTCTGATCTCTCTCTGATCTCTCTCTGATCTCTCTCGGATCTCTCTCTGGTCTCTCTGGTCTCTCTCTGGTCTCTCTCTGATCTCTCTTTGATCTCTTTCTGATCTCTCTCTGATCTCTCTCTGGTCTCTCTCTGATCTCTCTCTGATCTCTCTCTGATCTCTCTGATCTCTCTCTGATCTCTCTCTGATCTCTCTCTGATCTCTCTCTGATCTCTCTGATCTCTCTCTGATCTCTCTCTGATCTCTCTCTGATCTCTCTCTGATCTCTCTCTGATCTCTCTCTGATGTCTCTCTGGTCTCTCTCTGATCTCTCCGATCTCTCTCTGGTCTCTCTCTGATCTCTCTCTGATCTCTCTCTGGTCTCTCTCTGGTCTCTCTCTGGTCTCTCTCTGGTCTCTCTCGGGTTCTCTCTGGTCTCTCTCTGATCTCTCTCTGATCTCTCTCTGATCTCTCTCTGATCTCTCTCTGATCTCTCTCTGATCTCTCTCTGGTTTCTATCTGGTCTCTCTGATCTCTCTCTAGTCTCTCTCCGGTCTCTCTCTGGTCTCTCTCTGATCTCGCTCTGGTCTCTCTCGGGTCTCTCTCTGGTCTCTCTTGGGTCTAGATGATATCTCTTTTGATCTGCGATGAGTTTATTTTTAAAAAGTTTTTCAACGCTTTTCTTAATTGACATTAACTGTTAAAGTCATTTTGTTTCAATCCAACAAACAGCTGCTAACGGAGCAAATCATGATCCTGGAGACCATGACTCCACTAGACTTCATGGACTTCCGGCGGGCTCTGGAACCGGCCTCTGGTTTCCAAAGTCTCCAATTCCGCCTACTCGAGAATAAACTCGGCGTTCGAGAGGACCTGCGCGTTAAGTACAACCAGCAGCACTACAGGCGGGTCTTCTCCGATGACGACAGCCTGCGGGCCCTGGAGGAGAGCAGTGCTCAGCCGTCTCTGCTGGACCTGGTGCAGCGCTGGCTCGAGCGGACTCCGGGCCTGAATCGAACCGAGGACTGCGATTTTCAGTTCTGGGAAGAGTATAAGATGGCAGTGGAGAGAATGCTGCACGAGGAGTACCTGCTGCCCGCTGAGGTCTGTCTGTCTGTCTGTCTGTCTGTCTGTCTGTCTGTCTGTCTGTCTGTCTGTCTGTCTGTCTGTCTGTCTGTCTGTCTGTCTGTCTGTCTGTCTGTCTGTCTGTCTGTCTGTCTGTCTGTCTGTCTGTCTGTCTGTCTGTCTGTCTGTCTGTCTGTGTGTCTGTCTGTCTGTCTGTCTGTCTGTCTGTCTGTCTGTCTGTCTGTCTGTCTGTCTGTCTGTCTGTCTGTCTGTCTGTCTGTCTGTCTGTCTGTCTGTCTGTCTGTCTGTCTGCCTGTCTGTTTGTCTGTCTGTCCGTCGCAATATCCATTTTTAATTTCTATCTGTATAGTGCATCGCTCATACCTGATTACTAAGTCTTTCGTGCTTAGTCTAATAGATAAGAAAATCCCCTAAACGCACGCAAGGTACCGGGTTACATGGTATCGCGCCACTGGCTATTCATTACAATCCCCGACTAACCGCTGCACAGCTAGTAACTCACAAGTACTTGCATGCACCCCATCATTCCTAATCTCATCGCAGCGGGAGACCGATCCCTCGCTGAAGCAGTTGAAGATGGCCGACTATAAGAAGCAGCTGGACGCTTTTCACTCCATCGACAATTTGGAGGTGTATAACTCCTACATTGAAAAAGGTAGTATGAGAACAATGCGTTGTGTGTTTTGCTTACAGTAGACTGTGGTGAATTTTTTGTTTTTTAATGTCTTTTCAGGCGAAAGAAATTTCAGTCACAAGTCATTCCAAGGCGCTTTGATGATTGCGCTGTACAGAGATGAGCCTCGGTTCTCGCAGCCGTTTCACCTGCTCACTCTGCTCATGGACACGGATGCCCTGCTGACCAAGTGGCGCTGTGAGTGCTCTTTATGATAAACAGATAGATAGATAGATAGATAGATAGATAGATAGATAGATAGATAGATAGATAGATAGATAGATAGATAGATAGATAGATAGATAGATAGATAGATAGATAGATAGATAGATAGATAGATAGATAGATAGATAGATAGATAGATAGATAGATAGATAGATAGATAGATAGATAGATAGATAGATAGATAGATAGATAGATAGATAGATAGATAGATAGATAGATAGATAGATAGATAGATAGATAGATAGATAGATAGATAGATAGATAGATAGATAGATAGATAGATAGATAGATAGATAGATAGATAGATAGATAGATAGATAGATAGATAGATAGATAGATAGATAGATAGATAGATAGATAGATAGATAGATAGATAGATAGATAGATAGATAGATAGATAGATAGATAGATAGATAGATAGATAGATAGATAGATAGATAGATAGATAGATAGATAGATAGATAGATAGATAGATAGATAGATAGATAGATAGATAGATAGATAGATAGATAGATAGATAGATAGATAGATAGATAGATAGATAGATAGATAGATAGATACATAGATAGATAGATAGATAGATAGATAGATAGATAGATAGATAGATAGATAGATAGATAGATAGATAGATAGATAGATAGATAGATAGATAGATACATAGATAGATAGATAGATAGATAGATAGATAGATAGATAGATAGATAGATAGATAGATAGATAGATAGATAGATAGATAGATAGATAGATAGATAGATAGATAGATAGATAGATAGATAGATAGATAGATAGATAGATAGATAGATAGATAGATAGATAGATAGATAGATAGATAGATAGATAGATAGATAGATAGATAGATAGATAGATAGATAGATAGATAGATAGATAGATGGATAGATAGATGGATAGTATGCAAGTCATTTAATTACGCTTTACATAGTTAATCAATCCAAGTGTTTATCGGGAGCTCTTATTTTAATCTTCCAAAAAGCCATCAGTGACTCAGTTCGATGGGGTATTTACTCGTACAAGTGACCGCAGCAGAAAGTATTTCCACAGAGATAAATATTTTCGCTGTAGCAAAACTGTTTCTCTGGATTAAAAAATGTTGACCTAAATTTGAAATCAAAAGGTGGAATATTTATCAGCATCAATAGGATCTCATTGTTTCCACCTTAATTTCAATATCAAGTATCTCAATGCATAAACTGAAAATCGGTAGAATGCAATATTTAGGTGCAGAATTATTATTAAATCTATGTTACCCTGTGCTTTTTGACAGTTCACTCTCCTGTTAGACAGTTCACTCTCCTGTTAGACAGTTCACTCTCCTGTTAGACAGTTCACTCTCCTGTTAGACAGTTCACTGTCCTGTTAGACAGTTCACTCTCCTGTAAGACAGTTCACTCTCCTGTTAGACAGTTCACTGTCCTGTTAGACAGTTCACTCTCCTGTTAGACAGTTCACTCTCCTGTAAGACAGTTCACTCTCCTGTAAGACAGTTCACTCTCCTGTTAGACAGTTCACTCTCCTGTTAGACAGTTCACTCTCCTGTAAGACAGTTCACTCTCCTGTTAGACAGTTCACTCTCCTGTAAGACAGTTCACTCTCCTGTTAGACAGTTCACTGTCCTGTTAGACAGTTCACTCTCCTGTAAGACAGTTCACTCTCCTGTTAGACAGTTCACTCTCCTGTTAGACAGTTCACTCTCCTGTAAGACAGTTCACTCTCCTGTTAGACAGTTCACTCTCCTGTAAGACAGTTCACTCTCCTGTTAGACAGTTCACTCTCCTGTAAGACAGTTCACTCTCCTGTTAGACAGTTCACTCTCCTGTAAGACAGTTCACTCTCCTGTTAGACAGTTCACTCTCCTGTAAGACAGTTCACTCTCCTGCTAAGCCATCCCTACTCTCCACTGCCCAGACAACCACGTGTTGCTTGTGCAACGCATGCTGGGCACGAAAATCGGAACTGGAGGCTCGAGCGGCTACCAGTACTTGCGCAGTACAGTGAGCGATCGGTACAAGCCATTCGTGGACCTGTTCAACCTGAGCACATTTCTCATACCTCGGTCGCGCATTCCGCCGTTGACGCCGAAAATGAAGCGAAGCCTCAGCATTATTCTGCGTGGTAAAGACGAGGACGAGGTGGAGAAAGACTGAAGATTTTGGAGTTGCGATCAGAATCAATTCAGGGGTAGAAAAGTCGAGAATAGTACTGCTAGTCGTTTATTACTCGTAACCAATCAGCGTCAAGTTAGGAGTAGAAAAGTCCAGAAGAGCATTGCTGGTCGCTTATCAACCAATCAGCGTCAAGCTACGGGTAGAAAATTCGAGAAAAGCATTGCTGGTCGCTTATCAACCAATCAGCGTCAAGCTACGGGTAGAAAAGTCGAGAATGATATTGCGGGTTAGTCATGTAAGTCATTGTAATTAAGTATGGACAGACTGATTATGTATAAAAACGTCAGCAAATGGATATATATTTTGAATTCCGAATCAAGTACTTTGTTGAAGTCTAAAGTTTGTTACGTATCAAGGCTATCTTTGTTTAATAAATGGAAACATCAATTTGTTTATGTGAGTGTTCTGGTCTTGATACTCGTACAACATGCTCCCTCTATTGAATTTCTAAGCTTTAGTTAAGCAGTAGCGATCTTACAAAGTTCATAAAGCAGAAATTGATTTCGATTGCGGGACGATGTCGCAGAATATTATTATCGCTGATTTCTCATCATTTCTGGTACTTATAGTAGTTAAAAAAATGTCGGATTAATTCCACAGATAAAAGTCTCACATTGACGTCATAATATTCGCTTTCTCAAAAAATAATCCCAGAGATTAAAGTTCCATGCACTATAATACAGAGTTAAAGTGCAATCGAAATTGCGCAATTTGAGACTTACAATAGGCCTCCTCTGCTGCCTTTAATCCTCGCTAATTAGCATGATGGAGAGCGGCTTATCAGTGACGTCATGCCAGTTGAAATTTTTCATATCTCTGTCAGTCGCTGTTTTTCTCTGAAAGCAACAAGAGGCCGATTTTAATTGATTGTGATGCCTGAGACTGAGCGCTCGCCATGCGGCTCTGGGGCCTTGGAAACTCGATATTTGATACTTATGATTCAATCCAATCTCCTTTATTTGTACCTTAAAATGCGGATTCAATTCGCTCTCAGAGCCCTGGAATCTCCAGGTTTCACAACTAATAATGCTTCACATCGATCAGCTGATCTTCACTATTGCTGTTCACTCCGCCTCCTTGCCTCGCTCCGTTTCTCCTCTGAGAGTCACTTCTCTCCCTCTCTCTCTTTCTCCTCCTCTCTCCCTCTCTCTCTTTCCGCCCCCTTCTCTCGCCTCTCTCTGCCTTCTCTTCCCACCTCTCTCTCTCTCTCTCTCTCTGCCTTCTCTTCCCACCTCTCTCTCTCTCTCTCTCTCTCTCTCTCTCTCTGCCTTCTCTTCCCACCTCTCTCTCTCTCTCTCTCTCTCTCTCTCTCTCTCTCTCTCTCTCTCTCTCTCTCTCTCTCTCTCTCTCTCTCTCTCTCTCTCTCTCTCTCTCTCTCCCTCTATCTATCTCTCTTTCCCGACTCTTCTCTTTTCTTCTCATCTCTCTCTTCTTATTAGCCCTGAGGAAGAATATAAAATACTTTAAATATCTGAAGGATCCGCGTTACCACGTCAGAACTTTGGAGTTTGAGGACTCTTCCCTCTCGCCCCCTCTCTCCTAATCTCCTGAATATTCATCTCATCTCTCCTCTCTTTTCTCTCTCTCTCCCCCTCGCTCCTCTCACCGTCCACCTAACTCTCAATCTATTTTATTAAAAGTGCTCAGGAAGTGAACTAAATTGGCTGCTGACACCACGGCAACCTTGGGATATTAATCCGTCTGTACATCTGTATTGAGACGTTAAAAAATTGACAAATCAGCCCATAGCATCGATTTAGAGACTCATTAAAACAGCTTATTTTGTAATCTCAGAGCCGCTATTCGCCCGCGCACTTTAAACAAGCCCCCCCCCACGCCGTTCACGTCTCTGCAATCCCTCAAAGCCTGAGAGCAGTGCAGACTTCCGTGCGTCATTCGTTTTAAAATCGGAAATATTATCAATGGAGGCAGCCCGGCCCACAAAGGACTGAATGGCATTAAAAAAATGGATAATTACAAACGGAGGATAAGGTCGAGAGAGAACGACTTTGAACAGCTGGTACCAGCTGTGGAAGAGCAATGAATCTTTGTTCAGAAATTCAAACAGACTCCACCCTCAAAGAGCTGCAGCCAAACAAAATCAGATTCACGGCTAAGATTTTTCTGAACAAGATTTATCAATTATACAGAGCTGGTTCATTTTGATGACTCTTTGATGCACATGTGATGTATGCAATTATGGGTCTGTTAAAAACAGCCAGTCGTTACTACGAAAGCTATAGCTGTGATATTAGTTATTAGATATTAGAATTGCAGTTTCCATTCCAGATGCTATGATCCTTATGTCCGTGAATCATAGAGAATTGCAGTTTCCATTCCAGATTCTATGATCCTGGCATCCGTGAATCATAGAGAATTGCAGTTTCCATTCCAGATGCTATGATCCTGACGTCTGTGAATAATAGAGAATTGCAGTTTCCATTCCAGATGCTATGATCCTGACGTCCGTGAATCATAGAGAATTGCAGTTTCCATTCCAGATGCTATGATCCTGATGTCCGTGAATCATAGAGAATTGCAGTTTCCATTCCAGATTCTATGATCCTGGCATCCGTGAATTATAGAGAATTGCAGTTTCCATTCCAGATGCTATGATCCTGACGTCTGTGAATAATAGAGAATTGTAGTTTCCATTCCAGATGCTATGATCCTGACGTCCGTGAATCATAGAGAATTGCAGTTTCCATTCCAGATGCTATGATCCTGATGTCCGTGAATCATAGAGAATTGCAGTTTCCATTCCAGATGCTATGATCCTGACATCCGTGAATCATAGAGAATTGCAGTTTCCATTCCAGATGCTATGATCCTGATGTCCGTGAATCCTACAGGCAGTGGTTGCCTCAAAAATCTTTTATTAAACCAACTTTATTCCCTTTATCCACCCAGCAACAACTGCAGCGTCGTGTCACGTCAGGTGTTGCGTCATCACTGAAATAAAGAGACTAATTCCGAGAGACGCAATGACACCTTCGGGATCCAAACCAGGCCAGCAAAGTGCGTCAAAGGCTAAGCGGCGCCTCCCTGTGTAGTCCCCCTGCCCCCTATCTCTGTCTAATCTCTATCTCCGGCTTATTCCCGTTGTGGCGAATGACGGCAGGGCTACTTGAGAAGGCGGAGGAAGCGCGCTCTGGTTAGTCAATGGCAGGGGGGGGGGGTTGCAAGACAGCTGAAGGGCGCGCGGCTCCGAGTACCCAGATCCTACTCAGCATAAATAGGGCGATCCCCAATGCCTGAGCTTCCCCGGGCTTGGCAAGCAGTGACTGACCCGATCACCACAGCAAGTAAGGCATGATCTGAGGCCTTGAATTCGAATATCTTTTGTCAACTCAACTTTAATAGTACCCAATACTGGTAAGTCCCGCTTCCAGAGATCTGTTTGCACTTTTGAATACAAGTATTAATTGACAGTTCTGGGGCGATTGACACCGCGTAGCCTTAGCTGCTGCCATTCATCTGCGCGCTTGTGCCAGTGTGCGCTTATTGTCAGTGCGCGCTTATGCCAGTGCGCGCTTATGTCAGTACACACATTTCATTGCGCGCTTGTGCCAGTGCGTGTTTATGCCAGTGCGCGCTTATGCCAGTGCGCGCTTATGCCAGTGCGCGCTTGTGCCAGTTTGCGCTTGTGCCAGTGCGCGCTTATGCTAGTGCGCGCTTATGCCAATGCGCGTTTATGTCAGTGCGCGCTTATTGTCAGTGCGCGCTTGTGCCAGTGCGCGCTTACGCCAGTGCGCGCTTTTGCTAGTGCGCGCTTATTTTCAGTGCGTGCTTATGCCAGTGCGCGCTTATGCCAGTCTTTAGGCACGTGACGAGTTCACTGCACAATTGTAAATCCTCTACCTCTATCTCGGCCATGCATTTGCAATTTTTGCCTTCAGTAAAGAACGCCGTTAAAGGAACGAAAAATTTTAGAGCATATTCAATCAAAAATGCTGAAGAGAACGGGGGAGAGTGCAGTCAGTGAATTCCTATTATAAAAGCCGTTGTTGAACCGGTTGCCCTGTTGCAGAATTACACAGCTCTGTGTGCTCATGAGCGCATGCATGGCTTGTACCACTAATAATAGTTCGCCAAAGTCGTGAAATTCTGACCCCGATTAGTGACTGCAGTCCTGCTCGGGTGCGACCACACTGCCTGCACGTCTTGTTTTAGATTATTATAATTTGTCATATCTATTCTGCGGCAGCTCTCTTTTGCTTTTTACTTTAGCTTGATCTGCTGTTATAAGACCAAGGCATACCTCTGGCATTGAAGCTTCCTGCCGTCTCCCTTCTCCCACTCTTTCCCTCCCTTCTCCCCTACCTTCTCCCTCCCTTCTCCCGTCCCTTCTCCCTCTCTTCTCCCTCCCTTCTCCCCTACCTTCTCCTTCCCTTCTGCCTCCCTTCTTCCTCCCTTCTCCCTCTCTTTTTCCTCCCTTCTCCCGTCCCTTCTCCCTCTCTTCTACCTTCCTTCTCCCCTCCCTTCTTCCTCCCTTCTCCCTCACTTCTCTTTCCCTTCTCCCTCCCTTCTCCCTCCCTTCTCTCTCCCTTCTCCCTCCCTTCTCCCTCCCTTCTCCCACTCTTTCCCTCCCTTCTCCCCTACCTTCTCCCTCCCTTCTCCCTCCCTTCTTCCTCCCTTCTCCCCTCCCTCTTCCTCCCTTCTCCCTCCCTTCTCTTTCCCTTCTCCCTACCTTCTCTTTCCCTTCTCTTTCCCTTCTCTCTCCCTTCTCTCTCCCTTCTCCCTCCCTTCTCCCTCCCTTCTCCCACTCTTTCCCTCCCTTCTACCCTACCTTCTCCCTCCCTTCTCCCTCCCTTCTCCCTCCCTTCTCTTTCCCTTCTCCCTACCTTCTCTTTCCCTTCTCTTTCCCTTCTCCCTACCTTCTCTTTCCCTTCTCTTTCCCTTCTCCCTCCTTTCTCCCTCCCTTCCTCCCTTCTCCCTCCCTTCTCATTCCCTTCTCCCTCTCCTCTTTTTCCTTCGCTCTCACTATTCTATCACTCGCCTCATCTCGCCTCGCCTCACCTCACTCGACAGTATGAGTCGGGGCTAAATGCTGAGCCGTCATCAAATAGAAGTACAGCCTGCACTTGTGCTATTATGGACTCAGAGATTCGCTTTCCTGCATAGTCCATCAATTCCGAGCACGAACTCTGTCTAAGTGTAGCGATCGTGCAGATTGCTAAAAACATTTCCATCAGTCAGCGAAAACTCTTAAATTGTCAATGTCACGTTTTTAGTATTTAGTCAACTTAGTTTCCCACGCTTCGTTTAGGCTTAACAGTGCCTGCAGTTCCAATAATTTGGGACATGGAAAACCAATTAGAAAGATTTTAAACGATTTTCTAGCAATTCTTGAAGTTAATGAAAAATATGGACTTTGAAATTAAAATTACAGACAGACAGGTAGACAGACAGACAGACAGACAGACAGACAGACAGACAGACAGACAGACAGACAGACAGACAGACAGACAGACAGACAGACAGACAGACAGACAGACAGACAGACAGACAGACAGACAGACAGACAGACAGACAGAC
The DNA here is from genome assembly GCA_002269645.1 of Macrostomum lignano. Taxonomy (NCBI): domain Eukaryota; kingdom Metazoa; phylum Platyhelminthes; family Macrostomidae; genus Macrostomum; species Macrostomum lignano. The sequence continues at coordinate 418,290 of NIVC01000797.1, read as the reverse complement.
AGACAGACAGACAGATAGATAGAAAGATAGATAGATAGATAGATAGATAGATAGATAGATAGATAGATAGATAGATAGATAGATAGATAGATAGATAGATAGATAGATAGATAGATAGATAGATAGATAGATAGATAGATAGATAGATAGATAGATAGATAGATAGATAGATAGATAGATAGATAGATAGATAGATAGATAGATAGATAGATAGATAGATAGATAGATAGATAGATAGATAGATAGATAGATAGATAGATAGATAGATAGATAGATAGATAGATAGATAGATAGATAGATAGATAGATAGATACGCTCGTAGCTGGCTTGGAAATGCAAGGCCTTAATAATAAATAAGTGCACGAAGCACTTACGAGCTTTCAACGCTGAATGGAACAGATGGAATGCAGATAAAGACAGGCTCTGGGGGGTCGCGAGAATCGGGGGCTAAGAGGAGGTCCCTTGAGTCTGCTTGAATTTCCTCGCTTCCCGCAGCTCAGGAGCAGATAGACTTGCCCTCAAAACCGCAAGGTCGACAAGGCGGAGTCGTGCAGGCAGGAGCGAGAGCTCTTTGTGTCGCATTCCCAGCGGCAGGGGTGAAGAGTAACTATTGAAATCAATTTCACTACGCAGGCATCTCTGCTCCCAACAGATGCACTCGCCCCATCTCTATCTCGCCATTTGCTTTCATCCCAGCCCGTCCCTCCCCAATTCTGGATGGCTCAAAGAAAGTGTTTGGTTGTCTTGCCAATCTTTCCATTTGTCTTTAGCCTCAACCCTGTTTGCCAGGTAGCCTGGCAGTGCGTGAGAACACTCAGCAGCAGTGCTTGTCAGAAGCCAAGAAAAGAAAACAGGAACCACCTAATGATGAATCGTTGGTTGGAACGGGATGGACGGGAGTGTCAAAACAATTTGTTTTTTTAAAGACGGCTAAGAGATCTGTTCCAAAAATAACCTAAATGTGATTTTAGCATTCGAGCCAAGTGGATCATTGTAGCAATTCTATTCTATCTGGCCAAAACTCGGTAAAATCTCGGTAAAATCGGTAAGATTTATAGACTTTACTAGCAAATACGGTCGTATAGTTTGTAACAAAGAAAAACTCGCAAACAGTTGACAGCATTAGGCCTGTTCCTTCTCTAAGTCCCTTCTTCAATGGTTGACGCGGATGTTTACTGTAGAACTGCAGGGTCACGTGCTAAACTGCTCTAAAAATTGGCGCTAAAAATTTATCCTTTTTCTGGGACATCCGCTACATGTAATCCCCTGAAAAACTGACTGCCTGTGCGTTTCAGATGGAGCCAGGCCCCAGCCAGGCCAGGCACAAGCCAGACGAGGCGGCAGAGCTGCCAGAACTGTCTGAGGCGTTTCCCAGAGCCGGTCAAAAGCGGCCGTGCGAATCGAACGAGCCGCAACTGCGACCGGCACCTTCAGCGCTGGCGGTAGCGACTCGGATAGCTCACGACGTAGCCAGCAGCAAGTCCATGCCAGTGTCACCGCTCGCAGCTTGTGGCGGCGTCAGCGTCGGCAGTGGCGATGGAGGCGACCTGCCCAGCAGTGACTCGAACATCTGGCAGCGCGTCGTATCGGAGTCCGCCGGGCAGCAGCAAGCGCCGCGGCTGCCCGCCTCAGCCGAGGAGGACCAAGGCGACCACAGCCGGCTGAACCGGATCCTGCAGAACATCTCCAAGGCGGAGATCTATCGAAAGCGGATGCGCCGGAACACGGCAAGTCGAGACTCGAAGGAGAGCGGCAGGAGCACCCCGCCGACATCTAACTCGTCGGGGTCGGGGTCTTCGTCGTCAAACTCTGCAGCCAGCGTTGTGCCGGCCGGGGCAGCGGCAGCTCCGGCCGAGGCTGAACCATCACCAGGTGGCGCCGTGGGCTTTAAAAAGATGCTTCGAGACCGCTATATGCAGCAGGATCAAGAGCAGCAGAAGCAGCAGCAACAGCAGCAGTCTACAAGCACGGGAGCATCCTTTGCTGCGCCGTGTTTTCGACAATTTCGTGATAAGTCGCCCTCGGATAGTGGAGAAGACTTCGGACAGTGGCACGAGGAAGCGCAGAGTTGCAGCAGCAGTCCACTAGCTCCGACCTCGAGTGGGATTCCACTAGCCGGGGCATCTGTCGCGGCAGCTTCGAGCAGAGTGATGCAGTCTCAGGCCTTCCTGACGGTCCCTGAATTGACGCCGTCCCAACTTCATCAGCTGTCAGCTCCAGCGACATCTTTGCCAACGCCATCGCCTTCTCGACAGCAGCAAGTGATGACTCATCAGCAGGACATCCTGGCCGAGCTGCTCACCCGCTCCCGATGCGCCGGTGGTCGGGGAGGCAGCTTCTCACAGGCTACGCGTCACGGAAGCGCCTCATCTAGCTCAGGATGGATGTCGATAGACATGGAGAGCGATCCGATGTCGTCGCCTTTCTCGCCGATGACGCCTTACAGTCAGTCGTCCGGCTATTTCAGCCCACAGAGTCCGTGGAGTGCCGCCGCCTTTCACCAGCACCGTCTGCTGGGGCTTTCGGCCGTCAGCCCGCTAGCCGCTACGCACGGGGTGGCCGCCGCTGCTGCAGCCGCCGCTGCTACCGCTGCCGCTGCAGCAGGTTCTAGGTCGTCTAGTTCGAGATGTGAGCCAAGGTCTGCAACGCTCATGCGTCAGGTGAACTGCGGGCAATTGAACAATTTGTCCTATTCAATCCAAAATAAGTTCATAAGTTGACAATCGCAGATTGCAAAATTCAATAAATCGGTTTCAGCCCATGCGGGAATCCTCATCTGGGAGCCGGACTGCCCGATGCCTGAGCGAGCCGAGAACGTCAGTTGCCCCGAATCCGCACTTTGTGTTTCCGCCGATGCCGCCACCGCCGCCACCGCCGCCACGTTCGCATCCACATTCGTCCCAGCATCCACACCCACAAAAGCATCCTCATTCGCAATATCCGCATCCTCCACAACTTTCACATCCTCCACAACATCCGCATCCTCCACAACATCCGCATCCGTCACAACATCCGCATCCTTCACAACATGAGCATCCTCCACAACATCCACATCCTCCACAACATCCGCATCCTCCACAACATCCGCATCCGTCACAACATCCGCATCCTCCACAACATGAGCATCCTCCACAACATCCGCATCTGTCACAACATCCACTCCCTTCACAACATCCGCATCCTCCACAACACCCGTATCTTTCACAACATCCGCATCAACAACATCCGCATCCGCATGAAACGAAGTCACAATCTGTAACAGTTAAGGAAGAACCTATGGAGCAGCCGATTCGACGTCGCAGAGAAAGTAAGCTTTCAGATTATAAAAGTACAATTAGTCGATAAGCTTCGAAACTCAAATTTGCGTCATAGGCTTACTTTGATCCAAGACAATAATGCATACATTTAATCTGGTAAATGCATGCCTGCGCAATTAAACAAATTAAAGTGGAGCAGTGAGAGCACCGCGTCGGACCCCGACTTTCCCTATAGTTAACCTGGAGATTCAATGCAGAAGAAAAGCAAGGAAGCATCGATCACTCGAGTCCGATAGAGTTACCCTCAAAAGTGGAAACGGTCAAAAGGCACTTCTGTAAGAGAAGAGTGCAGAACGGTGCGCAATAAGAGCGGAGCAGACCCTGTATCATAAAAGTACCCTACCCGTCCTCGATCCTAGGAAATTCTCAAAGGGTTCCAGAACAGCAGAGTGACAGCTGAGAGGTACAGGGGGAATAGCAATTACAGGCTACAGGCCTACGCTGTATGTCTATCTTCAATCCACAGTTGAAGGGTGCTTTGAGGAAACACCTGATGCCAGGTCTTTCCACTAGCATCTCGCGTCATCTCATCCATAATTATCATTGGATTTTTAAGGCCGTTTTACCGCTATTGTCTTTGTAATTATGACCTCCTTCTGGCTGGAAACAAAGCTGGTAGAGTTAAACTAATCGGTCTAGAAAAAGTACACTAAGCAGAAAGCTGAGCAACTAAAATTTCGGTACAAATCCTTAGGCTAAATTAGCTTACGCTTATAGCTAAGGACCTAACTTCTTGCCAAGACTTTAAATTGAGCTTTAAATGTGAAGAGAACAAGCTCAAAGTGAGCAATTCTTCTGCTAAACACTTTTCAGCCTCTCAATCTGCATCGGAGACAAAGGAAACTCAACAGCTGACAGAATCAACCAGCAGTAGTGGCGGAACCGCCAGCTGCAGCGTTAGTCAGGCTGAATCCAGACAGTTTTCCTGTCACCTGTGTCCCAGGTATTTCAACAGGTCCGACATGCTCAACAGGCACCTGCGGGTGCACACCGGGACAAAGCCGTACGAGTGCGCTCTGTGCAACCAGGCATTTTCAAGGTAAGCAATCGATTCAGTAACTCAGAGCACATGCACCCGCTCACGCAGGGTGGTACAGCCACCCTGACTTTCTAATCGTCGGGCAGGCACACTCTCCGCGCCTTGGGGTTGGCCCTCTTGGCTGTGAGTTGCACGACAACCCCCAACCCCCCCCCCTCGAAAATGTGGGTTGTATTCACGATACAAGTCAATGCATTTAATAAGCTTAATGAACTATTACAGGCCTAACACGGAGTACCCAAAGAAATTCCCTGGCCATTTGTAGATGATGCAGACACGCAATTCAGATATAGATCGATAGACGCACTTCCTGATGGACGATTTCGCGAACGAATTAATAATAACTGCAATTATCGTCATCAATAGAGGAGGCCATACTAAATTTAAAGTTAACTAACAACGTATAAAGTTGAAAAGAATGCTTTTAATAGACTTGCAAGGAGAATAGCAGGAATCGGGTCGGTCGGATTTAATCAGCTTTCAATCCATCCATCAGGTAGATTACAGAGGGATTAAGCTTAGATGTTTAATTTCCGCCCGAATAAAAGGTTTTGAGCGGGGTGTGCATAAAATATTCAAAGTTAGATTTATTCTTAGATCGGGATTCGATTTTACAAGCCTTGTGACGTTACAAAAGTGCATTTGCCTTTCCCTGAACAATGACTTGTCATTTCAATAGAATGCACTTTTCAAGCAGACAATTGTGCACTATAAAAGTACAAAGCTGATAGAAATTCAATATCTAGAAAAAAAGCTGTTTGTCTATGCGCGAATTTCCATTTGTGACGATATTCCGAGCTGTTCTCCATTTCCCAACTCGCGAGGCGCACTTATTACTATAGTTCCCGTTTTGTCTCAGCTCAAAGACAATTTCGCAGAGGTCTGTGCGCCAGGCTTTAGCTTGATAGCCTAGGAAATCTAGGGGTTTGAAAGCTTTGGAGCCTCCTATACAGTGCACTCATGGCTTAGCCGCAGCCCCAGTCAGTCCCAGAGAGACCTGATGGGAGGAGAGAACGACTGCCAGAATTATGGACTGCTAACTCCCCCAAGGGAAGGAATTCTGCTCATCCCATCCCTGTCTTTCCTGACTGACGATTCAGTAGTCTGAGCCCAGACTCCGGCTCTAAGCTAGAAGCTAGCACGTTGGAGGCATCAGTGTCAGTAAGCGTGACATTTCGGTGTCAGAGTTGGTAAGCTGCTGTGTGTTTTTCTAACAAATGGTTCCGCCTGCTGAGTTGGTTTTAGCTCGTAGTTGCCAAAAAATTGACTGCTTATATAAATTCGATACCAATACAGTTGATACTACTTTTTCAAGGTGGCAAGGGGCAGATTAGCCCTGCGGTTAATGCATTTCGTACTCTGGTTCGATTCCTTTGCACGGTCGCATTTTGATTTAACTAACTGACTAACTAACTAACTAACTAACTAACTAACTAACTAGCCAACTAACTAACGTGTTTCAAGCAAATTTGGCTAAAAATATTTGACATCGCAGGTCCGATCATCTGAACACGCATCTGCGAACACATACTGGAGAAAAGCCGTACAGATGCCAGCTGTGCTCCTATACGGCCTGCAGGAGAGACATGATCACTAGGCATGCTAGAATTCACAGGCAGACTTGGCAACAACACCAACAGCAACAACACCAACAGCAACAACAACAACAACAACAGCAACAAGAACAGCAACCTCAAGGAGCAGCAAAATTCGAAGACGAAATCCCATTAAGAGATGAAGATTTTCAAGACGAAGACGAATATGATCCTGATGACTAAGTAGATGCTTTTGAAACGATACTTTTGTTAGCATAAATTAATTCGTGAAGCTTTTTCAGAAGAATAAAAAATCAGGACTAAAAACAGCAGATTTAAAAACAATGTTATTAACTTTGCGTTCTGCATCGATCGATGTTAACTTTTTTGAACACAGAAAGCCTGCTGCACATTGAAGCGATTTTTGTCATTGCTTTTTTTGGATCAGTATTACTGATGTGCTGTATTATAATCCCAGAATTTTGTTGTTGTACGAGTGTCAGATGTGCTTGGGACCTAATCATCTAATGTGGTGAAGACTAAGCGTCAGATGTGGTGAAGACTAAGCGACAGACGTGTCAAGGTCTAAGCGTCAGACGTGTCAAGGTCTAAGCGTCAGATGTGTCAAGGTCTAAGCGTCAGACGTGTCAAGGTCTAAGCGTCAGACGTGTCAAGGTCTAAGCGTCAGACGTGTCAAGGTCTAAGCGTCAGACGTGTCAAGGTCTAAGCGTCAGACGTGTCAAGGTCTAAGCGTCAAACGTATTAAGATTTAAGCATCAAATTTGTTTGTGTCTAAGCGTCAAAGAAAGTGGGAGCAGTGTAGTGAACTTATAATTTTTAATGTAGTGCAAAGTGATTTGCTATTTTTTTGTCCAGTCAGTAACTGTCTTAAGCCTCTTAGCAAAGTAAACCAAATTATCTGCACACAAAAACAAATCGTCCAAGTAACTTTTTTTCTCTTTTGCTGTGACCACTATTTTATAGCGTTCTACATTTGCCGACCTTTTTCTTAGCACAAGTAATTTGAATGCCATATTTACACTTTCAATTATATATAAAACTGTGAGCCTAGCGAAAAATAAAAAATACATGCTGTATTTATTTTAAATACCGTGCTACGCACCTTTTTTGCCCAACCATTATGCGATCGCTTTTGTTCGCAGCATTATGAACAGTGTCCAACATTGAGCTCTGTTTATTGATTTTTGTTTCAAATGGCAGGCATATTCTGAATGTACATTGGACCCTATCCCACATCCACTATAGTCTCCCTCCTGAATGTACGAGTACATCGGACACATCCGACGCCCACACCCACTATAGTCTCTATTCTGAATGTACATCGGACCCAATCCCACACACTATAGTCTCTCTATTCTGAATGTACATCGGACCATATCCCACACCCACTATGTCTCTATTCTGAATGTACATCGGACCATATCCCACACCCACTATGTCTCTATTCTGAATGTACATCGGACCATATCCCACACACACTATAGTCTCTATTCTGAATGTACATCGGACCATATCCCACACACACTATAGTCTCTATTCTGAATGTACATCGGACCATATCCCACACCCACTGTCTCTATTCTGAATGTACATCGGACCATATCCCACACACACTATAGTCTCTATTCTGAATGTACATCGGACCATATCCCACACCCACTATGTCTCTATTCTGAATGTACATCGGACCATATCCCACACACACTATAGTCTCTATTCTGAATGTAGATCGGACCATATCCCACACACACTATAGTCTCTATTCTGAATGTACATCGGACCCAATCCCACACACACTATAGTCTCTCTCACCTGAATGTACATCGGACCCAATCCCGCACCCACTATAGTATCTCTATTCTGAATGTACATCGGACCCAATCCCGCACCCACTATAGTATCTCTCTCCTGAATGTACATCGGACTTCACGCTAAATGGCTATCTCCATTTGAACTTAAACAAGAAACCTATATCCAACAAAAAAACTTCAAGCAGTAATTTTTTCGACAAAATTAGAAATATAAATGATCCGATTTACATGGCTAATTTATTGCATTTAAAAAAGGACAAGATTACAAATATTAGATTACGAGTCACGACAGATTACGACACTCTATAACTTTCTCTGTTATAAAACTGGAATACCTATAAAGAATAATTAGCGAATAGGAGAATATATTGACTAAGGATCTATAATCTTAACAAAGATACAATGATTGTATAAAAATATAAAGCAACCATAAATTACGACAGAAATTGAATCTGTAGTACGCTTAAGACGTACGTCAAGAGATGCAGTTGACTTATTGTTAAAATATTCTTTTTACTACAGAAATACTGCTGAAGTTTAGAATAATCAATAGCACTTCAACCCACTAGTGAGTTCAATTACTGTTCAGCTAAACGACTTAACATAACGAAAGTGGGTGAAACACTAGGTCACATATTTAGAGGCTGGCCCAGCAAGTGAGGATCTGGGAGGCTGGCCCAGCAAGTGAGGATCTGGGAGGCTGGCCCAGCAAGTGAGGATCTGGGAGGCTGGCCCAGCAATTGAGGATCTGGGAGGCTGGCCCAGCAACTGAGGATCTGGGAGGCTGGCCCAGCAAGTGAGGATCTGGGAGGCTGGCCCAGCAACTGAGGATCTGGGAGGCTGGCCCAGCAAGTGAGGATCTGGGAGGCTGGCCCAGCAAGTGAGGATCTGGGAGGCTGGCCCAGCAAGTGAGGATCTGGGAGGCTGGCCCAGCAACTGAGGATCTGGGAGGCTGGCCCAGCAACTGAGGATCTGGGAGGCTGGCCCAGCAACTGAGAATCTGGGAGGCTGGCCCAGCAAGTGGGGATCTGGGAGGCTGGCTTAGTAACTGAGGGAGGATGTGGGCAGGTGACAGCGGTGCTTCAGCGACCAAAATACCTCAAGTAAAGTTTGAGAAGCATAAAAGCTTTCTATACAAAAATAATCGAATATATCAACAATAAAAATCGCAAACGACTAAGATATCATCTCAAGCTTTCATAGCCAACGAAAATGAAATCAATAAAAGATAAAAAATTCACATAACAAACTTTGATCACAAAACGCTACTGACAAAAAGTAGCCAAATACGAATGATGAAATAATTTTATAAAGTAGTAAAAAACTTTTTCTCAACCAGCTTGGAAAAAATATAATTTATTGAGGTTAGATAGCGAGCCATTCAAAACAGTCTCAAGTATTAATTGATAATTAAGCAACGCAGCGTAGCAACAAATGCAAATATGATAATAAAACTGGTTAGATTTACTTTCAGCCGGTTGTCACGGCAACAGGCAGAAAGCAAAAATTTATAAAATTTCGCACCGAAACTTCTTGCCGCTCTCTCGTTGGCGCTGTTTGCCGCCGCGCTGCTCTGACGAGGCGGCGCCACTGGACGCGCCTGGCGCTGATCGCTTCCCGTCCAGTTTGGCTTTGATGCCCTTGGCTAGCAGGAAGAACGCCTCCTCCACGTTCGAACCGGACTTGGCCGAGGTTTCTAGGAAACGCAGCTGGTATTCTGCTGCGAGCTGCGGTTGGGAGAATGGGTTGCTAATCTATAGCCAATGTGTTAAACAGAATGGATTGCTAATCTATCGCCAACGTGATAAACAGAATGGATTGCTAATCTATAGCCAATGTGATAAACAGAATGGATTGCTAATCTATCGCCAACGTGATAAACAGAATGGATTGCTAATCTATAGCCAACGTGATAAACAGAATGGATTGCTAATCTATCGCCAATGTGTTAAACAGAATGGATTGCTAATCTATCGCCAATGTGATAAACAGAATGGATTGCTAATATATAGCCAATGTGATAAATAGAATGGATTGCTAATCTATAGCCAATGTGATAAACAGAATGGATTGCTAATCTATCGCCAATGTGTTAAACAGAATGGATTGCTAATCTATCGCCAATGTGATAAACAGAATGGATTGCTAATATATAGCCAATGTGATAAATAGAATGGATTGCTAATCTATAGCCAATGTGATAAATAGAATGGATTGCTAATCTATAGCCAACGCAATAGACAGAATGGATAATCAAAGCCCAATATACTACTTTCAGCTAACTTAGAAAATGGATCCAGTGGAAATTGGTGCATAGTTGCTAACCAGAATTTAATCAGAAGCAAGGAATTATTAATTAAATTTTAGCATTATTAGTGAATCTGAAAGTGCAGAATGAATTCAATTTTGATTCAAAGTTTCACATTTACGCTCGTAGGCAGGCCATTCGAGTTTGTAGATATAAATTTAGCTGACCAGGACTGGCAGGTGTAAACCGGTTAGCGGTTGTGGCAGGGTTGGAATGCCTCACTTGATGCAGATTATAAACACCAAGTGTTTAAACAGACGCCAGCTGCTTATAGAATTGTCCAGCTCTTTAAGAAACATCCCCAGGCTAGAAATTCCCACACTGAAACACCCACTGGATACACCTGGACACCGGTCAGAGAAACACACCGGACACGAAAATACACACCGGACATGAAGCACACACCGGACATAAAGCACACACCGGACAACACGGAAACACCCACCGGATATGAAACACACACAGGACAACACGGAAACACCCACCGGATATGAAACACACACAGGACAACACGGAAACACCCACCGGATATGAAACACACACAGGACAACACGGAAACACCCACCGGATATGAAACACACACAGGACAACACGGAAACACCCACCGGATATGAAGCACACACAGGACAACACGGAAACACCCACCGGATATGAAACACACACAGGACAACACGGAAACACCCACCGGACATAAAGCACACACCGGACGTGAAGCACACACCGGACAACACGGAAACACCCACCGGACATGAAGCACGCACCGGACATAAAGCACACACCGGACAACACGGAAACACCCACCGGACATGAAGCACGCACCGGACATAAAGCACACACCGGACGTGAAGCACACACCGGACAACACGGAAACACCTATCGGACACACACACCGGACACGAAACACCTACGGGACACACACACACCGGACACGAAACACCTACGGGACACACACACACCGGACACGAAACACCTACGGGACACACACACCGGACACGAAACACCTACGGGACACACACACCGGACACGAAACACCTACGGGACACACACACCGGACACGAAACACCCGTTACAAAGTCCATAAACGTAGTGGTGTGAAAACTTGAGTAAAAGTTTACTAAAAACAGGTCACACAAATAGGTCAATCGCACCTTCTGACCCTGCTCAGTGGCCACCATCCGTCTATCGGGCATGTCGCATTTATTAGCTAATAGCATTCGCTCAACATCTGAGCTGGCGTGCTCGTTGATATTTCCAATCCAGGTGCGAATATTTTGAAACGACTTCTGACTAGTGACATCGTAAACTAAAACGATGCCCATAGCGCCGCGATAGTACGCTGTGGTGATGGTGCGGAATCGTTCCTGGCCAGCTGTGTCCCTGCGGATTAGTTGTGGTTATTGAATATTATATTAGCTGGGAGATTGCTTTATTTACCACTGTACTGCACTGGGATACCTGATTCTGTGCCCCAGCTTTACCCTCTCCCTGATCCAGCTCTACCCTCTCCCTGATCCAGCTGTACCCTCTCCCTGATCCAGCTCTACCCTCTCCCTTATCCAGCTCTACCCTCTCCTTGATCCAGCTCTACCCTCTCCCTTATCCAGCTCTACCCTCTCCCTTATCCAGCTCTACCCTCTCCCTTATCCAGCTCTACCCTCTCCCTGATCCAGCTCTACCCTCTCTTTATCCAGCTCTACCCACTCCCTTATCCAGCTCTACCCTCTCTTTATCCAGCTCTACTATCTCCTTTATCTAGCTCTACCATCTCTCATTAAATAGCCCTATCCTCTTAATGTCTAATCATGCCTTTTTTGTCTTTGTGCACCCTACATCCTTTAAATAATCAGGCATAAAAATTGTAGCCTACCATATCTGCAGTTTAACACGTTTTCCATCCAAATCAATAGTGCGAACCTTGAAGTCAATTCCTAAAAAAAAGAATTGGCAAGTGAAAGCTTGAGACTATTTATTGACTTTAGATTTGACAAAAAGAAAAAAACATGTTATTATTTAAATAAAACTCTTAATGTTATTTTTTCTAATTTAAAGCATAACAGGACAAAATAAAATTGCATATCCTACTTATAAATACATATACAATTAAAATTAATTTGTGCATTTATATAAAACTTAACTAGTATACTTAATATATAATTAGTTGTAAAATCTTAAACTTAAAAAGAATATTAAGGTTTAAATAGTTTCATGCCCAAAAAGGCATATATAGGACAAAATTTTTTAAATGTAAATACTAAAGAATTGTTTCATTGCTCAAATTTTACAATATTTGAAATCATATTTGCATAATTAGATTCAAAAGATACAAGTATTTAAACCAAATTTTAGAAATGTTCCCTATGAAAAATCCTATGAGAAAAATTTAATAGAGTGACTGAGAATAACATGTTATTCATAATGGTAACAATAGCCATGATACAAAATATTCAACTTTTGTTAAATCAAATCCTTGTTGAACATAATTAATAAATGAAAAGTAAAACTGACTAAATGCCCAACATTAAACATTAAACTCAAAGTTTCTCAAAACATATAGACATTGTAATACCTTATTGAACGAAAATAAGCTATGCAAAAGGATTAAACAGGGAAAATCGCATTTTTTTTATTTAACTTATTTCTAATGTATCTCATAACTTACCTATGGTTGATATAAATGTCGGAGAAAAATTATCTTCAGCGAAACGAACCAGCAAACATGTTTTTCCGACGCCACTATCACCGATAAGCAAAAGCTTGAATAAATAATCGTACGCTTTGGCCATATAAATTTTAAATCAAAGGCTCTTACACCTTTCAAGATTGAAACAGTACAATAACTGTATGTATGTAAATCTGTATGTAAATCCGGGAGGAAAATAGCGCGAAATTAGTGGAACTAAGATTTTTCGAAAAACTTCCAACAGTTTTTTCTTTACGCAGTATATATAACTTAAAAGATGTACATTTCTTACTTTATAGGCTTCACTTTGCGCTAGCTTTCAGCTTAGCAACTTTCGCAGAAAAACAAAATTTTAAATCAGTGCTAAGAAAATTTTGGTTTCGTAGAAAAAGCCTTAGTTAAAGAAATACAATCGTATATCATCCATAATACATATTCTATCACAAAAAAATTTAAATCGAAACACTATAAATTACCCAACGTAGGATTGGATTTTAAGCTTTCTCATTTACTTGGTTGTTTACATTCGTTAACTTACCAGTTTGTAAACCGAAATTAACCTCAAAGTGTCCGTGTGGTTAATTTATGTACATTCGCTTTTCGAAAGTTAAACTGTAGTAAATTAACCAACCAAAAGTTACTTTTCGTATATTTACTTTCAAGATTAACCATATTGTTTTCAACGGGTTAGTCCCAGTTGTTTAATGTAGTCTCTTATTTTGCTGTACACTGTATATGTCAGTTGCTCTACGTCTACAGCTTCTACATGCACTTTTGATATCTTCTTTAAACGATGATAGACGATTACAATTTTCGTGGGGCTACTGCATATATTTATTAAAAAATACAAACAGGTTAGTTAATCGCATGTGATGGGATGGGAAAGAGCCGTGAGAAAGTCTGTGTAAGATGTATGTATGAAGAAAAAAATATTTAATCAACAAACCTTATAAAAGTCAACTTGCTTGAGAAGATTACCAAAACTTCTGCTTGCTGTTAAAAGTAGTTTCATAGAAGAAATTTATTTACGAAAAGTATTGCAAAAATGTTTCGTACATACATGTGCATGTTTACAATGAGTACATGTACATATGAGTACATATGTATCTCCGCGTGCACGTCTGCAGTGTGCAGGATTGATAATACATGGGTCACTGTATTTTAACAGGATGTACATATGCATGTAAAACTTCGAAGCTGGTGAATTTTTACGAGGCCATGCAATTTCCTGGAATAAATGCACACATACATGTAGAATTTTTTTTATCAAAAAGTCTATTAATTTGCTTTTGATCTGGGCAGTGAAGACTACCATTTCTTTAACTAAGCATGCACAACATGTTACTCTGCATAGATTTTATATAGTTGTGTACAGTAGTAATTAAAATTTCATTTTCGTTATATACAGCAGTCTAAATCAAAATATGCTATTGGAGACGCCGGAGTGATTGAATTTCTTCCTCGGACGTCCTTTTCCATAGCCACACTGGGAAAAGGAGAAGAATGTACTGAACCGGGTTTCAAGAATGTCATGTTAAAGGAAAATTTTCGGGCCGATTAGAAAATGACACTGCATATATGATACTATTTCATCCAACGTGTGTGAAAACAGTTTTAAATAATATTTTGTTTAAATTTTCAACGACTCGAGACCTTAAATATTAGCTGCAACTGAGTTGAATGGAGACCAGCATTCGCACAGAACGGCATGTGGAATGCGGAGTAGTCTCTGAAGTCGGACAGCTTGTCGTGACCGAACCACCTTCCGATAGCATTCTCCGGATTCTCGGGCTCTCCGCTGCCCCACAGGCTGGCGTCAGCGGAGATGTTGCAGCCGACCCAGTACCAGCCGCCTGCTGGCTCCGGGCTGCCAGCTGCCGGCAGGAGGTCGCCCAGCCAGAACGAGATGCGTTTCGCCCGGCTATCGTAGATCGAGTCCACGTGGCTCATCTCGGAGGCGTCCACCTCGGAGGCGGCTCTCCGACTCGAACAGCACAGGCGTCTGCTCGGCCACTGCATAAATCGGCCTTAAAGTGCAGCTTGTACTTCACTCCCCACAGGTCGCCTCTCCGTAGCCTGGCGGGCACACTCCTCCTGACTCAATTTAAACGCTTAAACTGATGTTTGCTTTCAGTCATTTGACTTCGAAGCTACGAGCCATATATACAAAGTCTTATTTTGTAAATTAATAAATTGAATCAAACGTCACATGGCAGTTTTCGGTAAGTCAATGATTTATGATAAATATGTCAGACAGACTTTAAAGCTTAAAGACTTTTATTTCGGAAATCAGTTTGGAAAAAGTTAAGAGGCTATTGTTATATCTCTGAGAACATATTTTAGGATTAGCTAATGCAATGTTGATAAAAAGAGCCTGCTGAGAACAGGTTCGTTAAGCGGTTTTTCTACTGCTATGATGGAGGATGGAGCTGTTTTGATCTGCTGCTGGTAAAAATAAAACTTAACAAGCTTAGAATACAACAGCATAAAATGTTTTTACTTTAAATACAAGTAAGTTCATTCTCTTTAAGTAGGTTTAATTTGTTTGGTTAATTAGTTAATTTTTCTTCAACTCCGCATCATTGAATTCACTGGCTGCTCGGCAGCTCAAACAAACGGCGACACGCACTCGCACAGGACTCGAAATCTGTCCACCGATTCCCAGAAGTCAGCCAGGTTGTCCCAACGGTAATATCGGCCGATTACATTTTCTCCGTGTGACCGGCTCCCTCGCATTCCACAGGCTGTCGTCAACGGTGATGTTGCAGCCGACCCAGTACCAGCCACATCGAAAATCCAGTGCTGTACTTGCTGTAGATCGTCTCCACGTGGCTCATCTCGGTGGCGTCCATCATGTCGGCCATGATCGCCAGACCGCTCTCCGACTCGCACTTCTGTCTGCTCGGCCACCAGAAGTCCGCTCCATTGAGCAGCTTGTACTTCACTCCGCACAGGTCGTCTCCGTAGCCAGACGGGCACAGCGCGCCCGCCTCGAGTCCCGGCTGCTGCTTCACAAACACCCGGCCTCTCCTGGAGCAGCCGCAGTTCCTCACCGACTTGCTGCACTTGTCGAACACGAACAGCTGGCACGGACCGTCAGCCAGGCTGAACGCCTGACAGCGCGGGTTGCGGCTGCACATCGAGGCACAGAAATATTTTGTCCCAGAGCCACCTGGAGTCTCAATGAAGTCGCTCCTGATGCACAGGTAGCCGGTGATCAGGTTGTAGGCGTCCTGCATCGCAGCTGGAGCTTGCATAGCCAAGAAAATCAACGCCAGCCTTGCTTGCACACCCATTGTTGCAACGAAACTGCTACCAGAGAAATCAAAGTCCAAAAAGAAATTATAAAGCAGTGGTAATTTGATTTTTAGAAATATCCACAGAGAGTTCTGCTTTCTCACAGAATCTCACTCATCTACTAAGAGCTAAACCCTCCGGATGTTGGGGAAGGCGCATCAAAAGAAAGTGATGCTGGTTGGCTGATGCAACAGACCAGAGGAAGACGTTTCGGTTACCATGGTATATGTATATTCTTGTTATAGTTAGCCTAGGCGTGTTGAAACGGGGAGAAACGCACGGCATCCCGCCCGCTGCAATAATCTATGGCCAACTTCAATAAGTAAAAAAACTCGTATGCATTTAAGTATCTAGTTAATGTTTCTACAACTTAAAGTAAAGCTTAGTGCTGCTTAACAATTCTTAATATCAGTTACTATTTATTCAATTCGCAAAATAAGGAGTCTTGGCCATAGACAATTTTTGGATTTCATTATTTCTTTCTTTGTCTTGTGTGCTGGTGTGCTACTGTGGGGGCTCCGCCCCCACACCCCCGCAAGGGGGCTCAGCGCCCCCTTGACCCCGCTTTCTTCTGACTTTGCCATAGACATTTTCAGCAGGCCGTGAAACCGACTGAATGCATTGGAGTAAATGGGATTTTACCATAGACAGTCTCAGCGGCCCGTGGGTCCTCTAGTGTTCATCATGAAGCGCACAGAAGCGAGCGACGTAGTGCGAATTCTAAAGAAAGTGATTTCACTATTTGGACCAATGAAAGAACTCGTCTCAGACAACGGAACAAATTTCTGTTCGAAAGTCGTTGACGAATACCTTAACAGTCAAGGTGTCATTCACTCTCGGATAATTCCGCGTCACCCAGCAGCAAATGGGGAGGTGGAAAGATTCAATGAAACATTGAACAAAGTCATCAGAAGATCCAGAATTTTGAATGGATCAAGTTTTGAAGAGGAATTGCAAATCTTTTTGCACGCCTATAGAACAACACCGATGAGAGCAACAGGCGTAGCGCCAGCAAACCTTTTCTTTCGGTGGAGCGCGCGGACAAAACTTCCTCAAATGAACGACGAGACAATAGATCCTTTGATTAAGCAGAAAGATAAAGACGCCGATTACAAAAGAAAAATGTCCAACTACGCTAATCGGAACGCTCGTGACTGCGGCATCAAAACAGGTGACACAGTAGTGATTGAAAGGGAAGCAAGGAACAAGTACGATAGTTTTTTTGGTACAGAGCAATACTACGTAAGGAAGCGAGTCGGAGGACTGTTGATCCTGGAGAACAAAAGTGGCACAATCAAGAAGCGCCACGTTAATAAGGCCAGAAAGATATTCCCAGACTCAGAATCTGACGAGGCTCTGGTAACGTTTTCTGGTGGAGGAGGAATGAGCGACAGTCAGCGAGAAAAGAGGGACGCATCCGAAATACCACAGTGTGATCCAAGAACAATGCGCAGAAGTGGACTCCGACCACAGACCGTACTGAGGAGGCCAATTCGTTTCCCTACAATGAACTGATTTTACTAAAGGTGGAGGGATGTGGTATCCCCAGACTGATGTTCATTTCATTTATCTATGCTTGTACCATAGAGTATTCTATTCTTTATAATACACGCGACCGCCAAGAGAAACTTTAGATTGCTTGGCCACACGAACACCACACGCCCGCTAACTATAACACTAATATGGATGGGCTGCAGAGGGCAGAAATGAGCTATAACGCCGAGGCGCATAGCGCCGAGGAGTGTTAGCTCGTTTCTGCCCGATGCGGCCCATCCATATTGGTATATTGTTGGCATATAGTCCAAAACTTTTTTTCTAACACCTCTGATCGTTTCGATCGACAAGCGCCACAGAGGGTAGATTCGGAATACTTAAAAAAGACTTCAAGCTCCTTCAAATTCTTATATTCTCTTTCTTTTTACCGCACTTCTGTCTGCAATTAAGGAAGAATTCCAGAATAGTCAATGAGGAAGCGAGTTTTAACCAGCAACCGTATGCCTTTGTCCCTGTGACCCCCTTTCTCATGTCTGTTTAGGATAAGTGGTCGGTTTTGTTAGGGAGCCGGAGCACCTATAAATCGCACTTTAAAAATACATGTAGTTCCTCTACCCTAACTCCTACGCTCGTACCTAAACGATCTATAAACTGTATGCGTTTCCCACATGCCACATACGTGCACTTTTGTTGGGACAATGGATATAAAATCCAGTTTTAAGATGCACAGACTGGTTTACATATATGTCTCATATGCATGCTGTGTGTCTCATATGCATGCTTTTTACGCAGAAGTTTTGGAGAATTTATTCAGCTTTAAAATGAAACAGTTACACTCGATCCAAAATCGGTTGTAACGAAGCGGAAGTTTTTTTTGCATGCCTTCAATGTTGGATGCCGGTATTCTAATCCACATGTAGCTTGTAAAATCCGTGAAACAGCTACTCATAGGTTTGCTTTTTTTCGATTTTCGAGTTCCCATGCACAAACTTCTCGGCAATTATTGTCTTGTCGTTTTTATTGCATTTCTTAGGCCGCGTGTCCATGCCATGCAAACTTTAAGAAACACCTGCGATGAGAGTCGAAATTATATATTTAACAAGAACTTTGTTTATAAGTCCACAGCTTGAAAGCACAAAAGGACGCGGAAGCCATCAAGTAAACTCTATCTGCAGGATGTGTCCGTTATTTTTCTATCAAATTGTCACCCTACTGAGAATGTCCGAGGAAAGAAATCGCACGCTGCACCCGTGCTGTACTTAAAAGTGCATTCGAACTCGACTCGATTTCGAATCTCCATCCACCGTAACTATTAGCTGTCGGCACGAGTTCCTTAGATGTTTCGGAAAAATAATTTGGCCAATAAAATATCCGCGGCAAGAAGGTTTAAAGCAAATGCAGCCAAGATATGGAAAATGATCCTAGGAGAGAACTAACTGCGTAGCGATCCTGTCAATCAAAGCGAATCAGTTTGTTGATCTAGTCTTCAAGTTCTCTTCCAGCTTTGAGAGCCATCTGTTGGCTAGTTATAATCTTTTTAGATGAAATTTCGCCACCTCCGATATCAGTGGATTTTTCCCGATATAAATTTCGATTGGATCCCATTCGAGCGGAAAACTGTGCGCATTGAGCTCCCCTAGCCAGTCTTTTACTGAGGTCCATACTTGAGTATGTGCTTTCTCCGCTACTTTGAGGCAAAAGCCACGCCAGACAATGAAGCCCGATCCAAGGATGCCAGCAGTTATAACTTGTTGACCAGTGCTCAAAATGTCCTGCTCATTCTGATGTCGCCAGGTGCGACAATCGGCTCTGTCACCACGGCGACTAGGCTAGAGCTTCATCTGGACTCGGGTGTGCTCAAAATGTACTTAGCATTGCCTGGAGACGCAGCCGATTGCGGAGGCTGCTGTGGCCCATTGATAGGGCGTCTCGCGCTGCGTGGCACGGGGATTAAGGTGAGAGCATGGATCCCTGCGCGTGAAGTGCATTTGTCACAGTGTCAAAGTGAGCAGCACTGCATCGGTACACTTCAGCGTATTCGCTACCTTTTCGCATCACCCTATATAACTGATTCCATAGATCGAATCTGCTTCTCCCGGCAACAAGCTACTTCTGCTTGGTAGCCCAAAAGCCGCCGCTGCTGGTGGAACTTCATCGCCAACATCTTCCAGCCTCCTACCGACTGATGAAGCCTTGGAGCAGCGACTGCTGCTCGCTATCAGCTTCCAAACCTCCGTTGAAGCAGAGCTGTGGCGTGAAACGTTGATCAAGGCGACGAAGAAGTCTGCATGAATTTCAAGCAGAACTGTTGAATTTTTTTGTATCTGAAAGACCTCATTATTCCTTCCGATAAAAATTCTCAGCTGAAGTGGCTGAAGGTGGGTGTCAGTATGCGGCTCAAGTGTGGATGAGGATGTAGCTCAGGTGTGGATCATAATGTGGCTCAGGCGTGGATTAGGGTGTTACTCAGGTGTGGATTAGGATGTGGCTCAGGTGTGGATGAGGATGTGGCTCAGGTGTGGATGAGGATGTGGCTCAGGTGTGCATCAGGATGTGGCTCCGGTGTGTATCAGGATGTGGCTCAGGTGTGGATGAGGATGTGGCTCAGGTGTGTATCAGGATGTGGCTCAGGTGTGGATGAGGATGTGGCATAATTAAGTGTGTATCAGGATGTGGCTCAGGTGTGGATCAGGATGTGACTCAGGTGTGGATTAGGATTTGGCTAAGGTGTGGATCAGGATGTGGCTCAGGTGTGGATCAGGATGTGACTCAGGTGTGGATTAGGATGTGGCTCAGGTGTAGATTAGGATGTGGCTCAGGTGTGGATGAGGATATGGCTCAGGTGTGGATGAGGATGTGGCTCAGGTGTGGATGAGGATGTGGCTCAGGTGTGTATCAGGATGTGGCTCAGGTGTGTATCAGGATTTGGCTCAGGTGTGGATGAGGATGTGGCATAATTAAGTGTGTATCAGGATGTGGCTCAGGTGTGGATGAGGATGTGGCATAATTAAGTGTGTATCAGGATGTGGCTCAGGTGTGGATGAGGATATGGCTCAGGTGTGGATCAGGATGTGGCTCAGGTGTGGATGAGGATGTGGCTCAGGTGTGGATGAGGATGTGGCTCAGGTGTGTATCAGGATGTGGCTCAGGTGTGGATTAGGGTGTTTACTCAGGTGTGAAATCGTGTATAACGTACTATGAATCCTCCCAAAAATATAAGCTTGATTTTACAACCCATTCAATGTTTTGACACTATTTAACGAATTCAAATTAGTGTCCAGTCGTATCGCTCGTCCAATTGTTTATAAAATTGGCAAACCGAATTTCAACCGTAAAAAAGGGTTTTTGTTGGACAAAAAACTTTTCTAAAATAGTATGTGAACAGTGTTGTGTAGCCAAGGCTTGAAATTTTCCAGTTGAGTTGAAAAGTAAAGTGCTAGGTGCGCACAGTTGCTATATTTATATTTTTGTTATTTAAGAAAAACTACATTATCGATATTTTAACTACACTAGAAAAACTGCACGATCGATAAATTCAAGAGCTAGAGATATCACGTGATTAATAATACATTATACAGATAATTTATCAACTACTCTACTTAATAAAATGGCAGTATAAGTAATAGACAATAATAATATAGGTAGCATTTACGTTATCGTAGAAATATTAGCGTAAAATATTATCTATATCATTAAGTTGGTCTGTCAGGTTACACGACACAACAAACAGCAGAGCGACAAATTGACTAAACTGTCAATGATATTCGAATTGATTTATGATAAAAGGAAACCGGCTCCATTATTTATTAATAAATAATGATGGCAAGATTCAATTATTGTAGTTCCAGATGGTACAGTCAATTTGTAGGTTAAAGCATTGAGATTATAGTCATTTAACAGTCTTATATACTAAAATCAACGATTGAAAAAAATCACCAAAGCGAGTACATTGTAACAAAAAATGTTCTAGTAGTTAATTAAAACAAGAACGCGTACATGCTTTAGGATAGATTAAATAGGCTAGATAGGCTAGATAGGCTAGAAGTGAAAAAAACGATTTTTGATAAGAAACGATAAGACAACCAAAACCAAGGATAGCCGGATACATTGCATGGACAACGAAAACATTTTTTTGTATATCGTTGGAGATCACATAGCTGTAAATGGGTCTTTGTCATAGACAGAGTCAGTCTAGAAAAATCTCGTTTCTATGGTTTCTTTAAGTAGAGATCATCGCGGCAGCGGGTTCGGTTCTGGGCGAGTGATTTTTGTAACGCCATTTTCGGTAGTTAATCCTCGCTCCCAAAGACTAATGATGTCAAGATATTCCTTGTAGTGGAAATGGTAGTTGCCGTCATGATCGTTAATCGCCCAAATGACGACGAATCTGCGCTGTGGATTGATAACTGCCAGAATTCTTATGCTTTTTGGGCCGTAGGTATACTTTCGGAACCATAAATCTCCTGTTACTTCCACATTATCCTTCACTTCCCAAGGCAACGGTTTTCCATTTCTTGGTTTATAGGCCAAGCTTTTTTTCATTCCTTTGTAGAAATCTTCAAGCCTATCTTGAGCAGGCTTGCCGTATGTACCCTTGTGCCCCAGCTTCTTCTGGACATCAGCTACGTGTATGCCCTCAAAACCAATGCAAATGAAAAGGCGAGTCGTGTCTAAAGTGCATTACAAGCTCACCTTATTCCCTTACAATAGTAAGGTGAAATACAAATCCTAAACCGATGAGTAGAGGCAAAGAATGAGTCAGAATTTTAGAAATTTGTCAATAGCGACAAGTGTAAACGCCTATGTTTTTTATCTTCCTTGAATTTTTTCCTATCTTTGAAACTTGCAGTAAGAATTCCTTGCTATACGGACGAGTATGAATCTTTACGAGTTAGGCGGAAAGTCCTGATTTCGCTTAACAGAACCGACCTCAGGGAGATATGTGCATGGTCCTAACCGGCCATGGTTTCTTCCAGAGACATATCTCGCTGCAAACCGGTTGCCATCCCACCTGTCCTTTTTGTGGCATAGGAGACGAGACCGCGGAGCATCACGGGGGGATTGCTGAGATGTCAAGGCTCATTGGGGGAATTGCTGAGATGTCAAGGCTCATAGGGGGTATTGCTGAGATGTCAAGGCTCATTGGGGGAATTGCTGAGATGTCAAGGCTCATTGGGGGAATTGCTGAGATGTCAAGGCTCATAGGGGGTATTGCTGAGATGTCAAGGCTCACGGGGGGAATCTCCCTGCTCCGCTTTCTCCCAACAGCCCTCTGTAAAATAGCAGAAAACAAACTGAGAACACTGAGTTGTTAAAGATTTTAATTTAGCACACGAGAAGAAGATCAAGAATGTCACCAGAAACGCACACATGCTTAATACGCCAATTAAGGAGACAAACAAGCTGTACGGCGATATATTTGAGTTTATTGTTTTTGTTAAACTGACAAAGTAGCATCATACGCAAGCTGTCAATCAAGTAAGATGGATTTACATTGGAACTAAGAAAAAAGCACTTACTGACTCCAGTGAGCAAGCAAAATCAGAAACAGGTGAAAATCAAAATTTTCATTATTATAATGGTGGAGCCAATAATAGAGTTATATTATATAATGAATAAAGAGGCGCACAATTTATTGCTTAGAGTAGTCAGTATTTGGAAGTGTAGAAATTCAATTACTTAAAAGCCTTCAGTGGACCAACAATGCACAGACTGATAGATTGGATTAAGATTACTTATTGGATTATCGATTGGACTCATGACCCTTGGTAGGAGCAATAAGATTAGCTACCTAATGATAAATTTAAAATCTTATTATGACCGATAAGATTAACAATGACCTATACAGAACTCGACTATGACCAATAAGATCAACTATGACCTATAGAGAACTCGACTATGACCAATAAGAGCAACTATGACCTATAGAGAACTCGACTATGACCAATAAGAGCGACTATGACCAATAAGATCAACTATGACCTATAGAGAACTCGACTATGACCAATAAGATCAACTATGACCTATAGAGAACTCGACTTTGACCAATAAGATCAACTATGACCTATAGAGAACTCGACTTTGACCAATAAGATCAACTATGACCTATAGAGAACTCGACTATGACCAATAAGATCAACTATGACCTATAGAGAACTCGACTATGACCAATAAGATCAACTATGACCTATAGAGAACTCGACTTTGACCAATAAGATCAACTATGACCTATAGAGAACTCGACTATGACCAATAAGATCAACTATGACCTATAGAGAACTCGACTATGACCAATAAGATCAACTATGACCTATAGAGAACTCGACAATGACCAATAAGATCAACTATGACCTATAGAGAACTCGACAATGACCAATAAGATCAACTATGACCTATAGAGAACTCGACTTTGACCAATAAGATCAACTATGACCTATAGAGGACTCGACTATGACCAATAAGATCAACTATGACCTATAGAGAACTCGACTATGACCAATAAGATCAACTATGACCTATAGAGAACTCGACTATGACCAATAAGATCAACTATGACCTATAGAGAACTCGACTATGACCAATAAGATCAACTATGACCTATAGAGAACTCGACTATGACCAATAAGAGCGACTATGACCAATAAGATCAACTATGACCTACAGAGAACTCGACAATGACCAATAAGATCAACTATGACCTACAGAGAACTCGACAATGACCAATAAGATCAAGATGACCTACAGAGAACTCGACAATGACCAATAAGATCAACTATGACCTATAGAGAACTCGACAATGACCAATAAGATCAACTATGACCTATAGAGAACTCGACTATGACCAATAAGATCAACTATGACCTATAGAGAACTCGACTATGACCAATAAGATCATAGAGAACTCGACTTTGACCGATAAGATTATCTAAGACCTATCACGAACTCCAAATGACCAAAAAGCTATTGGTTATGACCGATCATGAGCCTCATCATTAGTCATAAGATCAAACTATGATTAGTCATGAATCTTACTGATAAATGAGAATATTGTTGCACTAACAAAGCTTTAAAAAGGCAAAATAAAAGAAAATTAATTTTGACAGCCAAGTGAGCAAAAATAAATTGTGTACAGATTATACAGAAGGTATAAAACAAATCAATATTAATAATAGACCTTAGCGGCAGTAGTGAGCAACAGTAGTAAATTAGTATCAATAATATTAATAAATCAATAAATACAGACTAGTGCAGAGGCACTCGTTAAATCAAAACAAAATTAACAAAACGCAATTTTATCAGAATTTTAGACAAAATTAATTTCATGAATGAAATTGCTATAAATATTGATAAGTATAATAGCTGTTGTGGCATATTGCTGTCTGTCTGTCTATCCCACAGATTCTAAAATAACTAGATGGCCCACTCAGGCATATATACTCAGTAAAACAGCTTTCTACCTACTTTCAGTTCAGTAGCAAAGAAGAATACTATAGCTATTTTATAAAAATAAAGGCAGCTGAAATTACTTTGATAAGTTTAGAAGCCCAAGCTTGCAGGCGTAAACAACTTGCTAATTGGTTCAGCAATAATGTACATTGGCCAGTCCACTGAAATGTACATGGCAGCTTTAGGCTGGAATTCCGAGAAAGGCAATAAAAATTGGGGGGGGGGGTAGTGTGGAAAGGCGCGGTTGGAGGGTTAAGGCTATCGGGGGGGGGGGGGTTAAGAGCCAATAAATGAGCCTTGGCTTTAAAAATACATTAAAATGCTTCTGTTTAACTGACTACTGAACTGAAAGTAGCTTACACGCAAATGTGCTGAGTAGCCTATCTGGTTATTCTAGTATCTGTGGTCGATCCATGCTTAAACAAGCACTAATGCCGTACCTGAGTAATGCATAAGCCTGCATACTAAACGTTACTAATTTATTAATAAGCTTTGAGGTAGCGCAGTGGAAGGTTACCCCGTTGAAAAAAAATAAGAGAAATAACAATTTTATTTTATTAAAACAAACTGTTTAATGACAAAAAACTGTTAATTAAGTTATTGCGACACTGTACACACAATATATATATATATTGTCACTAATGTCAGTTTGTAAAAGTCTTGAAAAAAGAACTAGGAAAAAATTTGTTTTACCTGATCAAAACGTTTGCTTGAGGTGCCGAATTTGTTATATAAAAAAACTTGTTGCGGCTTCATAAATTTTAAAAACACAGACAAGCGCGCAAAAAAGATTAATGATTGAAAAAATCGATGAGGGAAAAAATTCGTGTTTTCCTGCTTTGCATTCATAGATATTAAAGCTAAATCCGTGTAGAGAGAGTGCGGCGCAGACAGTTACAAGCACTAACAATAGATTTATGGGGATAATTATTCCCAAAAAACACGTGCGATCAAATCCAAATGAGGATAAATTAGATAATAACACGAGCACCCCTGAGAGTTTTGTCCAACGCGCAGAGGTAGCGAGCAGAGACGGATTGGGAAATGGGAAGATTAAATGAGAAGTGAGTTGAAGAGAATGCAAGATACAGAAAGGGGATATGGGGAGAAAAGGGATATGGGGAGAAAAGGGATATGGGGAGAAAAGGGATATGGGGAGAAAAGGGATATGGGGAGAAAAGGGATATGGGGAGAAAAGGGATATGGACAAAAGGATATGGGAACAAAAGGGGATATGGGAAAAACAAGGGGATATGGGAAGGAGAAGAACGAGAAAGGTGTATTGCGGGAGTTTTAGGGACAGGACAAAGATATAAGGTATGTTTAATGCGAGTTGCAATAAGAGGTAATTGTAAGCAGACAGGCATGCGAATGTGAACAATGGCAAGGCAAAATGAAATTAAGTGCTTATTAAGATATCAAGCAACACGGAAGCCAATAAAATAAGTAGAAAATTTTCAGCGTTTTCTGGAAAATTGCAAAAAAGACGCGTAACGTACTACTACTAGTAGACAGTACCATTCGAATTTGTTTAGCTCTCTCTTTATCTTTCAAATAATCCACGATGCTGTGTGTGTAGCAGTAAGCGAACTTTTGAAAAAAAAAACAATAATGAGGATAAAAGCTATATAAGTGTCGAATTAACAATCCACAATAATGTGTACACAATGAATCGATAATAATTTTAAAAAAATTAAAGCCACAATAATGTGTGCTTTTTTATTGTATAAATAAATGATTTAGAAATACACATATAATATAGAGCCTGTAATCGCCAATAAATCCGTCTTCATATTATCTTTATTCAACTTGTACTACTAACAAAATTGAAACTAAGACAGTAGTATGTATAGTACACTAATATAGGGAAATGATAATGCTTTGCTGCCTTGCGCATCAAAAAATCCCTGATAATGTTTACAGATTTCATAATGAACAATGCGAACAAGTCCGTCGTCACGTGGTGTGCTCGGAATTTTTTCTGATATCAAAAATTTCAGCGTACAAAGGAGGCAGATAAGTTCGATGCCAGTTGTCCCTGTACCACTGCATGCAGTGCTGCATTGATAGGCCTATGCTGCTGGCCTGTCGGATAGCCGTCTGCAGGCCCGCAGTCAGCTGCTGTTGCTGCTTCAACGATGATTCGGCTGGTGTTGAGGCTTTCGAAATGTCCAGCTGCTGATGCAGCGCCGCTAGAAGGCGACTGTGATTGGCTGACACGTCGTCTGGGTTGGACAGGCCGGCTCGGTCTGCGGGGTGGGGTGGGTGAGCTGGAGGTGGGGTGGGTGAGCTGGAGGCGGGGTGGGTGAGCTGGAGGCGGGGTGGGTGAGCTGGAGGTGAGGTGGGTGAGCTGGAGGTAGGGTTGGTGAACTGGAAGCGGGGTGGGTGAACTGGAGGTGGGTGGATAAAACGGTGGGGTGGGTGAACTGGAGGTGGGGTGGGTGAACTGGAGGTGGGGTGGGTGAACCGGAGTTGGGGTGGGTGAACTGGAGGTGGGGTGGGTGAACCGGAGGTGGGGTAGGTGGACCGAAGGTGGGTGGGTGAACCGGTGTGATGGGTGGACCGGAGGTGGGGTGGGTGAACCGGAGGTGTGATGGGTGGACCGGAGGTGGGATGGGTGAGCTTGATGAGGTCGGGTTTTAGTTAGACCAACTGCATGGCAAAACTTGTTGAGCTATTAAAGATAAAAGAAGAAGCGGACTCACCAGGCCTAGTGAGCACAACAGAGCAGAGCAGGGCCAGTTGACACTCGGTTAGTTGCAGACTGCTCAAAATTTGCATCAATTCAGCAATTTTAGCAACAAGCGGCGGCGACCAGACAAAATCCAACTCCTGTTGAATGACAAGCTGCCCGCTTGGAAACAGAATCTTGCTGACTATGCCCTGCAGGTGGCGCTGATCCACGGCCGCAATCTGATGCGGCGACACCTGTAGCAGCCATAGTTCAAAAAATGCCGACTTGATGAGCGTCAGCTGATCGTCCTGGGTGAATTTGGCAAAGCCGGGCACGCGTTTGGCAAAATCGACAGTCTGCTCGATGCAGGGCAGCAACAGGTGAGCCAGCGATTGGTGCATGCACAACCGGTGCTCGTCTAGGGCGTCCGGTCTCAGGCCGCGGCCCTCCGGCACCTGGGTGAGCGAATGGAAATAATAGGCGTAATAATCATGAATGGCGGAATAGTGCAGCTCAGGATTGACTTACATTACTGACGATATGTAGCGTTCTATAATTTGTAGGTATATCACTACTAATAGGTATGACATTAGCACCGATATGTTGCGTAAAACACTTTCCAGATAACCACCACTAGTAACTATGAATTTTAATTCCGATATGTGGCGTAAAGCCGCGTAATACACTTTGCAGATGACAACCACTAGTAGCTATGACTTTTATTGCCGATATGTTGCGTTATACACTTTAAGATAAGTACTACCACTACTAATAACTATGATTTTAGCATGGGAATAAATTACAACTTAGTAGCCACATTAACTGTTGTGTAATTAAAAACCAACTTTTGCTGCATTACGAGACAACAGCAATATATCAGAAACAGAAAACGCTAGGTTGGTAGAGATAAGCTAACACAAGTGACGGCAGTAAGGGACAGGATACCAATAGATACACGGGTTATAAATCACAGCTCCAGCCTCTGGCGCCCCATCCCCGCAATAAAGGCCTCTTTCGAATGCACCGCAGCTAGGCTAAAACTTGTTGCTAGCCACTTTCTAATAATACTGCTGGCCAATTGCCAAGAGCGCACTGGGTAGGTGCATAATCTAATTCAAACCCCACCTACAAGCCTACCAAACATAACTTTTATTGCATTGACCCCTATGTCTCTCTCTCTCTTCCTCTCTCACTCTCTTTGATCTTCAAAGTGGCCAGCCGCCAGCCGAGTACCGCGAATCGCTGACTGAAGCTTATTTTGCTACCGAACTATTGAGGAGAACCGAACTGCCGATTTTCGAAACAAGTACCAGCTGGTGATGACGAAATTATTCAGTGTTTGAAATTCACCACAATTTCGTTTCAACAAAAAAATATGAAATAGAACGGATCGACAATTTTTACAAAAGATTGGACACACTCAGGGTTTTAGCACAGTGAAAAATCAGATAGATAGACTGATGGACATGCAGACGGACAGACAGAGAGACGGACAGACAGACAGACAGAGAGACGGACAGACAGACAGACAGACAGACAGACAGACAGACAGACAGACAGACAGACACACAGACAGACAGACAGACACACAGACAGACAGACAGACAGACAGACACACAGACAGACAGACAGACACACAGACAGACAGACAGACAGACAGACAGACACACAGACAGACAGACAGACAGACAGACAGACAGACAGACAGACAGACAGACAGACACACAGACACACAGACAGGCAGACAGACAGACAGACACACAGACAGACAGACAGACAGACAGACAGGCAGACAGACACGCAGACAGACAGACAGACAGACACACAGACAGGCAGACAGACAGACAGACACACAGACAGGCAGACAGACAGACAGACAGGCAGACAGACAGACAGACAGACAGACAGACAGACAGGCAGACAGACAGACAGACACACAGACAGGCAGACAGGCAGACAGACAGACAGACAGACAGACAGACAGGCAGACAGACAGACAGACAGACAGACAGACAGACAGACAGACAGGCAGACAGGCAGACAGACAGACAGGCAGACAGGCAGACAGACAGACAGACACACAGACAGGCAGACAGGCAGACAGACAGACAAAGGCTCACCAGAGTGGCGTGGCGGGCCTGGCCCACCATCAGGCCCCCAGCGCGGCAGTGGCTGTAGCCGCTAGCGGAGCCGAATGCTTGATGAACAGTCGCAGCCAGCTGGTCCAGTTGCTGCTGCATCTGGCCGTCGCCCCAGAAGCTGCAGTCGAGCTTCTCCATAGCTGACGAAGTCGACGCCGATGCTGAACCGCCGCTCGGCGTCGTCGGAGACGGCGAAGTCGCTGAAGACGACGCCGTAGCAGCGGGAGCAGCCACGGCACTGGCTCCGATTGAGGCTACGGCAGTCGGCGTAGAAGCAGACGATGCAACAGGAACTGCAACAGCAACTGCAGCAGCAGCGGCGGCGGCGGCAGCGGCAGTGACGGCGGTGCTAGACGAAGCCCGACCGTAGCGTACGGAGTCCTTCGACATGCCGGCGGCGAGGCATTTTCGAAATCGGCAGTGCTGACACCGGTTGCGATTTATCCGGGCCACCTTATAGATAGTTAGGCATTATAAACACGATATTAGATATGCTTTATGTAGTGTAGAGGTCTGACACTAACGCCACATCCTAGGTTCGAATTAGTTATTGGATTCTGTACTCAGACATATTCATATTGGGCATATTGGTGTGGAAGAAAAAATTGCCCCCCCCACTGCGATTTTCCTGCTTTTCCTACGTCACAACCACGTAGGCCAACCCCAAAGGCACAGAGAGTGTACGAGAGAGACATCCTGTGTAAGCGAGATCATCAAGATTTAATAAAACCATTGAACGGTGGAGATCCTTAGAAAGCTACATAAACATTGGATCGTTGGTTAGATTTAGCTCAGATTCTAAAATAACTAGATGGCCCACTCAGGCATATATACTTAGTGAAACAGCTTTCTACTTTCAGTTCAGTAGCAAAGAAGAATACATAAGCTATTTTATAAAAATAAAGGCAGCTGAAATCACTTTGATAAGTTTAGAAGCCCAAGCTTGCAGGCGTAAACAACTTGCTAATTGGTTCAGTCACAATGTACATTGGCCAGTCCACTGAAATGTACATGGCCGCTTTAGGCTGGAATTCCGAGAAAGGCAATAAAAATTGTGGCGGGCGGAGGGGTGGGGGTAGAGTGGAAAGGCGCGATTGGAGGGTTTAAGCTGGGGGGGGGGGTAAGAGCCAATAAATGAGTTTAAATGGCTTTTAAAAATGCATTAAAATGCTTCTGTTTGACTTACTACTTAACTGAAAGTAGCTTGCACGCAAATTTGATGACTGCCTCATCTAGTTATTCTAGTATGTGTCTCCAGTCCTCTAAAACAACTAACCTGGCAAGCTCCATCTCGCAGACACCTATACTGAATCTGTTTCTGTATACTCCTGCGAAAGAATCCTTTGCAGCCTTCGCAAGACACAACGCCGTAGTGATAGCCGCTGGCTTTGTCTCCGCACACCTTGCAGGTGGCATAGGACGGAGCTGACTGAATAGCTGAAGGTGGTGCGGCCAGGGCCTCAGATTTGATTGGCGAATGCTGCTCTGCCGCCGTCACTGGCTGAGGAGGCAGCAGGCGCAGCTGACAGCTGACTTTGTCATCCACTATTTTAGAGGTGCCGCAGTCTCCACCGCTGCTACCACTGTTGGGCAGTTTCAGCATCTATTAAAGACAAGCTTAGCCTCTTGTTGAGCAACACTTCTACTAATTATATTGGATAAAAAGCAGAGCCTCTGATACTGTTGAAAGCAAGCGAGCTGAAGGCAATTGTTATGCTTGCTGGACTCTGAAGTGGATTGTTTTTACAGAGTTTAGATATAACCAAATTTTCCCATATCTATATCTCTAGCTATATTAGATATGGGAAATATGCATTTCTGTAACCATATCTATACCTGTATATTCTGTATAAAACTGGGTGCCCTATAGATGCCAAACTATAAACCAGAATGCCAGCCAACATCAGTAAAAAAGTTTAAAAAATCAAATGCACATACCAACATCTCTATCTTACTCATTCAAAATCAAAATCAAAGGCATTAAAAATCTAAATTAAAAACATTGAAAGCATATATTTGACCTATTTCCAATTGGTATAAATGTTATGTCTTATTAATTAATTGGGCCCATTAGCTATTGCCTCTATCTGCAACTTCACCAATCTCTCATGTTGTAAAATAATACAAACAAGATCAGAGTAGGTTAGAGGGTTAATAAAAAAGGCATATTGAATTTCAAGCTAGCTTTATATTCTAGCATATTAAGCCCTCCATAGGGGCATTTGAATTCAAAATTCAAAATTTAATATTTGGCACATTTCAAAATCAAACTTTATTATTTAAAATTGTAGAAACACACTAACAAGCCTCCATAGTAGGCATTCAGACTCAGAGTTCAAACTTCAAAGTTCAAATATAAAAACATTGAACGTATTAAAAAACAATGTTTTTTTCAATATTTGATCCACTTAAAAAATTGAATTTTTTATCATTGGAACTTTCATAGAGGCATACAAAAGCCCCCTATGGTGGCCATTCAAATTCAATATTCAAGCATTAAAAGCATTCCAAAAATTGTTTTTCAAATATTTTATATATCAATTTGGAAATAATGAATGAGTTATAATTAGGCCCATTAACTACTGCCCCCATTAGCAAGTTTTGCAACTATGCTATCCTTTCTAAATTGTAAAATATTATAAGATCAAAGCATTTTACAGGTTGATAAAAAAGGGTTTTTTTATTTATTTCATATATCATATATCACATCATATATATTATATATCCCCCTTTTAACCCTTTCCTTCTTTTTATCAATTATCAATCAGACTAGTTGGCAAACCATAGTTTGAATCATGCTTGGTATATGTTCAAACAAAAATTAAAATAGTTACAAATCATGCCAAAAAAATTTAATGCACACCTACACTCAAATCTATACTAGTCATATATGCCCAATCTCAAAATTTTATCCATTCGGTACAACTTAGTTTTGTCTAGATTTGCGATTTAGTTCCTCCCAATTGTGACTTAGTTTCTCCCAATTGCAACTTAGTTCCCACGATTGCAATCTAGTTTTCCTAATTGCAACTTAATTCTCACTTTGTATATAACTTTTCTTGCATTTTTCTTTTTTTCTTTTCTTCTTTCTCTTTCCTTTCTTTTCCTTTTCTCTTCCTCTCCTTTCTTTCTTCTCTTATTTTTTTGTTTTTTGCATTTTCAATTTTGCGACTTACCTTGGCCAGTGGCCACTTCACCCATTTGGTTTGGACAGGTGTTGGGCATGTATGATGCCAATGTTATGATAATAAATTATCTTTTTGCATTATGACAATAAATGACCTTTTTATATTGTATAAAGAATCATTTTGGCAAATCATTTGGTCACTTTTTTATCTTTCTTGTCTATACTATGTTTAGTAGAAAATAAATGTATACAAACATTTGTTTAAATACTGTTACAAGCTTAAAAAACTAGAAAGCTTGAAATTTATGTTTAAAATGAACTTTTTGAAATGATTTTTTCTACTTAACACTAACTCTTCCACATGATTCTATAAAATACTAGATGTGTATGCTAGATGTGTATCTAGCATACTAGATGTGTATGTATACTATTTTCTTAGGAGTCTTGCATGCTAACTACACATGCCAACTTTTGGCATACAAGGCCAATGCGTGCCTAAATTTTTGGGCATATACTATATGATCCAGAGTATGGTTGGCAAACAATAATAAAATTCAATCAATCCTTTAAATTATAAGCCCATCATCCGGCATCATGCAAAGGGCCATAAAACTCCTTAGCTTTATAATGAATATATATTCTATACTATATTGTATATTGGTCAAAAAAAGGCCTAAATGGTAGAACTAAACAATTAAATTTAGAAACAGAGTGCCTATTGCAAGCATTAAATTTTTTGAATATTTGACCCACTGCCATTTTGTATTTTTTCTTAAAAGTTATGCATGACTGCCAAAAAAATACAATTATTTTAGGCCTAACTAAAGCTAAGTCTAATTTTAAAAAAAATGGCCAGATGGTTCTTGATTAAAATATAGCCAACAAAAGTTCTATAACAAAAGGCTATAGGCATAGTATAGTATAGCCTAAACGGTGTAGCATAGGCCTATAGGCTTGGGCCTAAGCTAGGCCTATCCGCCTATCATTCTATCAGCTTAGGCTTTTTAGGATAGCCTAATAACAAATGTCAATGAGCATAAGATAATAAATATAAAAAAAACTTCATTATATTTTATAGGCCTAAGAACTCCAAGTTAGTCTTGGTTTAAGACTTCAAAATCAGTTTAACAGCATATAATTTATATGACATATAACAAGTCATAAGTAATTTTCAATAAAAAAACTTTCAAATGATTTCTTATAGGCCTATTTCTATTCCTATATCTATATAGAGGTCTGCGGTCATTTCGTCTGCCGCCTTTTCGTCTGCCAAAGAATTTTAGCAGACGAAACGACTTTTTTATTTATGTTTATTTTGGTTCACTTATTTAGTATTTTTTATGTAGGGAATTAAAATAAATTAGTATAAGCAAGTTTTAAGTATGTTTTCTTATTTATATTGATACATTTTCTTTTTCTTCATTTTCTACGAAACCTAACTAACCTATATAATACTTTCGACGCATCAATGCGAAGTTATTTTCTGAGTTATTGATAATTTTTCACCATGGACGCATGCGTAATTTGTAAACAGACTGTACGACCCAGACAACATGCGCTACTGTGCGACTTTGTGCAACAAATGGCAGCATCGGACATGCAATTCTCCAAATGGTTGGAGATATTTGCTTCTGGCTTTGTGTATTCATATGCAACATATTAGCTCCGGAACTTTCAGAAAAATCCTAGCATTATAATAAATTATAATTAATAAGACATTTACATTACTCTTCCATGCGAAGCTTGATGACATAATTAGTTATTCCGATTTATATATTGTATATATTGGCAGACGAAACGACTATATCGAATATTGGCAGACGAAAAGGCGGCAGACGAAATGACCGTCAACCTATATAGATCCCTATAGGGGTTAGGGTACAATATCTGAAGTGAAAGTGTGAATTGTAGGCTCAAGCCTATCCTATAATTTATGTAGTGAAGGCCTAAGATGTATCTTATCTTTAACTAATTGAAAGTGAAGGCTGAAAACGCTAATTAATATTTTAGGCTTTGGCAGGGCAGGCCTAATTTAATTTGGCTTTGGCTTTGGGAAAAGTAGATTATATAAAAAGGGGGAAACAAAAGTAGAAAAGCATAGTGATTGTTAGTGATAAAACATGAGATAGTTATAGCACGCATTGATACACTTTATGATACACTGCACTGTTGACCTGGCTGCACATGATCACTTGCTCACTGCAATCTCCGACTCACCACGGGCCGGGCGCGTGTAGTAAAAATGTCGTTTGCTGTAAAGTATTTTTATGTATCAATTAAATCTCCGCACTTTTTATGATGTGTCCGGCATTCTTAAATATTATTGTGTTGTTGTTTAGTTAGTAGTTATTCGGTGGTGAGTTTCTATTTCCGCGATTCTTACTGTACGTACTTTACTACTATTGTTTTACTGTATGCTAATTTCTATCGTATTTCAAACGCGAATGCACTGTGTTTTGCTGTTAGTTCTCCTGTGCGCCGTAGTAGTTGTAGTCGTAGGGTTGCATAGCCGTTCCAGAGTTCCAGTCGATCCAGTTTTAATTCAATAATAGATATAGACATTATTTAGAATATATATTAATTACTTTGACTACATAGATTGTTCAGATACGAATACAAATATATATAAATGAAAATGAATTAAGGCGCATTGCACCCACAAGCCAAGAACGCATTCGTTCATTCATCTGTCATCACAACAAAAATAAGGCGATTCTTTGAATTATTGGACTTCAAGAAACTTATTTTACATTGCAAGGATTCAAAAATCAAAGCTTGAGAATTTAGCCTATGACACAATTCTTCTTAAAAATCGCATAAAATCTTGTTTTATAATTTTTTGATCTTTGCTAATAGCCCTTTCTTCATTTCTGTCTTCTTGACTAAGAAACGTTTGTTTTTATATTGTAAATTAAGATTCAGATTGACTGTATGTGTGGGATAAATTATTCTGCACTCACGGACTACTTAAGTATAAACGAATATTACATGTGAGTAGTCCGTAGCTGCACTGTCTAAGGAAGAGGTAGGTACTCACAATAGGCGTGGCGGATCCGGGGGCAGTGGTGGGAATTAAATTGCCTGCCCAATAATTAAATTTTGTTGGGGGGGGGGAGGCCGGGGCAATGCCTCCAATATATTCAATGACATCAATAATGTACTCAGCAACATTGAAAAGTCGCCACCCTTTGCCCCAGTGAGCAGTGTCCTTCGACCAACTTCTATTGCACCATGCTGGCCAAACATTTTGATATTAAAAAAAACTTGAAAAATCAATCAAAACCGAGCGACTGGAAAGCTCGTCACACTTAAATTACATATATATATATATATATATATATACTTAAGTTATTCTTGGATTAAGCCTCAAGAGAAACCTACTAGAAACCTACAAGACATTGATTTGTTGATTCTTAATTAACATTTAACAGATCGAATTATCTTCTTGGGTTGCTGCGCAAACTTGCAAGAACGTTCAAAATCTTCGCTACGAGTATTATATGATAAATACTTAGGTAAACTTACCAGATCTGGGCGACTTGCTACATCGTACAAGATCTTAGCTTTTATATATATAGCTTCGAATCGCATATTTTCTTAAATTTTTTGTCCCATTTTGTCATAAAATAAAATATTAGTTCAGCTGGAACGCTTTAGCCAAATGAAGCACAAAACAAATGTACCTCCCTTTTTTGAAGATCCGGCAAGAACCGAGCAGATTGACAATTAAGATTCTGCTAAGAATGGCACAGCAGACAAGATCTGCTAAGTTTGAGAAACAGAATGTCATCTAGGGAAGAAAATTTACATGTATAGAGACAAAGAAAAGAATAGTGGACAGCGAGGATGCGGTTTAGAGGTGATAAAAGGAAGAGAAAGCAGATAACAAGGATCAAGAGATCGAGGAGAAAGGAAGAGGGAAATGAGAAAAGGTTTCGAGGGAGATAGGAAGAGAAGAATGAGTTAGAGTGGGTATACCATTGATGTATGAAGCTGTATTTTCAAACTGTATGTTCATCCATTGAGACAGCCGGTTCTTTAGAGTGGTTATTCTCGCTGTCTTCCACAATCTCTTCTTCCTTACATGTATGTCAATGCATGTGATGTACTTACATGTGATGTACTTGCAATTGTATTTATTGTACGCGATCTGCACCCGCACCCCCAATAAATTCCGCACCCCAATCATGTACACGTACGTTGCTATCGATTGCTCAGCGCCCGTCGCCCCTCGCTTTGACTGATGCATACTTTATATACAATATATACTCAACAACATTAAAAAGTCGCCGCCTTTGAGACTGCGCAGTAAATTCTAGCTCAGTATTGACTTTTGAGTGACGCAACTTGCGCCACACGACGCAGAGTTGGGCTGGGCGAGGAGGTATTGGGAAGAGCGAAGGGCGAAGACTGGATGGATTGAAGCTTCCGCCCGGTTTTTATTGA
This sequence comes from Macrostomum lignano, assembly GCA_002269645.1. NCBI lineage: Eukaryota > Metazoa > Platyhelminthes > Macrostomidae > Macrostomum > Macrostomum lignano. Next base: position 380,954 of record NIVC01000797.1, on the reverse strand, counting down.
TTTTTTTCAAACATTTTTTAAATATCAAAATGGTTGGCCAGGTGATAGACGCTGGTCGAAAGACACTGCATGCTCACTGGGGCAAAGGGTGGCGACTTTTCACTGTTGGCTCAGTATACTTTACGATACTTTGAATTTACTTCACTTTATGATTTTCTCGGTCGCACGTTCATTACACCTTCAATCTTCCCAGTACTGACAGCTGGTCAGTTCCTTGACCCTGTCATCATAATATGGCCAAAAAACTTCACCTGTCGTCTCCGGTGTTCGCCATCAACTTTCCTGAAACTCACTCTCAAGATGCGCCTCAAAAAACACAAATTCATTGCCTCGATTCTTCTAGCTCGTATATCTCCATTGCTGGTTAATTTTCCATTGTTTAATCCCCCAACAGAGAATCGAAGGACGCCATGAGGATCATTAACTATAATTATTAATACTGTTTGATTTAACCATTACAAAATTAATACTTCTATCTCGTTTTGTACCGTGCTTACAAAGGCCAGAGCTGGCCATCTTTCCAAGGCTTGTGTCACTCCTAGTTTTTAATGTTTGTGTCACTCCAGTTTCCCAAGGCTTGTACTGAGAGGCAGTATTATTATTATTTATTAGAGGCAGGGGGTTGTGTGCACCCTGGCGCACTTTAAGCGACATAGGCACACAACCGGCGAGGCATTACTCCCCATTCCACCGACTCCCCTGAGCAGGCACACAAGCGCGCGGATACGTACGCAGGCACACACTCACACAGGAGTGTACAGCGGCCCTAACTTTATTTTGTCGTTAGGCATGTACACTTCACTGCGCCTTGGGGGGTTGGCTCTCAAGGCCGTTAATTGCACGAGCAGAGCCAAGCCGAGATTCCAATTTAGCCCCAAATTAATGTGACTGCACTTGGAATCGAGCCTGGGTCGCTGGCACACCAGAGCAGCTGCGCTCCGCTGGGCTACGCCCCCCCCCCCCCTACTGAGAGGCAGGCCGAGAAAATGTTTTAAAACAACTCCCATATGCAATAGATGCAACCCTAGCTTAGCTATAGATTAATCCGGATTAGTCTCAACTAGCTTTTATGCATAGCGATGTCCAGATCATACAGACAGAACTACCCAGTATGAAATCATCTGCATAAAAAAGCCATATAGCTTTTTCAGGAAGGCAGCTATACCATATAGTCCTGTCTGAATATTGTCGGATGCCCATAAAGTTGCTTTCAGCTCAAGTTGTTGCGGCTGATGATGCGGGTATGGTGGCGCCAGTGAATACGATTGTAGCTATACGCTATTAGATTAGTCTGTAACGATCCGGTCAGATAGCGAGAGCTCATACACAAGAGCAGGCACTCTACGCCACAATTGATATGCTGTTGCGCAGTCAGACTGAGCAGAGATGAGGCAACGATCTGCAGGTTTGGTTTTAGACCCGATCCCTACAGCTGCGGTTATAAGCCCCAGTCCCCTCAGGAAATTGTCTAGCCGTGATGAACTTATAAGCCAAATATGAGTTTTTTATAGTAAAGTAAAATACTACTACTAATATATGCTTTGCAGTAATTACAGTCGTAGCCAAAATGTAATTACGGCTTGTCAATTCGGACTCTTTCGTACTTTTTATTCTAGAAAAACCGCTGCATCTCCTTATTTATTATAGAAAAAAAGAGTTTTATAGTAAAGGCTTAGGAACATTTTAGCTCATAGAATTGCAAGAAATATGTTAACTTAATACCGGTAAGCTATATCAAATAAACTGTTATAGACTGGTACGATTTATGTCCTCTACTGCCAGTAAGCATAAATATAACGTAAAAGGCATAAAGTTTGACTCAACGTAAAAAAACAAATTGTAAATTTAGTCGAATGCCCCAGCATGTTTCCAATTCCAACCGCCGGTTGGATGCGAATCAGTCGAACGGAGAGACGCACTCCATCAGACCTCCAATGTACTCAGAACTGGTCTCCTGATTGTCCAGCAGTTTGCCGCCTTGACAGTTTCCGAGGTCACAACCAGTTCAGCTCCAGCCCAATTGTTGGGCTCGTTAGGTGCCCAAAGACTTCCACTGCCGCTGACCTCCAAATCGCAGCTCACCCAGCGGAAACCGCCAGTCGGCTCGTCGCTACCCGGAGATTGAATTCCACCGTGCATGATGGCAGTCCAGCCGTACGTCATCGAAATTTTGTACTGGTGAGCCAGTTCAGCTTGATCGAGCACGTCCGACATGATGACCAATCCGGGCAGCGATTCGGCTACGGATTTGTAGAAGTTCCAACTGGTGGCGCCCTGCACCAGCTTGTACTTGGTGCCGCACAGGTCGTCAGCGAATCCGACGGGGCACAGGGCGCCAGCAGGCAGCCCGCGCCGCTGCTTCACAAACACGCGGCCAGACTGAGCGCAGGGGCCGCACTCTCTCACGTACTTGCTGCACTTGTCGAACACGAACAGCTGGCACGGACCGTTGATCATGTTATCAGGATCAGTATATCAGGACGCTACAGTCAAAGATCGTGTAATTTTTTTGGAGGCTGATTTCCGTCGATTTTCGCTTTGCTCCACCAAGAATACGAGCTGTTAGTGGCGGGCGACATCAACGCCCATCACACCCACTGGGGCAGTTGTGATATTACCGCACTACAACTCCCGAGTTCTGCAACTTGGGTACGTTTAACAATGACGCCGATCGGAGATGCTGGATACCACCCTTGCCACGCCCAGGCTTTTTCAGAGCACTAAGGAGTGGCGGGTGCTTCCTGAAGTGTCCCTCTCCGATCAAAAGTTCATCTCTTTAAACTGGCCAGCGCCCGAAACGCAAGCCAGCTGTACTGGAAACGGAATACTATCCAGGAATACCGACTGGAACACTTTCAGGATTGCCTCGGAGGAAACCTATCAAAGGGCTAGCATTCCATGCAGTATCCATCAACACCCGTGAGGAAGCAGATGACTTTGCGACGGACTCACCCAATGCTGCCTTCGAAGCCTCGTGCCCGCTAAAAGCATATAAAGGCAAACAGTCGGCCTTATGTTGGAACCCGCAGCTTGGCGTCTCATTAATTTAACTTTTTATTGAGACGCATTCTTGATACTTATACCGAGCGTACGTGTACATCAAATGGGGAATGAAAATTCGATTCGAATCAGTAGAAGGCATGAGGGGGCTTTTGGGACAAAATTTTTCACGTCCTCCATAATCCCATTATATCCATCCATATTATCCCTGACAGGGTCTACGACAATTGACTGCCACAATTTGACTGAGGTCAATTTGACTGCTGACAATATAGAAAACAAGAGGCCACTCCTCCTCCTCTCTCCCCCAGTCCCTCAATGTTCGCCTCTCTCTCTCTCTCTCTCTCTCTCTCCTCTCTCTCTCTCTCAATGGAGTTTTATGAGTTTGCTCGCCACCTAAACTTGTGGGCTCCACTGATCACCCTCTCCTTTTATTATTTGACTCCAAACCCCAAAGTTGAATTTGAAAAACTTGCTAGGCGCATTCTCGTTATGCAAAAGAGGAGAGAGAGATGAGAGATGAAGGCGGAGAGAGCAGAGTGCAGAGAGACGAGAGAAGTGAATAAAGGGGAGAGAGTATAGAAGAGGGAAAAGAAGAGGACTAAGGAAAGAGAGGAGTCAAAAGAGGGAAAAGAGAAGAGTACAGAGGAGAGAGGTGAGAGAACATACCAGTATAAGAGAGTAAAGATGACAGATGAGAGAGGGGAGACGAGAGAGCAGAGACGAGAGAGAAGAGACGAGAGAGAAGTGAGAAAACAGAAAAGAAGATAGAAGGTTCAAAGGATGCAAGGAACATAGGGATCGAGAGGCAGAAGTAGAGGCCAGAGTTTTTCTGACATTCTGCGCCGCACCCCAGCCAACAATAGTTTGCCTCCAATCCTAATTTTACACGAATGTAATCCATGTTATGTTTAACTCTAATAATAAAAGTTTTTGCTTGAGTTTAACTTCAGATTTTAGAATATATGCAAAATAGTTCCTAAGATGGAATTCCCATTTCCCACTGTTCAAACTCCGCGGGTTTCAACAGCTGTTACAGCTTGTTGTATAAAAGTTATGTTCTGTTCTGCATCATTCTAGCTCGTAAATACAATATTTCACTACATGCATAGACTTAAAAGGGTTGACAGAGTGCTAAACTTTAGGAGCATCATTTTTCCGGCAGTCATTTCGCTGGCAGTCAAATTGCTCGGCAGTCAAATTGCCGCAGTCATATTGTCGGCAGTCAAATTGCCGCAGTCATATTGTCGGCAGTCAAATTGCCGCAGTCATTTTGCTGGCAGTCAAATTGCCGCAGTCATATTGTCGGCAGTCAAATTGCCGCAGTCATTTTGCTGGCAGTCAAATTGCCGCAGTCATATTGTCGGCAGTCAAATTGCCGCAGTCATTTTGCTGGCAGTCAAATTGCCGCAGTCATATTGTCGGCAGTCAAATTGCCGCAGTCATTTTGCTGGCAGTCAAATTGCCGCAGTCATATTGTCGGCAGTCATTTTGCTGGCAGTCAAATTGCCGCAGTCATATTGTCGGCAGTCAAATTGCCGCAGTCATATTGTCGGCAGTCAAATTTCCGCAGTCATTTTGTCGGCAGTCATTTTGTTGGCAGTCATTTTGTCGGCAGTCAAATTGTCGGCAGTCATTTTGTCGGCAGTCAAATTGTCGGCAGTCATTTTGTCGGCAGTCATTTTGTCGGCAGTCAAATTGTCGGCAGTCAAATTTTCCGCAGTCAAATTGACCGCAGTCAAATTGTGGCAGTCAAATTGTGGCAGTCAATTGTCGTGCACCCTTTCTACTCGAATCGAATTCCGATTCCTTCCCTCAAATAAATTAAATGGAGTCTGACCTATTGTTCTTTTACGCTAGTATTCTGTTTGACAGGTACGAGGAATTTCGTTTCTTTGTATTATGAATAAAAAATTTTTAAACGATTTTTTTGAATAAACTGCATGTATCTTCTAACCAGATACAGTCACTGTTGTTATGCTCTTAGGGAAAATAATTTTCAAAGCAAAAAAGCATCCGCCCTGAGGCTGAAAACCAGAAATCTAGCCTAAGATTACCGGATCCTCTATGAGTTTAGGCTCATGCATCTGAGCAACCCCCTATGAGCCAAGCATTTCAGCGATTCCCCGTGAGCCTTGACATCTCAGCAATGTCCCCATGAGCCTTGAGCCTTGACATCTCAGCAATGTCCCCCATGAGCCTTGAGCCTTGACATCTCAGCAATGTCCCCCATGAGCCTTGAGCCTTGACATCTCAGCAATGTCCCCCATGAGCCTTGAGCCTTGACATCTCAGCAATGTCCTCCATGAGCCTTGAGCCTTGACATCTCAGCAATGTCCCCCATGAGCCTTGAGCCTTGACATCTCAGCAATGTCCCCCATGAGCCTTGAGCCTTGACATCTCAGCAATGTCCCCCATGAGCCTTGAACCTTGACATCTCAGCAATGTCCCCCATGAGCCTTGAACCTTGACATCTCAGCAATGTCCCCCATGAGCCTTGAGCCTTGACATCTCAGCAATGTCCTCCATGAGCCTTGAGCCTTGACATCTCAGCAATGTCCTCCATGAGCCTTGAACTTTGACATCTCAGCAATGTCCTCCATGAGCCTTGAACCTTGACATCTCAGCAATGTCCCCATGAGCCTTGAGCCTTGACATCTCAGCAATGTCCCCCATGAGCCTTGAGCCTTGACATCTCAGCAATGTCCCCCATGAGCCTTGAGCCTTGACATCTCAGCAATGTCCTCCATGAGCCTTGAACCTTGACATCTCAGCAATGTCCCCATGAGCCTTGAACCTTGACATCTCAGCAATGTCCCCCATGAGCCTTGAGCCTTGACATCTCAGCAATGTCCCCCATGAGCCTTGAGCCTTGACATCTCAGCAATGTCCTCCATGAGCCTTGAGCCTTGACATCTCAGCAATGTCCCCCATGAGCCTTGAACCTTGACATCTCAGCAATGTCCCCATGAGCCTTGAGCCTTGACATCTCAGCAATGTCCCCCATGAGCCTTGAGCCTTGACATCTCAGCAATGTCCCCCATGAGCCTTGAGCCTTGACATCTCAGCAATGTCCCCCATGAGCCTTGAACCTTGACATCTCAGCAATGTCCCCATGAGCCTTGAACCTTGACATCTCAGCAATGTCCCCCATGAGCCTTGAGCCTTGACATCTCAGCAATGTCCTCCATGAGCCTTGAGCCTTGACATCTCAGCAATGTCCTCCATGAGCCTTGAACTTTGACATCTCAGCAATGTCCTCCATGAGCCTTGAACCTTGACATCTCAGCAATGTCCCCCATGAGCCTTGAGCCTTGACATCTCAGCAATGTCCCCCATGAGCCTTGAGCCTTGACATCTCAGCAATGTCCCCCATGAGCCTTGAGCCTTGACATCTCAGCAATGTCCTCCATGAGCCTTGAACCTTGACATCTCAGCAATGTCCCCATGAGCCTTGAACCTTGACATCTCAGCAATGTCCCCCATGAGCCTTGAGCCTTGACATCTCAGCAATGTTCCCCATGAGCCTTGAGCCTTGACATCTCAGCAATGTCCTCCATGAGCCTTGAACCTTGACATCTCAGCAATTTCCCCCATGAGCCGTGAGCCTTGACATCTCAGCAATGTCCCCCATGAGCCGTGAGCCTTGACATCTCAGCAATGTCCTCCATGAGCCTTGAGCCTTGACATCTCAGCAATGTCCCCCATGAGCCTTGAGCCTTGACATCTCAGCAATGTCCCCCATGAGCCTTGAGCCTTGACATCTCAGCAATGTCCCCCATGAGCCTTGAGCCTTGACATCTCAGCAATGTCCCCCATGAGCCTTGAGCCTTGACATCTCAGCAATGTCCCCCATGAGCCTTGAGCCTTGACATCTCAGCAATGTCCTCCATGAGCCTTGAGCCTTGACATCTCAGCAATGTCCCCCATGAGCCTTGAACCTTGACATCTCAGCAATGTCCCCATGAGCCTTGAACCTTGACATCTCAGCAATGTCCCCCATGAGCCTTGAGCCTTGACATCTCAGCAATGTTCCCCATGAGCCTTGAGCCTTGACATCTCAGCAATGTCCCCCATGAGCCTTGAGCCTTGACATCTCAGCAATGTCCCCCATGAGCCTTGAACCTTGACATCTCAGCAATGTCCCCCATGAGCCTTGAACCTTGACATCTCAGCAATTCTTCCGGTATCCTATAATTGTTTACCTCATGAAATCGCAGGTCCCGCTGGCTAAATTCAATACAATTATAAGTTTCAATTTAACTCTGTGGTAGTGTAAATTTTAGCGCTCAAGCTGAGACTAAAAAGGATAGGCAAGCTTTATTGTCGTCGACAGTGGCGCAGGGTATGGTAAGCCAAATGGCCTCAATACATACTGCACTGCTTGCAAGCAGGCATCAAGCACAAATGATATGCGGGATAAGGGGTCTGGAGCCCGTTGTATTAAGGTAACCATAGTAACGCAGAAAGGAGGAATTCCTTTGCATCTATTGCTATTATAGAGGAGGTAGAGAGGAGGGTAGAGTCCCAATATGTCCTATGCGCAGCAACTGGAGCAAGACTATACATAATGATACAGTACGTACAGCAATGATATCTCATGCATAATTAAAGACCATCAGAGAGGTGCCCCTATCTGTCCAATAGCAGAGTCCATTTTTGGATGACGTCGGAGGTTCGCTTCCTTATATCTGAATCTGAAAAGTTCCTACGTAGCAGCTACTGCGTTGGAATCGTGCAGGTATTCGATCCAGAACAGGGGCGTCGTCATTAATTTTTATGGTGGGGGACAAAGTCAAGAATTCTACATGTGCATGTACATGACTAAATTCCTACATGTCTAATATTTCGAGAATCGGTGTTGTTCAGCACTCATTTTAGCGCCGCAGCATGCACTCATTTTAGCGCCGCAGCATGCACTCATTTTAGCGCCGCAGCAGGCACTCATTTTAGCGCCACAGGCACTCATTTTAGCGCCACAGGCACTCATTTTGGCGCCGCAGGCACTCATTTTGGCGCCGCAGGCACTCATTTTGGCGCCGGATGCACTCATTTTAGCGCCGCAGGCACTCATTTTGGCGCCGCATGCACTCATTTTGGCGCCGCATGCACTCATTTTGGCGCCGCAGGCACTCATTTTGGCGCCGCATGCACTCATTTTGGCGCCGCATGCACTCATCTTGGCGCCGCATGCACTCATCTTGGCGCCGCATGCGCTCATTTTGGCGCCGCATGCACTCATTTTGGCGCCGCATGCACTCATTTTGGCGCCGCATGCACTCATTTTGGCGCCGCAGGCACTCATTTTTTTGGCGCCGAAGGCACTCATTTTGGCGCCGCAGGCACTATAATTTGGCGCCCTGAGAATTTTGATTTCCACAACGGGTCACAAGCTGGGGTGGGGGGAAAGCATTGTTGGCATGTCCCGTCCATAGCTTATACTGGGGTGGGGGGCATGTCCTCCCTGTCCCCCTCCCTGTTGGCAACGCCCCTGATCTTGATCTAGAATAAACTTGTTTAATTCAGTCCATTTTGCTTTTAGCTCGTTCTCCACGGTAGACTTAATAGGACTTACCTTACTATTCATACTACTTAGAGTAGCTTTTTGCGCTCTTCACTTTTCAACTTGTTTTCATATTTACCGAAACTCACGATACGGAATTAATAGTACGAGCTGTGTAACAGCAATTCTGAGCCCCGTTGAACAGGCAAACAAAGAAAGTAATGTTTTTTTAATAAACTAACTACCTGTAGCTTTTGACCTTGTATACTCGCTTTTGTTAGTAAAGAAAAGTAACAATAGTTTTCTCTACATTAGCTACTAAGCTAGTAATTTCCTACTCTTTTAAATTACAAAGTTAAGGTTTAGGGTGGTTATTAGTTTAGTTGAAGGGGCGCTTCGTAGTTTTAGGTTTTTAAGTTTAGGTTTAGGGGCGATTTGGGTTTGGGGCGATTCGTAGTTTAGGCTTAGGGGCGATTCTTAGTTTAGGCTTAGGGGCGATTCTTAGTTTAGGCTTAGGGGCGATTCTTAGTTTAGGCTTAGGGGCGATTCTTAGTTTAGGCTTAGGGGCGATTCTTAGTTTAGGCTTAGGGGCGATTCTTAGTTTAGGTTTAGGGGTGATTCTTAGTTTAGGTTTAGGGGTGATTCTTAGTTTAGGTTTAGGAAATTTTGAATCGCTGGTGCGCAAAGTGCGAAATCTTGACAACAAAACTTCGAAAGCAAACTATTGGCGAGAAATTCAGGAAAGCTTTGTTCAACTTTCTCCATGGGTATCGACTACCTTTACCATATCCCCTGCCCTACGCATGGTTATTCTTGTTTTGAATAAATGAATGCATGCACACATATTGCTCTCCGTGATACTCCATCGAAGGCAAGCTGGTGTTTTTGCTATCAGTCATACGAGCATATTTAGGAATCAATTCTCTCATGCCCTCGCTCTGTCTTTAATTAAGATGGTGAAAAAAAACAATTTATTAATCAATTTTTTATATTCGAGTTGTTCCAGGTTCTTAAGGCGGACATGTTTATGAGAACAATTAATCTGTAAGCAGTTTGTTATCGTCGAGAAAATCCTTTTTGATCTTTGCGTTTTATCAATTTAATAATACGAGTTATCAACTATATTATAAAGGAAGTATATTACGAGAAAAATCTGCTTTAGCCAGCATAAGTCTCACTTTCATATAAAGCATATTTCCTAATATCCTACTAACTTACGTGAGTAGTTTAGCGGGATATTTGAAATTAACAAGATGAATAAAAATAAAATTTTATTGTACTTTTCAGGAGCGTTGCCACCGGGGGACAGGGGTTACATGCCCACCCCCCAGTAAAAGCTATAGGGGGACATGCCAATGCTTTGTCCCCCCACCCCACCTTGTGACCCGTTGTGGTAAACAATAATTTTTCTTCAGGGCGCCAAAATAAAGCGCCTTCGGCGCCAAAATGAGCGCTGACATTCCTGACAACAAGATTCTCAAAATAATGGAAATGTAGGAATTTAGTACTGTACATGTACATGTTGAATTCTTGGCTTTGCACCCCCCCCCCAACATAAAATCCATGGAGACGCCCCTGGTACTTTCCAGGATTTCCAGGACTTTCCAGTGATTTTTGTTGTTTAAGTTTGTGTGGTGAATATTTAATAAATATTATCTCGACTCTCTCGCCTATTTAAACTCAGTTTTCAGCTCGATTGGCGATTGAAGTGACCCTTTCGAAAGTTCTTTGTCATTTACTTTATTGCGAAGTTTCATGATTTTCTAGAAAGTTCCTTCCCACATTATATTCAGTTTGTTGACAAATTTCGTCAAGCCCATTTTTCTCATTTCTATAAACTTCAGCTCAGAACTGAGCTCATCCGAAGAAATAAAACGACACACCGTAATTGCTCTCATTTATTTAATCACGAATAAGTAGAATCACGAATCACAAAACAGTATATTGAAAAACAAAACGCAAAGTAATATAGAATGCTACAAGCGTAGTTTACCCTTTTGTACTTTAAGGGTACCTCTCATTTCGCCGATTCTCGTTTCGCCGATTCTCGTTTCGCCGATTCTCGGTTCGCCGAGCATTCTCATTTCGCCGATTCTCGGTTCGCCGACATTCTCATTTCGCCGATTCTCGGTTCGCCGACATTCTCATTTCGCCGATTCTCGGTTCGCCGACATTCTCATTTCGCCGATTCTCGGTTCGCCGACATTCTCATTTCGCCGATTCTCGGTTCGCCGACATTCTCATTTCGCCGATTCTCGGTTCGCCGACATTCTCATTTCGCCGATTCTCATTTTGCCGACATTCTCATTTCGCCGATTCTCATTTCGCCGACATTCTCATTTCGCCGATTCTCGGTTCGCCGACATTCTCATTTCGCCGATTCTCGGTTCGCCGAAATTAGTTTCATAACCATCTGGACATTAGACCATAGACAACTACACTAATGCAAGTGTGATTTAGATGTCTATGGCTTGAAAAATAAAGTATTAAACTACTTTTAATTTAATACTTTTAATATGCTTTTAATATACTTTTAATATTTAATAAAAAAATAACACTTTATTTTTCAAGCCATAGGCATCTAAATCACACTTGCATTAGTGTAGTTGTCTATGGTCTAATCTCCAGATGGTTATGAAACTAATTTCGGCGAACCGAGAATCGGCGAAATGAGAATGTCGGCGAAACGAGAATCGGCGAAACGAGAATCGGCGAAACGAGAATCGGCGAAATGAGAGGTACCCGTACTTTAATGCTCAAAAAGTGATTTTCATTTAGCTCTTTTGGGAAGAAAAAAATTATCTGCACTGCATCTGCATGTTCCATGTAGTGACTTAGTCCAAAAACCAAAACCAAAACTTGTAATAACTTGTCGTATCAATTGCAGGCGCTTCACTGACGCTTCCATCCAATTATTTAGCCTCACGAGCCAGCCAGCTTTCACGTGACTCCCGGAATGTTCAGTGTCCGTTCTAAAAATAGAATTCGAATCCTCAGACCAAAACTGGGGGTGGGGGAGTGGCAGGGATGAGAGGAGGGGTTTTTTGGACTTGGGTGAGTGATTCACCACTTGCAGATGGGAGGGTAGGGGAGGGGAGGAGGCGGTTGATTCAGAGCAAAGGAGGGGGGCCCAAGTGCCGACCGGCGGGGCCATGACTAAATAGGCCAGCACAAGAATATGGAATGTACATTGCAACGGGGACCCCAAACTGAGGAACCGGCGGCAAGGGGTTGGTTGAATGGGGCTTCGTCATTCCCCCCTCACACACAGAGTGGCACCCCGGTTATAATTTTGGGCATCATCAGTGATGTGGACCGGGGACGGTGGTTTAATAAGTTCAAACCAGCATAGCCATCGTGAAACATTGGAAGCGTTCCTATACTTATAGGTAGGTTACCATCTTTTAACAGAAACTAACAGAACTGAATATTAACTCGACATTCTAAAATGGGTACCGAGGTTTGCAAGCCAACACTTCAATCGCTACTAACTTACGTCGGCAATGGAAATATTGTAAGTTTGCTTTGTTAATACCACAAGGCACAATATGAAAGTGTTATTGTATAATAATCTCTCTCTCCTTTCCTCCCCTTCTCTCATCCCCTACTTTCCCCTCTCCTCTCCTTCTCCCATCTTTCCTCGGGTTGTTCCTAGGAAAACCTACCATCCTATGCTAATTAGAAGAATTTTAATATATAATAAAGAGGCTTGGTTAACGAAACCCTTATAAAATGTTCTTCCCTCGATATATTTTGTTCAGTCTGTCTGTTGGTTACTGTCACTCAGTTCTTTCCCTGTCTCGTCCCTCATCACTCCCCAGAGACGGCTACAGACACCCCAACAGACTCCAGAGCGGGTGGGACAGTGGTGGGACAGTCAGACAAACCTGAGACACCCAGACTCAGACTCGATCGGAACCGAACGACAAATGACGGAACTCCACCCAAAGCTCTTTTCTTTCGAGTCTCGACTTCTATATCGTCATTCTGTCTCCTCTTCTTGATGAATCCTGAATCGCGCTGGTCTCCCCTTTTTTAATCCCATTTTTACTCTCTCTCTCTCTCTCTCTTTTGCCTTGGCTCTCCTCTCCCCTCCCTCTGTTTCTCCTCCACTCGTTCCATTTCCACACCCCCCTCTTACCGTTCGTTCTCCCCCTTAGTTTCTTTCCTATCTTATTTTGGCCTTATTTTGGCCTCATACGCTCCGCACACTCCACACCCGTTCTGCCCTGTGGTTCCTCCTCTCTCCCTATCGGCTCTGCCAATGGCTACTCAACGAGCGAACTGCGGTAGGGAGCAGGGGCGGGTAGCCGGGCAGAACATGGATGAACGCGATGGAAAGGGCTTCGACTCTGTCTCTCTAGGCTTGAATTGGAGGCCTGTTAACACAGAGCAGTGGAGCTCAACAGGATTCGTTCAACACAGGCTTTAGTTGCACAGCAGCACCAGCACCTTCGCAAAGTTCCATCTTTCCCTGTTTTGTTTGTCTACTCAGATTGCTTCTTTTTAGGATAAACAGAATTTCCTTTCTGGGACGCAGGGTAACGCAGGTGAGGTAAGCGAGCCCGCAAAACAGACATTATATAATTATATAATTGTATCCCGTAGAGTACTTTCACATCGCCTGTAGAGCACGCAAGGCATTGGCTTGAACAACCCGTTTTTGATGTTTAATTGCCCATAAGCCATGCAGGGTTCGGAAAACTTTTTTTTAATCAAGGGCCCAGATCATATAAAATCTAGCGCATGATTGCGGGCCAGAGAGAGGAGAGAGAAGAGAGAAGGGAGAGAGGAGAGAGGAGAGAGAAGGGAGAGAGGAGAGAGGAGAGAGGAGAGAGAGGGGAGAGAGGGAGAGAGGAAGAGAAGGGAGATGGGAGGAGAGGGGGAGAAAGGAGAGGAGAGGGGGAGAAAGGAGAGGAGATGGGGAGAGAGGAGAAGGGAGAAAGGAGGAGCGAGGAGAAAATAGGAGAGGAGAGAGAAGAGTGGAGCATGAGGAGAGGAGAGAGAAGAGTGGAGCATGAGGAGAGGGAAGTAGAGAGAGGAGCATGAGGAGAGGGGAGAAGAGAGAGGAGCATGAGGAGAGGGGAGAAGAGAGAGGAGCATGAGGAGAGGGGAGTAGAGAGAGGAGCATGAGGAGAGGGGAGTAGATAGAGGAGCATGAGGAGAGGGGAGAAGAGAGAGGAGCATGAGGAGAGGGGAGAAGAGAGAGGAGCATGAGGAGAGGGGAGAAGAGAGAGGAGCATGAGGAGAGGAGAGAAGAGAGGAGCATGAGGAGAGGGAAGAAGAGAGAGGAGCATGAGGAGAGGGGAGAAGAGAGAGGAGCATGAGGAGAGGGGAGAAGAGAGAGGAGCATGAGGAGAGGGGAGTAGAGAGAGGAGCATGAGGAGAGGGGAGAAGAGAGAGGAGCATGAGGAGAGGGGAGAAGAGAGAGGAGCATGAGGAGAGGGGAGAAGAGAGAGGAGCATGAGGAGAGGGGAGAAGAGAGAGGAGCATGAGGAGAGGAGAGAAGAGAGGAGCATGAGGAGAGGGAAGAAGAGAGAGGAGCATGAGGAGAGGGGAGAAGAGAGAGGAGCATGAGGAGAGGGGAGAAGAGAGAGGAGCATGAGGAGAGGGGAGTAGAGAGAGGAGCATGAGGAGAGGGGAGAAGAGAGAGGAGCATGAGGAGAGGGGAGTAGAGAGAGGAGCATGAGGAGAGGGGAGAAGAGAGAGGAGCATGAGGAGAGGGGAGAAGAGAGAGGAGCATGAGGAGAGGGAGAAGAGAGAGGAGCATGAGGAGAGGGAGAAGAGAGAGAGGAGCATGAAGAGAGAGGAGAAGAGAGAGAGGAGCATGAGGAGAGGGGAGAAGAGAGAGGAGCATGAGGAGAGGGGAGAAGAGAGAGGAGCATGAGGAGAGGGAGAAGAGAGAGAGGAGCATGAGGAGAGGGGAGAAGAGAGAGAGGAGCATGAAGAGAGAGGAGAAGAGAGAGAGGAGCATGAGGAGAGGGGAGAAGAGAGAGGAGCATGAGGAGAGGGAGAAGAGAGAGAGGAGCATGAGGAGAGGGGAGAAGAGAGAGAGGAGCATGAAGAGAGAGGAGAAGAGAGAGAGGAGCATGAGGAGAGGGGAGAAGAGAGAGGAGCATGAGGAAAAGGGAGATGAGAGATGGGAGGAGAGAAAAAAGAAAAGAAATCTGAAAAGAAGAGATACAAACATTGAGCGGGCCAGATTGCTATCGTGAAGAAATTAGGCAATGTATAATGTTTAGGCGTTATGAAAATTAATACTTGAAACCTTTAGAGCGATGTGAATCCTCTGTAGGGTTGTATCTGCAGTGACTCTATGAACCTTAGCATATTAGTTTTTTTAAATCGATCTTTTTAAGGATTCTAAATACTTTATTGGGAAACTTATATTTCAGTCCATACTCCGTCATTAAATCCACTTCCCAAATCCCAGTTCAATCGCTGCCCTAGGCTATCGATAGACGTCTATAGATTAGAGATATATGGATGCTTTAACTTCGATTTCCCAAGAGGCCGTCTTCCCTCTGAATTTGAATCCTGCATCCCATCCAGCTATCTGATCCTGTCTTATTTTTGTGTTGAATGGCTCCCATCCCATGTGCAGTGTTGCAGAGAGAACTGAAAACTGCCGCAGCTTCAGACTGTTAATCCGAATATACATTGCTTCGAATTTAAGGCTTCTTTTTCGAGGAGAAGCAGCCCAACATGCCCTGAAGCCGTGCTCCGGATGGGATTTCATAATCATGTTTCTTTCTTGTCATGTTTCTTTTTTGCTTGGGCAAGATTGTCGAGAAATGCAAGGTTGATGGCGTTCCCGAGTGCCATGTTTATTTATCATGGATTTAAGTGAGTGCTGATTCCAGAGTGCTAACTTCATTTATCATGGATTTAAGTGAGTGCTGATTCCAGAGTGCTAACTTCATTTATCATGGATGTAAGTGAGTGCTGATTCCAGAGTGCTAACTTCATTTATCATGGATGTAAGTGAATGCTGATTCCAGAGTGCTAACTTCATTTATCATGGATTTAAGTGAGTGCTGATTCCAGAGTGCTAACTTCATTTATCATGGATTTAAGTGAGTGCTGATTCCAGAGTGCTAACTTCATTTATCATGGATGTAAGTGAGTGCTGATTCCAGAGTGCTAACTTCATTTGTCATGGATGTAAGTGAGTGCTGATTCCAGAGTGCTAACTTCATTTATCATGGATTTAAGTGAGTGCTGATTCCAGAGTGCTAACTTCATTTATCATGGATGTAAGTGAGTGCTGATTCCAGAGTGCCATGTTTTAACCGATACACACGAGCTGATGTACATGTATGTAACTTTTAGCCAGCGGGAGAAATGTTCCAGTTCCTCATTTCAATTTTTTGATATTAATTATTGCGCCAGCTGCTTCAAGGTTTGTCAGTCCGAGTACAACGCATGCACTCATCCATGCAATGGCACGT
>NIVC01000797.1:347500-360000 GCA_002269645.1 Macrostomum lignano | reverse complement strand
TAGCTTGGGATATTTAGGATCTGGAGGTATTCGGATCTGAGAATCGACTGGGATTTAGCTTAGGATATTTAGGATCTGGGGATATTAGAATCAGGGATTGGAATCTGGGATATTGGGATCTGGAGTTTTGGGATCTGGGATTGAAATCTCGAATATTGGGATATGGGATAATGATATCCGGGGATTGGGAGCTGGGATATTGGGAGTTGGGATTGGAATCTTGGATGTTGGGATCTGGGATTGGAATCCGGGATATTGGTGTCTGAGATATTGCATTGGGATCTGGGATGTTGGGATCCGAGATTGAAATCTGGGATATTAGTATCTAGGATTAAAAGCGGGAATATTGGGATCTGGAGTATTGGGATCTGGGATTGAAATCTGGGATATTGGGATCTGGGATTGAATTCTGGGATTCGAATCTGGGATCTTGGGATCTGGTATATTGGAATTTTTAGAAATTGGGACTGAGATAATGAGATCTGGGATGTTCGCATCTGGATTTCGGATCATATTGGGATTTTGTGGTCTCAGATAGGGATAATTCATGAGTTCTGGGATCTGGGATATTGCGAACGCTTATTGGGATCTGGAATACATATAAAGTAATGAAAAGACCTACACAGTAGGATTGGGATTTACAATAGCGAAATCGTATAGAGCATCTATCTGACTCTATTATTAAAATTTTCCTATCCACAACGTGTGCACCTACAGTAACTGCCTCTATTCCATCTCTACACCAAATCTGCGGTATAAACTGCAATCTGGTCAGTCAGTTTCGGCACTAAACTAAACACCTGTGTTCGCAGAACAAGCGATGCAAATCTTTAAATTTATCCGGCGACAAGGCTCTCTGCCTGTAGCCAGCAAGCCGAATGCGCAAAACTTTTAAAGACCAAAACGCTTAAAATGCCCCAACTGAAAGATTGAATTGAATTGAATGACAAAATTTTTCTATCGCAGCAGCAGCAACAGCAGCAGCAGTCGGACATGTTGATCCTACAGCCTCCGCAGAACTACATGACTCAGGAACAGCAGCAGCAGCAGCAGCAGCAGCAGCAGCAGCAGCAGCAACAGCAGGGCAGGTCTCAGTACCATCCTGGTCTACCACCGAAGACTGTGCTCTATGGCAGCTATGTAGATCCGGTAAGTCCATTGAGCGATTGGCTGACACTTATTTAACTACATGTCTAACTGCTTATCTACTTATCCAACTACCTACTACCTGCTTATCTCAATCCAACTGCTTATCTACCTATCCAACTGCCTGTCTACCTGCTTATCTACCTATCCAACTACCTGTCTACCTGCTTATCTAACTATCCTACTACCTGTCTACCTGCTTATCAAACTATCCTACTACCTTTCTACCTGCTTATCTACGTATCCAACTTCCCATCCACCTGTCTTTCTACCTATCTAACTACCTGTCTGTCTGCCTTTCTACCTATTCAACTGCCTGTCAACCTAAATACCTATCCGTCTATCTTACTTACCTACCTGCTTACTTATCTCCTAATTTTACCTACCTATCTACCTATCTACCTACTCATCACTTTTCTCATATTGCATTCGAATTCATTTGATGTGTGCGTGGGTGTCTGATGTTACGTGATTCCCGAGCCTTCACCCAGTGCACTGACCGGTCCATCTCTCTGCTTCCTTCTCCGTCTCTCCCACCTCCGCCATTAATTCCTTTGCATGAATCCTGCTCAATTCCCCTTCCCTTCCCGACGATAGTAGCGCAGTTAGTATTAGTGAGGATTAAATGCCCATATTCCCATGCTGAGCCCCGCCGTAACTTCTTCGTCCCACCTGTGACCCCCCAACCCCCCTGTCACTCAGGCCGACTTCTAAATCCCATTGCCAGTCTCAGAGTCAAAGAGGAAGAGTCATCTGTTCTTCCTTCGCTTTTCCACTTCTTGCTTGCTCCCCGAGCTAATGCCTAATGCGCTTATGATGATGGAAGCTGGAACCTTCACCCATTTTTATCGATTTTTTCTGCGCATTTTAGCGTAAGTGATTTGGGATCTTTTTCCTTGCTTTTTCGTCTCGATTCAAATCTGCTATCTGCCCAAATTTTGGGAAGCCATGATTTTTTGTGAATTACCTACTTTTTATTTTCTTAATTAAGAGCTTATTTATCAATTCTTGGAGATCGGGGGGGAGAGCAGAGAAACAGGGGGAAGAAAAGAGAGATGGGGAGAGAGAGGAGAGATGGGGAGAGAGAAGAGAGATGGGAAGAGTGAAGAGAGATGGGGAGAGAGAGGAGAGATGGGGAGAGAGAAGAGAGATGGGAAGAGTGAAGAGAGTTAGGGAGTGAAGAGAGATGGGGAGAGAGAAGAGAGATGGGGAGAGAAGAGAGATGGAGAGAGAAGAGAGATGGGGAGAGAGAAGAGAGTTAGGGAGTGAAGAGAGATGGGGGGAGAGAAGAGAGATGGGGAGAGAAGAGAGATGGGGAGAGAAGAGAGATGGGGAGAGAGAAGAGAGATGGGGAGAGAGAAGAGAGATGGGGAGTGAAGAGAGATGGAGAGAGAGAAGAGAGATGGGGAGAGAGAGGAGAGATGGGGAGAGAGAAGAGAGATGGGGAGAGAGAAGAGAGATGGGGAGAGAGAAGAGAGATGGGGAGAGAGAAGAGAGATGGGGAGAGAAGAGAGATGGGGAGAGAGAAGAGAGATGGGGAGAGAGAAGAGAGATGGGGAGAAAAGAGAGATGGGGAGAGAGAGGAGAGATGGGGAGAGAGAAGAGAGATGGGGAGAGAGAAGAGAGATGGGGAGAGAGAAGAGAGATGGGGAGAGAAGAGAGATGGGGAGAGAGAAGAGAGATGGGGAGAGAGAAGAGAGATGGGGAGAGAGAAGAGAGTTAGGGAGTGAAGAGAGATGGGGAGAGAGAAGAGAGTTAGGGAGTGAAGAGAGATGGGGAGAGAGAAGAGAGATGGGGAGAGAGAAGAGAGTTAGGGAGTGAAGAGAGATGGGGGGAGAGAAGAGAGATGGGGAGAGAAGAGAGATGGAGAGAGAAGAGAGATGGGGAGAGAGAAGAGAGATGGGGAGAGAGAAGAGAGATGGGGAGAGAGAAGAGAGATGGGGAGAGAGAAGAGAGATGGGGAGAGAGAAGAGAGATGGGGAGAGAGAAGAGAGATGGGGAGAGAGAAGAGAGATGGAGAGAGAAGAGAGATGGGGAGAGAGAAGAGAGATGGGGGGAGAGAAGAGAGATGGGGAGTGAAGAGAGATGGAGAGAGAAGAGAGATGGGGAGAGAGAAGAGAGATGGGGAGAGAGAAGAGAGTTAGGGAGTGAAGAGAGATGGGGAGAGAGAAGAGAGTTAGGGAGTGAAGAGAGATGGGGAGAGAGAAGAGAGATGGGGAGAGAGAAGAGTTAGGGAGTGAAGAGAGATGGGGGGAGAGAAGAGAGATGGGGAGAGAAGAGAGATGGAGAGAGAAGAGAGATGGGGAGAGAGAAGAGAGATGGGGAGAGAGAAGAGAGATGGGGAGAGAGAAGAGAGATGGGGAGAGAGAAGAGAGATGGGGAGAGAGAAGAGAGATGGGGAGAGAGAAGAGAGATGGGGAGAGAGAAGAGAGATGGGGAGAGAGAAGAGAGATGGAGAGAGAAGAGAGATGGGGAGAGAGAAGAGAGATGGGGGGAGAGAAGAGAGATGGGGAGTGAAGAGAGATGGAGAGAGAAGAGAGATGGGGAGAGAGAAGAGAGATGGGGAGAGAGAAGAGAGTTAGGGAGTGAAGAGAGATGGGGAGAGAGAAGAGAGTTAGGGAGTGAAGAGAGATGGGGAGAGAGAAGAGAGATGGGGAGAGAGAAGAGTTAGGGAGTGAAGAGAGATGGGGGGAGAGAAGAGAGATGGGGAGAGAAGAGAGATGGAGAGAGAAGAGAGATGGGGAGAGAGAAGAGAGATGGGGAGAGAGAAGAGAGATGGGGGGAGAGAAGAGAGATGGGAAGAGAGAAGAGAGATGGGGAGAGAGAAGAGAGATGGGGAGAGAGAAGAGAGATGGGGAGAGAGAAGAGAGATGGGGAGAGAGAAGAGAGATGGGGAGAGAGAAGAGAGATGGGGAGAGAGAAGAGAGATAGGGAGAGAGAAGAGAGATGAGGAGAGAGATGAGGAGAGAGAAGAGAGATGGGGAGAGAGAAGAGATTAAGGAGAGAGAGAGGGGGGAGAGAACAGAAACAAAGGAAGAGAGAAGTCAGTCATAGTATTCCATTAGATGAGGCTATAATCTAGAATCAGGCTTCTTGTTTTAAAGTTAAATTTCCAATTGAATCAATAAATACTAAGGTTCAGATAAATAGCACTCATGCAGATCTGTGCAGTTGAAGGGTGGCCTCTAGTAACAGTACTCAGAGCTGTAATTAAATTAATTAAAGCAGGCAGCGCCAGACTCGACAATGCGGAAATATGATTGACACATTCGAGGGACTGATGAGAGAGAAAGAGAGAGAATAAATAGAGGTACTTCTCAAACCAGTCTGACACAAAACACAGCATGCCAGAGAGAAAGTTCGGGCCCCACACTTCGGTATGGGCTCAGCGGTATAGTTGCTACTCAAATAGACATAAGGGAGGGACTGGGTGAGCATGAGCACACTATGGGATTGGCCATTATCAACATCAGCGCATGCACCTTTTCTCATGCAAGTTAAAAGTTGCTTTCAGAGCGCTCCATCCCCTTATTCCTGAGGATTTAAACAGTGTGTGAGCAAATCAAGTGGGTGCCAATCATTTCCCACATCCCGCCCTGCCTGCTCCACTCCCACTCTCTCCCCTCTTCTCTTCATCTGTCCGTGCTGGCAGCATTGGGGATTCATGCAGAACAGACTTGGCTATGCACAAGCGTATGGTGGATGAGGCTGAAAGATGTACACGTAAAGGAATATTTCGGATATCTACGAGTATGGCTGCTGTCTAGGGAGTTGCTGAAGAAGGACGATAGGTGGGTGAAGTTTACAGCACTTGTAGCTCTTTCTGTAACAACAGATACCTTTCCAGATCCTCAGCTGCTGGGCCAGCCTCCCAGATCCTCAGTTGCTGGGCCAGCCTCCCAGATCCTCAGCTGCTGGGCCAGCCTCCCAGATCCTCAGTTGCTGGGCCAGCCTCCCAGATCCTCAGTTGCTAGGCCAGCCTCCCAGATCCTCAGTTGCTGGGCCAGCCTCCCAGAGTGTCAGTTGCTGGGCCAGCCTCCCAGATCCTCAGTTGCTGGACCAGCCTCCCAGATCCCTATTTGCTGGGCCAGCCTCCCCAGTTGTTATACCCCAAAAAGTTCCTGTCTTGTGGCTTCTAAAGCACTGTCTTGTCTCAATTGAAACCGTGTAGTTTTCACTCAAATATTAAACATCTAGTTTAAATTTATCTGCAGTGAAGCGCAAATGCAACTGATACTTAGCTATGCCCTTATTGCACGCTGTGATAAATCTTATAAAATCTGTTTCTGCAAGTGTATAGGCGTTGCGAGTACCAAGGCGCCTGTGCTGTGTTCAAAATTATTAAATTCAGCATCCAGTTGCGTATGAATAAATTCCTTTTGTCGACTTTCGCACCTCTCTGTTTATTCCAATATAAATTCAAGCGGATCTGCGCAACAGACAATCTGAAAGACTTTTTTAAATGACCACTAGACTACTTACTCATAGTAGAATGAAGCATTTTTCACACAAAAGTTTTTTTCTGTTCTCTTTGCGTTTCTGTTTTTTCTGCGTTTTTTTATTCTGCATTTTTTATGAGTTTAAATTCGTCGCGTGATTCTGTGCTATTCTAATTGAAGTGAAACTGGCTTTAGTAGATAATATGATAGTTAAGATAGGATTTTTGTTGGTTTAGTGGCAATTTTTAGGGTAATTTAGGGGCGATTCCTAAGGTACTTTAGGGGCGATTTTTAGGGTAATTTAGGGGCGAATATTAAGGTAGTTTAGGGGCGATTACTAAGGTAATTTAGGGGCGTTTCTTAAGATACTTTAAGGGCGATTCTTATAGTTTAGGGGCGATTCTTAAGGTACTTAGCGGGCGATTCTTAGAGTAGTTTAGGGGCGATTCTTAGAGTAGTTTAGGGGCGATTCTTAGGGTAGTTTAGGGACGATTCTTAGGGTAGTTTAGGGACGATTCTTAGGGTAGTTTAAGGGCGATTCTTAGAGTAGTTTAGGGGCGATTCTTAGGGTAGTTTAGGGACGATTCTTAGAGTAGTTTAGGGGCGATTCTTAGGGTAGTTTAGGGGCGATTGTTAGAGTAGTTTAGGGACAATTCTTATAGTAGTTTAGGGGCGATTGTTAGAGTAGTTTAGGGACAATTCTTATAGTAGTTTAGGGGCGATTGTTAGAGTAGCTTAGGGACAATTCTTATAGTAGTTTAGGCGCGATTCTTAGAGTAGTTTAGGGGCGATTCTTATAGTAGTTCAGGGGCGATTCTTAGAGTAGTTTAGGGGCGATTCTTAGAGTAGTTTAGGGGCGATTCTTATAGTAGTTTAGGGGCGATTGTTAGAGTAGCTTAGGGACAATTCTTATAGTAGTTTAGGGGCGATTCTTAGAGTAGTTTAGGGGCGATTCTTAGAGTAGTTTAGGGGCGATTCTTAGAGTAGTTTAGTGGGTTAGTGGTTGATTTAAAGTCGTGAGGGCGAGCATGTGCTGAGGAGTCTGTGGAATGATTTTTAAAGCTCTGGCATTGATTGCTATCCTGACTGCAACCTCTGTTATATCTACTGAACTGGTTCTCAGGAAGCGCAAGACTTCTCATTCTAGTGAACTCAAGTCGCGTGCAATTAATTCTTCTTTTTTTCGCGCCGTTATAAAGATAGTCGTCCTGAGAGTAAAAATCCTCGTGTCCCCTCGCCTCGCGTGGAGAAAGCACTCATCGAGCCGCTTGCTGGCTGCTGATGTGTTTGCGCTTCCTTTCTCTCCCCATACGACAATATCGCACTTCCGTTTCCCTTTCCCCTCAAGGGATTTTTTATCCGCGATTCGGTAAACTCGAGTTCGCCTAGAGAGAGAGAGAGAGAGAGAGAGAGAGAGAATTCCCAGTCATTAATTTCTGTATCTATCGTGCGCGTAGCTTTTATTTGACGAGGCGTTGAACAGGGGGGGGACTGCTTATAATATTTTTTCCTGCAGATCGCGACAGAGAGCAGGTCTGCCTTAATTAAGCACCACCACCCCTCTCTCTGCCCTCATTCATCCTCTGGTTAGCGGTTTCCGCTCCTGTGTGTAGCGCATTGTAAAACTGATGCTGAGTCTGATGGCGCCGCGGCCCAGGCGCTCGTCAGTCATCGAGGTTGCGGGAGACCTGGATTTGAAAGTGGGGCCAGCTTATGGAGTACTGGACACTGCATCTGGACTGGCAGATTTGGAGTTGGCTTTGTAAAAAACTCGTTAGTGTAGAAACAGGTGTAGTGAGACTGAGAATGAGATAATGAGAATATTTGCAGCCAGATCGTATGCTTTCGGTGATATCGCCTCACAACGCCAGTGCCGAGGCAATTCCACTGAGTCCTGAGCACATGCAAAAGTGTCAATACTGTACACAGACGCCCTCATGCACCCGCTCACAGGGTGGGTAGCAGCCCTGAATTTCTAATCGGTTAGGCATGTACTCTCCGTGTGCCTTGGGGTTTGGCCCTCATGGGTGGTGCGAGTCTCACGACAACCCACAGGGCAATTTTTCGTCAGACAGACGCGTTTACCGCCCCATCTTTTAGTTAGTTAGTTAGTTAGTTAGTTAGTTAGTTAGTTAGTTAGTTAGTTAGTTAGTCAGTTAGTTAGTTAGTTAGTTAGTTAGTTAGTTAGTTAGTTAGTCAGTTAGTTAGTTAGTCAGTTACAGTTAGTTAGTTAGTTAGTTAGTTAGTTAGTTAGTTAGTTAGTTAGTTAGTTAGTCAGTTAGTTAGTTAGTTAGTTAGTTAGTTAGTTAGTTAGTTAGTTAGTTAGTTAGTCAGTTACAGTTAGTTAGTTAGTTAGTTAGTTAGTTAGTTAGTTAGTTAGTTAGTTAGTTAGTCAGTCAGTTAGTTAGTTAGTTAGTCAGTTAGTTAGTTAGTCAGTTACAGTTAGTTAGTTGGTTAGTTAGTTAGTTAGTTAGTTAGTTAGTTAGTTAGTTAGTCAGTCAGTTAGTTAGTTAGTTAGTCAGTTAGTTAGTTAGTCAGTTACAGTTAGTTAGTTAGTTAGTTAGTTAGTTAGTTAGTTAGTTAGTTAGTTAGTTAGTTAGTTAGTTAGTTAGTTAGTTAGTCAGTTAGTTAGTTAGTCAGTTACAGTTAGTTAGTTAGTTAGTTAGTTAGTTAGTTAGTTAGTTAGTTAGTTAGTTAGTTAGTTAGTTAGTTAGTTAGTCAGTTACAGTTAGTTAGTTAGTTAGTTAGTTAGTTAGTCAGTCAGTTAGTTAGTTAGTTAGTTAGTTAGTTAGTTAGTTAGTTAGTTAGTTAGTTAGTTAGTTATTTTAGAGCTCCATGTGTATCTGCCTCATCCACACGCTCTCAATGCTTAATATTTGGCTAAATTGATTTAAGCAGAACCCCTGTCTCAGCCAAACAGTTGATTGTTTTGCCTATGCATGCTGGTAGGCGCTCACCGTACTGGAGTTAATTGGTTGATCCGTGTCACACATGCTGGCTGTGCCAGACAGACCGGCCGTACGAGGCTAAGCAAACTCATTAACCTTCTGTTGGAGCATGGCTCATCATTATCTAATCTTGGCTGGGTTAGTTTTTGTTACAGTATAATTATAGTACGATGTATGTATATAACTTTATAAATGTGATTAGTCATATTTAGCGATAAAGTCGCAATGATGCTAGCTAGTTAAAAGAATTGTGATTTATGTCCTACTAGAGAGATGGGACAGTCAGGTTCTCCGGTGCCAAAATGAGATAAAAGTCAGTTGACCTTGCCTAAATAAGTCAGACAAGAAGTCAGTTGACCTCACCCGAAACAGTCAGATAAAGAGTCAGTTGACCTCACCCGAAACAGTCAGATAAAGAGTCAGTTGACCTCACCCGAAACAGTCAGATAAAGAGTCAGTTGACCTCACCCGAAACGTCACATAAAAAACGTCAGCTGACCTTATCCAAAAAAATCAGATAAAACGTCAGCTGACCTCAGTAAAACAGTCAGATAAAGAGTCAGTTGACCTCACCCGAAACGTCACAAAAAACGTCAGCTGACCTTATATCCAAAACAGTCAGATAAAACGTCAGCTGACCTCAGTAAAACAGTCAGATAAAGAGTCAGTTGACCTCGCCTAAAACAGTCAGATATGAAGTTAGTTGACCTCGCCCTAAACAGTCAGATAAAACGTCAGCTGACCTCACTAAAACAGTCAGATATAGTCAGTTGACTTCACCTAAAACATTTAGATAAAACGTCAGATGACCTCACCTAAAACAGTCAGATAAGAAGTCAGTTGACCTCACCTAAAATAATCAGATAAAGAGTCAGTTGACCTCATCTAAAACAGTCGGATAAAACGTCAGATGACCTCACCTAAAACAGTCAGATAAAGAGTCAGTTGACCTCGCCCTAAACAGTCAGATAAAACGTCAGCTGACCTCACTAAAACAGTCAGATATAGTCAGTTGACTTCACCTAAAACAGTCAGATAAAACGTCAGAGAGATAAAGAGTCTATAAGTGATAGAACGTCTGACCTCACCTAAAACAGTCAGATAAAGAGTCAGTTGACCTCACCTAAAATAATCAGATAAAGAGTCAGTTGACCTCACCTAAAACAGTCAGATAAAGTCAGTTGACCTCATCTAAAACAGTCGGATAAAACGTCAGATGACCTCACCTAAAACAGTCAGATAAAGAGTCAGTTGACCTCACCTAAAATAATCAGATAAAGAGTCAGTTGACCTCACCTAAAACAGTCAGATAAAGTCAGTTGACCTCATCTAAAACAGTCGGATAAAACGTCAGATGACCTCACCTAAAACATTCATAAAAAGTCACTTGACCTCACCCAATAGTGAATCTAGAGTCCATCGGTATTAATCCTCCTAAAATTTGGTCTACCAATAAAAGAAAAGCTCCCCAGTTCTCAGGGAAGAGCAGTTCGGCGCTAACTTTTTATTCTCCGCATAAACTACAATTGCTTGCCCAACAATCTTCAGCTCCTCACCAGCTTATAGGATTTGCTGCAATCTTAAGACCGAACTTCGATCTCCTCAAACAGGGGAAAACTTATAACTGTTTACTCAAACTTTCTGCTTCTGTACAGATCCATCCCACAGCACAAGCCGGCGTCCCAGATAAATACCCATGCTTGTCCCTTCTCTTCTCCTTTTCCAATACAAAGAGACGGAATCCCTACTTTACTTACTAATTGCTTTGGATTTGCTGGACAACTGAGCAATATCCGCTTGCATTTCTTGGCAGTCAGACACCGAATTGAGCATGCGAAAGATAGATGGCCGACTCTCCGCAGTACACAGTTTGGAATCTAAGGAATCCAAAGGCAAAGGGATTTAAAGGATCTACAGACCCCATACAAATCTATGAAACCACAGAAATCTATGGAAACCACATAAATCTATGGAAACCACACAAATCTATGGAAACCACACAAATCTATGGAAATCACATAAATCTATGGAAACCACACAAATCTATGGAAATCACATAAATCTATGGAAACCACACAAATCTATGGAAATCGCATAAATCTATGGAAACCACTCAAATCTATGGAAACCACACAAATCTATGGAAACCACACAAATCTATGGAAATCGCATAAATCTATGGAAACCACTCAAATCTATGGAAACCACACAAATCTATGGAAATCACATAAATCTATGGAAACCGCGCAAATCAGTGGAAATCGCATAAATCTATGGAAACCACTCAAATCTATGGAAACCACACAAATCTATGGAAATCACATAAATCTATGGAAACCACGCAAATCAGTGGAAACCACATCAATCTATGAAAGCCACACAAAACTGCGGAAACCACACAAATCTATGGAAACCACATGAATCTATGGAAACCACACAAATCTATGGAAACCACATGAATCTATGGAAACCACATGAATCTTTGGAAACTACTCATATCTACGGAAACCACACAAATCTATGGAACCCCACGCAAATGAAAATCCCAGGCAATCTCCGGAATCCACGAAAATCAACAGAAATCAGCAGTGCAACGGCTCAGCAACCGAATAAAAGAACACAAAATTTGATCTATATTCGTAGAAAATTTCTATTAGGTTAGTGCACTGCTCAGCCTCTCGAACTCAAGCTTACATTCGTATTAGCCAAGCATTGGCTGGGACAGATGCCAAGAGTTTTCCTCTCACATTCCTAACCCTCTGTCGGTTTTTATTGGCCCCCCTCAGCAAGTCGTAAAACACGCAGAATACTGAGCCGAAAGAGTGGCCCAAGAGCAATGTATGCTGTATAAATTTATACATTTCTGTGCAATATAACACTGGGCACGTCAAAAGCAAATTAAAGCCAGCAAGCTGACATCTGAATTCGAGTTTCAGAGCCTCTTCTATTGTTCTCTACTCTCTGTATAAACCAATTCTGATTGGTCACGAGGCTCTGCTCCTATTAAACTGCTGGACTATTGAATCTTAAATTACAGATCAATGTTTTAAATCTTGAGAATTAGTCTATTGTGTTTGTAGCAAATAGTCTTTTTCATTACTATACCCAGATTTACAGACAACTAGCTTTATATATTACTGGCTGCATTGATGTTTGCTGATAGCTCCGCAATATCTCTTTGCCAACCGTTCCTATGGTTATGAAGCGAAGGCATCCTGATATTCCTAGTCCGGCCATTGCATTACCCATTGCCTCTGACCTCAGATACAGACTGCCTCTGGTTGCCATGGTGAGTTTGGGCTCGTCTGTCTGTCTGTCTGTCTGTCTGTCTGTCTGTCTGTCTGTCTGTCTGTCTGTCTGTCTGTCTGTCTGTCTGTCTGTCTGTCTGTGTCTGTCTGTCTGTCTGTCTGTCTGTCGACGTCTGTGTCTGTGTCTGTCTGTCTGTCTGTCTGTCTGTCTGTCTGTCTGTCTGTCTGTCTGTCCATCTGTCTGTCTGTCTGTCTGTCTGTCTGTCTGTCTGTCTGTCTGTCTGTCTGTCTGTCCATCTGTCTGTCTGTCTGTCTGTCTGTCTGTCTGTCTGTATGTCTGTCTGTATGTCTGTCTGTATGTCTGCCTGTCTGTCTGTCTGTTGTTTGTGTCTGTCTGTCTGTCTGTCTGTCTGTCTGTCTGTCTGTCTGTCTGTATGTCTGTCTGTCTGTCTGTCTGTCTGTCTGTATGTCTGTCTGTATGTCTGTCTGTCTGTCTGTCTGTTGTTTGTGTCTGTCTGTCTGTCTGTCTGTCTGTCTGTCTGTATGTCTGTCTGTCGACGTCTGTGTCTGTGTCTGTGTCTGTCTGTCTGTCTGTCTGTCTGTTTGTGTTTGTCTGTCTGTCTGTCTGTCTGTCTGTCTGTCTGTCTGTTGTTTGTGTCTGTCTGTCTGTCTGTCTGTCTGTCTGTTGTTTGTGTCTGTCTGTCTGTCTGTCTGTCTAT
>NIVC01000797.1:322500-342500 GCA_002269645.1 Macrostomum lignano | reverse complement strand
AAACCCATTTCTGGTCTATCGAGCAGTCCAACCCCGAACCCCGCCATCTCGCAGAGCCTGATGCAGCAGCACACCGGATCTCGCAATGCATCGCCAAATGACGACATAGACCGCAAGAGCAGCACCAACCTGTACATCCGGGGCCTTCTGCCCTCGGACACGGACGAGACCATCCGGCAGCTGGTGTCCGAGAATGCCAACATCGCCAGCGATGCCATCAACTCTACCAAGGCAGTGATGGACGAGCAGTCCGGACAGTGCAAAGGTGTGATGTCCTCTCTGGTGCATTGTGCTGCTGGATTTTGGGGGATCAATTGGGTTTCGATTGGATTTGGGAAGATTCTCTTGCAGAATCTGGGATTTGGGAAGATTGTCTTGTGGGATCTGGGATTTGGGAAAATTGTCTTGTGGGATTTGGTATTCGGGAAGATTTTCTTGTAGGATTTGGTATTCGGGAAGATTTTCTTGTGGGATTTGGGATTTGGGAAGATTGTCTTGTGGGATTTGGGATTTGGAAAGATTGTCTTGTGGGATTTGGGATTTGGAAAGATTGTCTTGTGGGATTTGGGATTTGGAAAGATTGTCTTGTGGGATTTGGGATTTGGGAAGATTCTCTTGCAGAATCTGGGATTTGGGAAGATTGTCTTGTGGGATTTGAGATTTAGGAAGATTTTCTTGTGGGATTTGGGAAGATACTCTTGTGGGATTTGGGATATTCTTTTGCGAGATTTGGGATTTGGAAAGGTTCTCTTGTGGGATTTGGGATTTGGTGATATTCTCTTGTGGTATCTGGGATTTGGGAGGATTCTCTTGTGGGATTTGGGATTTGGGAAGATTCTCTTTTGGGATTTTGTGATATTGTCTTGTGGGATCTGGGATTTGGGGAGATTGTCTTGTGAGATTTGGGAAGATACTCTTGTGGGATTTGGGATATTCTTTTGCGAGATTTGGGATTTGGAAAGGTTCTCTTGTAAGATTTGGGATTTGGTGATATTCTCTTGTGGTATCTGGGATTTGGGAAGATTCTCTTGTGGGATTTGGGATTTGGTGAGATTCTCTTGTGGTATCTGGGATTTGGGAGGATTCTCTTGTGGGATTTGGGATTTGGGAAGATTCTCTTTTGGGATTTGGGATCTGGGAGGATTCTTTTGTGGGATCTAGGTTTGAGGAGATTTTTTGAGGGGATTCTAGTTTTAGAAGCTTCTTAGTACAGGAACTTGGGGAAAATTCTCCTAGATCTGTAATTTTGGGAAGATCAGCACTTTTAAGATTTGCTAGAGATATGGCATTTTTGTAAGATACAGAATAATCTATTTTTGACATGCGAATATGAACTGGGGGAAAAATGAAGGCATTGAAATCGATATTCGAACAACCCAACCTCAAGGTTACGGATTCGTGGACTTCAGAGACGAGACCCAAGCTCAAATCGCTCTGGAGGCGCTCACCAAAGTGAACCTGCGCAACGGCAAACTGCAGATCAGCTACGCCAGGGTGAGGCAGTTGACATCAACTATTGAATTTACGCGCTACAATTCCGTGAAAGTTGAATTTTAAAGAACATAATACGCATAGTTTATAACAAATATCTACATTGTTTTGTTCTCTTTAGGCCAAAGAGGTAAAAAAATAATTTTTGTCGGCGTGAAAAGCAGACAGAGTTGGAAGCTGCAGCATTCGCAAAATTAATCATGTCTGTTGTCTCACCTGAATATTATTTACTATTTTTTACCCCAGTTTTATTGCCTACACAATCTATGGATTTATTTAGCCTTTTTTAAGTACCTTTATCAATTCTCAAATACATGTACTTAATGCATAATTAGCCCTTTATCCAGTTTAACCTCTTCATTTTCCGCTTTAATGGGTTTTGTAAACATTCTCCCAGAGTGTCAGTTGCTGGGCCAGCCTCCCAGATCCTCAGTTGCTGGGCCAGCCTCCCAGATCCTCAGTTGCTGGGCCAGCCTTTCAGATCCTCAGTTGCTGGGCCAGCCTCCCAGATCCTCAGTTGCTGAGCCAGCCTCCCAGATCCTCAGCTGCTGGGCCAGCCTCCCAGACCCTCAGTTGCTGGGCCAGCCTCCCAGATCCTCAGTTGCTGGGCCAGCCTCCCAGATCCTCAGCTGCTGGGCCAGCCTCCCAGATCCTCAGTTGCTGGGCCAGCCTTTCAGATCCTCAGTTGCTGGGCCAGCCTCCCAGATCCTCAGTTGCTGGGCCAGCCTCCCAGATCCTCAGTTGCTGGGCCAGCCTCCCAGATCCTCAGTTGCTGGGCCAGCCTTCCAGATCCTCAGCTGCTGGGCCAGCCTCCCAGATCCTCAGTTGCTGGGCCAGCCTCCCAGATCCTCAGTTGCTGGGCCAGCCTCCCAGATCCTCAGTTGCTGGGCCAGCCTCCCAGATCCTCAGTTGCTGGGCCAGCCTCCCAGATCCTCAGTTGCTAGGCCAGCCTCCCATAGAGTGTCAGTTGCTGGGCCTGCCTCCCAAATCCTCACTTGCTGGGCCAGCCTTCCAGATCCTCAGTTGCTGGGCCAGCCTCCCAGATCTTCAGTTGCTGGGCCAGCCTCCCAGATCCTCACTTGCTAGGCCAGCCTCCCAGATCTTCAGTTGCTGGGCCAGCCTCCCAGATCCTCACTTGCTAGGCCAGCCTCCCAGATCTCATCTCCCTTTCCACAATCCAGATAATTTATATCTCAAGTCATAAACACCACAAGCGCATCACTCTACTCTAAGTAGCTATCTTAGACAGCGCTAAATTGAACATGCGATTATGTTATTATCCGCCTTTATTTTACGTGAAAGGATGTTGTCAGCAGCACAAAACCCAAATTTTCTTTTTTATCCTATTTTCCCTTAGCTTTGACAGCGATATCAATCATTCAATGTGGTTCCGTTGCGTATTTAGAGCTCATTCCAAAACAGTTCACTCGAAATAAAAATGTTTGAATGAGTGAGTGTGACTGCCTGCATGACTTGGTTGAAGGAAGTTTTTTGTGATACAGAAAAATGCAAACATTTTGCTATTAATTGGTTTCCTATTGACACAAGTTTTATTAGCATGCAAAATTCGCTCAGATTGCTTAGGTGCTTGCGTGCTTCTGTCTGTGGTCTGTCTGCCTGTTTGTGTCTGTAGTCTGTCTGCCTGTTTGTGTCTGTGGTCTGTCTGCCTGTTTGTGTCTGTGGTCTGTCTGCCTGTTTGTGTCTGTGGTCTGTCTGCCTGTTTGTGTCTGTAGTCTGTCTGCCTGTTTGTGTCTGTGGTCTGTCTGCCTGTTTGTGTCTGTGGTCTGTCTGCCTGTTTGTGTCTGTAGTCTGTCTGCCTGTTTGTGTCTGTGGTCTGTCTGCCTGTTTGTGTCTGTGGTCTGTCTGCCTGTTTGTGTCTGTGGTCTGTCTGCCTGTTTGTGTCTGTAGTCTGTCTGCCTGTTTGTGTCTGTTGTCTGTCTGCCTGTTTGTGTCTGTGGTCTGTCTGCCTGTTTGTGTCTGTAGTCTGTCTGCCTGTTTGTGTCTGTGGTCTGTCTGCCTGTTTGTGTCTGTAGTCTGTCTGCCTGTTTGTGTCTGTTGTCTGTCTGCCTGTTTGTGTCTGTGGTCTGTCTGCCTGTTTGTGTCTGTGGTCTGTCTGCCTGTTTGTGTTCGTGGTCTGTCTGCCTGTTTGTGTCTGTAGTCTGTCTGCCTGTTTGTGTCTGTGGTCTGTCTGCCTGTTTGTGTCTGTGGTCTGTCTGCCTGTTTGTGTCTGTGGTCTGTCTGCCTGTTTGTGTTCGTGGTCTGTCTGCCTGTTTGTGTCTGTAGTCTGTCTGCCTGTTTGTGTCTGTGGTCTGTCTGCCTGTTTGTGTCTGTGGTCTGTCTGCCTGTTTGTGTCTGTGGTCTGTCTGCCTGTTTGTGTCTGTGGTCTGTCTGCCTGTTTGTGTCTGTAGTCTGTCTGCCTGTTTGTGTCTGTGGTCTGTCTGCCTGTTTGTGTCTGTGGTCTGTCTGCCTGTTTGTGTCTGTAGTCTGTCTGCCTGTTTGTGTCTGTAGTCTGTCTGCCTGTTTGTGTCTGTAGTCTGTCTGCCTGTTTGTGTCTGTGGTCTGTCTGCCTGTTTGTGTCTGTAGTCTGTCTGCCTGTTTGTGTCTGTAGTCTGTCTGCCTGTTTGTGTCTGTAGTCTGTCTGCCTGTTTGTGTCTGTGGTCTGTCTGCCTGTTTGTGTCTGTGGTCTGTCTGCCTGTTTGTGTCTGTGGTCTGTCTGCCTGTTTGTGTCTGTGGTCTGTCTGCGTGCTTGTGTCTGTGTGTCTGCCTGCCTGTCTGTCTGTCTGTCTATGTGCCTGTCTGTCAGGCTGTTTGTCTGTCTGCCTGCTTATGACTGCGTGTGTCCATCTTCCTGTCCACCAGTCCTGACCCAGAAACCCCGCCGCACCGGCAGGAGTCGGAGAAGGACCCCACGAACATCTACATCAAGAATCTGCCCACCAGGACGGAGTGCAATGAAGACTGGATGACCCGCGTGTTCACCGAGGAGCTGGCCAAGGTGGTTAGCGGCCGCATCATCAGCTGCCGGGTGATGCGGGCCACCGATCCGGGCACCCGGCAGCAGACCGGAGCCACCGGTGCCGGCTTCATCCGGTTCGAGAAAGAGCAGGTGAGAATTAAACGGATTGGTTCACGCCACTTCTAACAAGTACGAAGCACAGATACTGGAATAACTAGATGGGCCACTCAGGCATATACTAAGTAAAACAGCTTTCTACTTTCAGTTCAGTAGCAAAGAAGAACACATAAGCTATTTTATAAAAATAAAGGCAGCTGAAATCACTTTGATAAGTTTAGAAGCCCAAGTTTGCTAATTCAAATTGGTTCAGCCATAAATGTACATTGGCCAGTCCACTGAAATGTACATGGCAGATTTAGGCGGGACCAATCGAGGAAGGCAATAAAAAATTGGGTGGCGGGGCCGGGGGTAGAGGTTCTGTGCTTGATTTTAAGGGTTTAAGCTTGGGGGGCTTAAGATTTAAGAACCAATGAATAATCTTTGTCTTATTGTACAGGCACTGTGAGTGTACATGCCAGGCAATTAGAAAGTCCGGCGACGTCGCCGGAGACAACCCTACTGCGAATTGTTAATCCATGGCATCATTAACATTAACTCTAATTAGTGCCTAACTATAATAATAATTGATTGCACCTGCTCCAATTAGCCCAGATGTGCAACCGACAGCTCAGCCGCAGCTATTGCGCGGCGCATCTGAAGGCTGCGTACGGCTGTTCAGTCCAGGAACTGGGGGGTCGCCACACACAGCCTCAATTACCCCAGCTAATGCTGGCACCCATTTTACACTTGGGTGAACTGAAGCAATGCAGAGTTGAGTGTCTTGCTCAAGGACACCAATTGTTGCAGTGGAATAGGGAATCGAACCCTCGACCTTCAACTCGTGAATTTGACACCCTAGCCACTGTGCTACAACCCCCTTGCAGACAACTCAAAATCTAATAATCCTAAATCCCAAAGCTAAAAGAGTTTTAAACCGCCAAGTTCACATTTACCTTGTTGTTAGTTTAACGCTATCAAATTGTAAGCATCGCGGCTTTCCAATCCACAATTCGCAATCCCAAGGACGCCGTCCTGGCCATCTCGCACATCAACAAAGTCGGCGTGGCCCTCGGCCAGAAGCTCGGCACAGCCAGGCCGCTAGAAGCCAAACTGGCCGACAAAACCAACCAGCGCAAGAAGCAGCGCCAGCAGCAGCAGCAGCAGCATCATCAGGTGCAGCAGGTGCAGACAGTTCAGCATCATCAGCAGCAGCAGCTGGCCGCAGCCGCCGCCGCTGCCGCTGCCGCCGCCGCCGCGGGACAGCCGGCAATGCAAGCGCCTCCGGCCTCTGCCGCTGCCGCTCACCAGCTCGCCTCCATGGCTCTGCTGCACCATCAGCAGCAGCAGCAGCAGCAGCAGCAGCAGCAACAGCAACAGCAGCAGAATTCCGCCGCTGCAGCCGCCGCTGCAGCCGCTGCGCTAGCAGCTGCCAGGGGCTACGCGGCTCCTTCGGCCCACCAGCTCCAGCTCCAGCAGCAGCAGCAGCAACCTCAGCAGCAGCAGCCGCAGCCGGGCCATCATCAGCTTCCGCACCACCTGTACAGCCAGACTTTTCAGCCAGGCTCGGCGGCCGCCACCGCTGCCTCGCTGTACGCCGCCGCCGCTGCCGCAGCCACGCGGGCTTCCGTTGGTGCGCCAACGCAGACTGGCGCCGCCATTCCCGGAGGCTACCAGCTGATGCCCGGCGCCGCTAGCGCCGCTCCCGTGTCCGTGGCGCAGGGACACTCCATCTACCAGGTGCGGTTCTGGCTGGTTGAGCAGTGTGGTAGCTGAGTTGGGTGGTAGCTGAGTTGGGTGGTAGCTGAGTTGGGTGGTAGCTGAGTTGGGTGGTAGCTGAGTTGGGTGGTAGCTGAGTTGGTAGGTAGCTGAGTTGGTAGGTAGCTGAGTTGGTAGGTAGCTGAGTTGGTAGGTAGCTGAGTTGGTAGGTAGCTGAGTTGGTAGGTAGCTGAGTTGGTAGGTAGCTGAGTTGGTAGGTAGCTGAGTTGGTAGGTAGCTGAGTTGGTAGGTAGCTGAGTTGGGTGGTAGCTGAGTTGTGTGGTAGCTGAGTTGGGTGGTAGCTGAGTTGGGTAGTAGCTGAGTTGGGTAGTAGCTGAGTTGGGTAGTAGCTGAGTTGGTAGGTAGTTGAGTTGGTAGGTAGCTGTGTTGGGTGTTAGCTGAGTTGGTAGGTAGCTGAGTTGGGTGGTAGCTGAGTTGGTAGATAGCTGAGTTGGGTGCTAGCTAAAACACTAAGTTCGCATGCGCATCGAGTTTTACACGGCAAAGCTGACCATTAATGCCCCCCCCCTGTACATCACAGCTGGACCCGTCCGGCTACCAAATGTCCGGGATGTACGCCGCCGCGCCGCACCTGATGACCTCGGCCGCCAGCTCGGCCATGTACACCACGGACGGCTCGCTCTACTACGGAATTGACCCGGCCACCGCCGCCGCCTACCATCAGCTTGGCCTGGCCACGGCTGAGCAGCAGTGACAACTCAAGCTTTGAGTTGGCCTAACAGATAGTCAAATTTTTTTTCATAAGCAGTTTGGGGAAAAAATAGATCTGGGTGCGTTTCTACAAAAAAGTTTCTACAAGCCCAAGTGTTTTTCCTCGATTTCGCTTCTTGCACAGGACTGACTGCCCCTCTTTATTCAGCAGGAATCTGCCATGAAGATAAGCTTTAGGATTTAATTCTACTCTAGGTGGGTGACATTGCGTTGCGGGAACTAACTGCTTGTATTTGCTGCTTTTTGCTGTCTGTCTCCCTTTATTGTCTTACATCCCTTTGCCTGCCTATTTTTGCGACCGGAATTACAGTTTATTAATTTCCATCACTAACAGCAGATCAAGAATTGTCTTTAGTCAATTATTTCTAGTAATCTTTCATTTGGCAGTCTGGTGCGCAGGTTCTCTTTTTTTAAACTCTTGTCTTGACTTTTTGCATTGCTTTTTCCCCGCTTCTCCTTACCGGTATGTGTTTTTGTTCACATGCGCTCGCACACTCCTTTTGTTCTCCAAGCTGTGTTTTTGTCTGCTACAGGGCTTGCTCCTATCTTACTGCTAGTGGTTTTTTAGTTTTATTTTCTCCCTAATTGCCCTCTGTCTGGGTTTTAGATGGCACCGATAAGAGCACTGATTTGGATTGGCTTTTTAGTAGTAACGATATTTAAATTCTTTGTTATGTGTACTTTCTCCCATGTACACTAGGCAATGTACATTATCCCTGACCCTACCCCTAACTCTACCCCTTAAAAAACACCCGATGCAAACGTACACTAAAGAGAGAGGATTGAAATCTTGCGTGACCAATGTACACTTGATAAGCTAGACACTGTTTCTCTCCACCAATGTACATTGGAGGTGGGGGTGGGGTAAGAAGTCTATATCGATAACCACTTCAGGAATGCTTAGTCTTGAAAAAGTCGTCCCTGTGTGCGCTCCCTTCCCCAAGTCATTTTCTTTCTACGTTGTTCACCACGTTTTCCATCGTTCCTTTTTTTGATTTTTGTCTCCCGAGTCCAGCTTTTTTCATGTAAATACGCGAGCATAACATACTTGTACTCAAGGCAGACAGAGCGACGTTGCTTGTGCGCTCTTTTCCTAGCAATTTTAACTCCGCCTCCGCCACTTTCCACCGTGTGAACTTGGATGGCCAATTTCCCACACCCATTGCCAGAAACAGCAGAAAAGCCTCTTGTCTTCAGGAATAAAATCTGCTATCTAAATGGATGGCTTATCCACTAGCTCAGGGGTTGGCAAAGTTGCTCGTCCGACTCTCACGTCATGCGGCCCGCGCAGCGTCTCTATCCTGTCATCGGGTTTGTGTCTTCTCTCCTCTCTTCTCTCCTCTCCTCTCCTCTCCTCCTCTCTTCTCTTCTCTAGATTCTGTATCTAGCTCTCGAGCTAAAAAGGTTTGCCGACCCCTGCCCTAGCCAACCCATCCAATTGTCCTGCGCAAGTTCTGACTTTTAAACTAAGTTTAATCTAGCGTGTGCTTCACTGTTTTTTGGACTTTCTCTTTTTTTCTTCTAAGTTGCTTTCCTTGCTTTTTTTAACTATATTGTTGAATTGACTCGAACTCTCTGCTTCAAAGCGTCTGAATCTGAACTGAAAACAAACAATATGGATCAAGCCTCCACCTCATCCGTTAAGTTTCCTCTGTGTCCCCGATCTTGTTTGGCGTACTTTACACTTTACCAATTAGTACTAATTGCCATGTATTGGCGTCAGTTAGCGCTGATTTCTGCGTACAATTTAGTTCGAATTTTTTTTTACTTAATTGTCCTCGCTTGAAATAGTCAAGTTGGTGCGCGAGTCTGACATAGCATTCAGTAGTAGAACCTATCGATTAATTGATTAATTAATTAATTAATTTTCCCGCGTTTTAGAGAGCAGCAATTAGGTGAGAATTTCTTTTCTTCTTCTAAAAACCTAACATTGTGCGCAAACAGTCGAAAGAGACGCTGCTTTGAAAAAGTTCAAAATAAAAACAGTAATTTCTTTCTGTCCCGATTTCATTTTCAAAATTTGATGGCCGTTTTGTCAATTATTTGAAATTTGTTTAGTCGGCTGTAAGTTCCAGAGAGAACTTACCTTGCCTTTGACTGTACATCAAGTCCTCTCCTGAAGCCTAGTCTTTGTCCTTGATTGTACATCAAGTCCTCTCCCGAAGCCTAGTCTTTGTCCTTGACTGTACATCAAGTCCTCTCCCGAAGCCTAGTCTTTGTCCTTGATTGTACATTACCGGTAAGTCCTCTCTCGAAGCTTAGTCTTTGTACTTGACTGTACATCAAGTCCTCTCCCGAAGCCTAGTCTTTGTCCTTGATTGTACATTACCGGTAAGTCCTCTCCCGAAGCCTAGTCTTTGTACTTGACTGTACATCAAGTCCTCTCCCGAAGCCTAGTCTTTGTCCTTGATTGTACATTACCGGTAAGTCCTCTCCCGAAGCCTAGTCTTTGTCCTTGATTGTACATTACCGGTAAGTCCTCTCCCGAAGCCTAGTCTTTGTCCTTGACTGTACATCAAGTCCTCTCCCGAAGCCTAGTCTTTGTCCTTGACTGTACATCAAGTCCTCTCCCGAAGCCTAGTCTTTGTCCTTGACTGTACATCAAGTCCTCTCCCGAAGCCTAGTCTTTGTCCTTGACTGTACATCAAGTCCTCTCCCGAAGCCTAGTCTTTGTCCTTGACTGTACATCAAGTCCTCTCCCGAAGCCTAGTCTTTGTCCTTGACTGTACATCAAGTCCTCTCCCGAAGCCTAGTCTTTGTCCTTGATTGTACATTACCGGTAAGTCCTCTCTCGAAGCTTAGTCTTTGTCCTTGACTGTACATCAAGTCCTCTCCCGAAGCCTAGTCTTTGTCCTCGATTGTACACCAGGTCGGCTCCACGCAACCTAATCAATAAAGTATGAGTATACAGTCGTTGTTTATTGCTCACTAGAAACCATTAGTATCAACTAATAACACTTTCCAAAAATTTATGAGCTTCCCAAAACTTCCCAAATTTTTTTTTAAATTTAAAATACATACAGAAGAACTCTTGTCATTATTTTTAGAATCATGAAATTTCATGCAATTATTAAAACCTTTCATCTGCACAGGTTCAAATTACAAGCATTAGTTTTAAAATGTAAGACATCATTAATTCATTAATCATTAAGTTCGGGAGAATTTTACATAAGAAAGCCTTCAGTTTCAACTTTCTATAGAAAAATAAACAAATGTACTTTAAGTAGCTGGCGCTTCTGTTTCGTTTGAAAAGTAATAAAAAAATTAAATTCACAATGCCTTAAGCAGGCGAGCCATCTCTTCCGACAAGCTGATGCCCTTAAACTTGTAGCTGAGCCCGATGAAGTCGGCACTCTCCAGCCTCTGCTTGTGGCACTCCATCAGCTCAGAAGGATCGTCCGGCATCTTCTTGCCCGTGGTTTGCCGTTCCACCACGGCGCAGAAGGCGTAGAACAGTTTTGAGTCCAGCTGTCCAGCGTCTAGCATGCTGGTGAGATGCAGCATCTCTTCCAGCTTCTCCTCGGATATGCCGCCAACAATGATGTCCGAGATGCACTTGGACAGGTCCTTGAAAATAAAAATAAACATGGAAGTAAATTCGGATGTGTTCAGCAAGCAAAACAGCTATGTACACGCATTATATAATGAATGACATACTTTGACTTCAACCGCATTCAGAGACGGATTGCGGTACTTCTGAAACACCTTCTGGTACAGGTACAGTCGCCGGGAAGACACAACGGTGTACTGCCTCAGGTAGTCTTTGGGATCCATTTCTGTGGGTGAACAGTTTAGATGAGGCTATATGGATATTTGAATTGCATTTGCTAAATAAAATTTGTTAAATCTAACTTCAATTTAAGAGAGACAGAGTATTTAGTTCCTGTGGTTAATTAATGATAACTAATTTTAATTTTTGTAAATATTATCATTAACATAATATTTATCGTGATAATATTTATCAGAGCTAGTGCTTGCATTCCTAATTTTAATATTCTAATTAACTTATTTTTTCATTATAATTATGTATTAATAATTAAATATATACTAAAATAATTTAAAATAAAATAGTAAATATTTGTTATTCTTTAGTATTATATTCGCACGTGGACACGCACTGTAAATTAATACAGAGGAAGTAAAACAAAATGAAAAAAATTAAACTGAATAGAACTTTCAACGTAAATGGAAATTAAAATTATATCTCGAGTGTAAACAGATCGATTAATATTCTATATCGATAGCCTATCGATATTAATTATACATGTAGGTACTTAATCCTCTGCAGTAAGGTATTGAAAATTCAAAACTATCCGAGAAATCCAGTTCAAATTAATCATGGGGGCACTATTAAAGTTCCAACAAATTTACGAGGATGTGAACTTCACTTTCTACCCATGCACACACGGCACTTTGAGCATCAGGTCCTATTCTCGTAAAAGTACATTTGGTCTCGCAGTCCTCATTGTTTCTTAGGCCAGAATTTATGGTTTGAGCGGCATTGCTCACGCAAAGCCCACCTGCGAACTACGAATACATGAAACTATACCATATCACGCACCTTCCAGGTCCTTCAAATCGAATGGCAGCTCAAATCGCGTTGTTTGAGAGGCGCTGTTTCGCAGTTTTCCACCATTCTTGACCCGCTGAAAAATAAGTAAGTAATTGGGACATTCGAAATCATAGGGAATGATAGCTACGAAGGCGCAGAATTAAGTACCAACAAAACTTTTCCCAACTCAGCCCAAATTTTTCGTACACGTAGCAAGGACTACTCGAGTAGAAGGACGGGAAACCTCGTTTCTTAGAAAAATTTAGGAGGCCGGTTCTAACGCAGGTTCTTATTCATTTAAAATTTTCCAACAAGCTTAGTTTCCTGTCCCTCTACTTCAGTAGTCCTTGACACTGTAGATTCTTTCTAGACCACCGTAGTTCGCCAAAACATTGGGGCATACATATAATAAGAGCTACAGGTGCTCCATAAGTTCTTACACGTTCAATCTCAGCTTCAGTCATTGACATTTTATTGAATTCTTGTAGCCAATTGTAGCCGTAAGAGACAGGTTTCTGCAACGGGGGCAAACAGGTCAAAGTTTGTCTGATATTAAAACCTTTTTGACGTACAAAATCAAGCTTCATTAAAAACCTCAGACACGGTGCTATTTTAATATACACTCAGCAATATTTAAAAGTGTTCACCCTGGCCCCAAGGGTCCATGGGCAGCACGATCGATGGTTTCGTCAGTTGGCTTTGGGCCATAGACAAATGAGTAAATAAGGACAGGAAAGTACATGTAAATACCGATATCTGGTGTCACAGGGAAAAGCGTTACAGTAACGAGTGTACAGGAGTTCACTGGAGGCAGCTGGATGCAGGCGACCAATGATAGTCCGCCAAATGACTGATTGGCGCACTTTGCGTTGGCCATCCAGATCACCGGATATGAACTCGATTGAGCACGGGTGGGATTTCATGAAGCGCACGATTCGGTGCAACAGTCTCTATGCCCCCAGAACATGGTCCAGCTGCGCAATGCGCTTTCAGTCGCGTGGCAACAGCTTCCACAAGACTTTCTGCGGCGCCTTGTTCGGGAATGCCTCGACGAGTGAGCGGTCTGTTGGATGCTCGTGGTTGCTATCTATACCTGTAACTGACTGTGCTTTAGACATGTACACAGCGTGGAAATGGGCATGGACTTGTTTCGCTGTTCATTCTTTGTTGCCTTATTTTGATTGTCTATGGCTCAAACATAGTTAAAACCCTTTCAATCCCTAATCGTTCAGCTAGTGTAGCCTTTTGTGCAGACGTGGACACTTTTCAATGTTACTGAGAGTGTATATCTTTTTGCAGCCCATTTTGGCCTACATGTAGATGCGTTGAATTTAATCCAAGATACGTTTGCCAAAGTCACGAAGCTTCTGTCTATGGTAGCAAGGCTGGCACAGCGGCATTTAATTTGGTCCAACAAGCATCAGTTTGGTCCATATAGCGGCTTCTGTATAGTTTCACCCCTAGATTTTCATTTAAACATGACTGTCATAAGCAGTGAGGACGGAAGCAGTGCCCAGAATCGTGGACCATGCATATGCCAGACTGTCTAACGAACGCCCGATTGGGCTTCATAGCGGCTAGTATGGATCAAATTGATGCCTTGCAACCATAGACAAAAGCTACATTACTTTGGCAAACATATCTCGGGTTGAAGAGATGCCTGGCGATCTTTCGGGGTTTAAGAACGGGGTTAGGTTAAGAACAGTTAACAAAAACGTATTGCGCCCACTTTATCAGCTGTTGATGCGGTTGCAAGGTTTCCCGCAACGCCACGTCCTTTGTGTGCAGAGTTCTGACCAGGGGCCGGCTGCAGTTGGAACACGTGTTGAGCTCTGCATGAAGAATTGACATTATCAATGATAGTTTCATTTGAAAGAAACGTCAATTCTCCTTGACCAGAAACTTTGAAGAAAGTAAAAAAGAACAATTTACCTAGCAGTTGAATTCGTTAAAGAATTTTCAACGCCAACCACAGGTTCCTGTTGTTCGCTAGATAGCAGGCTCTGACTCAGGCTTTCTCTTCCAACGGTACCGTTTTTACCTGCTGCTCTGCTCTGACGAGCAGTTTTCGCTCTCTCGCGCTCCACAAAATACCCAACCGCAGTTTCTGGCTCGGCTGGGCCGCTCTGCAATAATTGTCTTTTCTCAGACGAGTTGTAGCAGCCGTTTGCTGTTAGTGGCTGGGTAGCTGCTGCTGAGGCCTCGAAACTGCGCGCTGTTGCTGCTGCAGCCCTCCTCGCCTGCGGCTTTGTGCTCTACGGTGTGAGGGAAAGGCTTGGAGGTTTGAGGGACTCGGGCTAGCTGGTCTGTTGGACCCTCAGTTAAATACTCTCTCCAATGATTGCCGGGTGTCTGTCCATGCACAAGCCTCTATGCTTGTACAAGCGTCGTATGTGCATAATGAAATGGAACCAGACAGAGAGATTGGTAAATATAGAGTTGAGCTTCATAGCCTCACTCAGGCTTCACGCAAGAGAAAGCTAATAGAGAGGGGTAAAGGCATAATAGTGACAGAGAACCTGAGCTCTGCACTGCGCAATTAGGCCAGTGAATTGAGCTATTAACTTGTTTAATTAGTATCTATCTATTTTAGATAATTCCTAGTAGAACAGAAAAGTCAAACCTTGACGGTTGTCTGCTTAGCAGTTGGCGAGGACGGAGTGTTTGCCGGAATGCTGGCTTCATCGGCAGTTAAATCTAAAACGACGAACAATGAGAAGTGCTCAAAATGTACACTCTATGCAATTATTGAATTGCAGTTAATTCTGGTTCGGGATTGAATTAGCCATGATATGGGGCGAGTACAAT
This sequence comes from Macrostomum lignano, assembly GCA_002269645.1. Taxonomy (NCBI): domain Eukaryota; kingdom Metazoa; phylum Platyhelminthes; family Macrostomidae; genus Macrostomum; species Macrostomum lignano. The sequence continues at coordinate 328,107 of NIVC01000797.1, read as the reverse complement.
AGACTAGGGGAATATCTCAGCACAAGTCAGATAGGGGATTTCTGAGTAAGGATTCAGAATGCATTCATGGGTACTGTTTTAAATTTAGTGCTATTTACGCAGATTTTGTTTTTGATGCGGGGAATTTGTCTCTATTCTGGGGTGTTAGTTGAGATCTGAGGATGTCAGTTCAGATCTGAGGATGTCAGTTTGTATCTGACGAAGTTAAATTAGATCTGACGTAGTTAGTTTAGATCTGAAGGTGTCAGTTCAGATCTGAGGATGTCAGTTTAGATCTGAGGATGTCAGTTCAGATCTGAGGATGTCAGTTTGTATCTGACGAAGTTAAATTAGATCTGACGTAGTTAGTTTAGATCTGAAGGTGTCAGTTCAGATCTGAGGATGTCAGTTTAGATCTGAGGATGTCAGTTCAGATCTGAGGATGTCAGTTTGGATCTGAGGATGTCAGTTTAGATCTGAGGATGTCAGTTTAGATCTGAGGATGTCAGTTTGGATCTGAGGATGTCAGTTTGGATCTGAGGATGTCAGTTTAGATCTGAGGATGTCAGTTTGGATCTGAGGATGTCAGTTTGGATCTGAGGATGTCAGTTTAGATCTGAGGATGTCAGTTTGGATCTGAGGATGTCAGTTTAGATCTGAGGATGTCAGTTTGGATCTGAGGATGTCAGTTTGGATCTGAGGATGTCAGTTTAGATCTGAGGATGTCAGTTTGGATCTGAGGATGTCAGTTTGGATCTGAGGATGTCAGTTTAGATCTGAGGATGTCAGTTTGGATCTGAGGATGTCAGTTTGGATATGAGGATGTCAGTTTGGATCAGAGGATGTCAGTTTAGATCTGAGGATGTCAGTTTAGATCTGAGGATGTCAGTTTAGATCTGAGGATGTCTGTTTAGAAGTTATGGCGTTGCTTTAAGACCTGTGAGACATTTGCACAAAGCACAAGATTAACAAAGTCTCTTCTTTCAAGAACTCACCAGTATTCGCCGCAGCCTCAAAGGCGGTCTTTGGTCGCCTCTGCCCGATTTGTCGCAGCATAGAGAAGTCAATCTGCTGCCAGACAGAATCCTGTGCAGGCTCCGCCGCTGCCTGCTCTTGCTGCTCCGGTTCGTTAACGGAATCTCGTTTCGGAAGGACCGCAGACTGCGGCACCTGAGCCACCAAGCGTCGTTTTATGGTTGTTTTATCTCGGTCTGGTGTAGCTGCAGCAGTCAGGTCCGGCTTCCTGACTGCCGCATCCTGCTGCTGTCTCGACTGGATTGGCTTGGCGCTGGTGACCCGTTGGTAGAGCGGGCTGCGGCTCTTGGCCCGGAGCGTCTCTAGCGAGGCAGAGTTGCCGCTGCTGCTCTGCTGCTTGCGGTGGAGGCAAAGCAACAAAGGAGGAAAAGAGTGTTATGCTATGTGTGAGGAATATCCAATAAGAAGTTAATGTATTTCGTTTGTATAGCAACGTTTTTTTTTGAATGGCGTCTGACTAACGAAACCTTTTTATACATTTGGACGCCGTCTGAATTGAGTTGGGAGCTAAACGGATGCAGAAAATTCAAGGAAGGAGGGAAGGTAGAAGGAGTAAGTGGATTTTGGATTTTTCCTGTTTGCTCAAACTTGTGTGGATTCTTTGGCTGCTTGCGTTCAAAAGAAAAGAGCTCAGTCTAAAAAAAGGCTAACGAGTCAGAGTTTGCCTGCAGGTCGTTCCTCTTGGCCTTCTTGGAGAAGACTAAAAGCTGGTCAAAGCTCAGGCAGCCTCTTCTTTTTCTGTAGACCCACTTTGTCGCTCCAGGTGAGTGAAAATCGATTTTGTAAGGGACAGAATTCCTCCCAGCATTTTGAATGACAGGGTGAAACCTGAGTAGTCAAGGTAAGAGCTTAGTAACCCAATAAATCGATTTTCGTTGCTGGGTGGTAAAATGCGTCAGCACTACTTTTTCTAGCGACAGTAGACAGTAGTGTTGCTGCGCATGCTCTTAATTGTAATAAATATAAAATTGAGCCTATCTATAGCCTACGGTTGCCAGGAGGTTGGACGAGCTGCCCCACTGGGTCACGCGATGACGCGGACTGCTGCCACCGCTGGCTGGTGTCGAACTCGTGACCTCAACTGACCGACTTCGTGGCCGATTCGACTGTCGCTGTTTCGACTTATTATTGCTATTATTATTCGACTTCTTTGTCGATTGAACGGCGGCTAACCAGAGAGGCGCTGAAGAATTGATTGGTTTGGCTGCCTGGTTGTACACGTGTTGTTGTTGCTGTTGCTGCTGCTGTTGTTGTTGTTGTTGTTGCTGTTGGTGTTGTTGTTGTTTTTGCTGCACCTGCTGTTCGTCTGTTTGCTCTACCAAAGCTTGTCGCAGTCGGCCGCCGCGTCTTACAAGCGAGGCCAAACTTCTCAGTGGTTTTCGGCGATTGTGATGCACCTGACTGCTGACCGATGTCCTTCGTTTGCTTGACGACAAGCGGACGAGGCCTGTGTCAGTCTGGAAATAGAATGTAGTCGTGCGTCTTTGAATATTATCTATTGCTCTTGGTTATTAAATGTACGTGAATAGAGAGCTTCTATAGGACGTAGAACCGTCCATGGAGTTCAGGGTTTTGGCGGGTAGTTCTGAAGGATCTAAACTTTTGAGTCTGGTGAGATCTGTGTGTGTACACATGCTGAGAGTTCAGGATTTTGCAGAGTATCTGTTTGAGGGCTTGATGTGGAGTGGGGATTTGTGCGTACTTTCACCAACAGCTAAAACTGACCTTTTCGGAGTCTCGCGTTCTGGCGTAAGAAGCTGTCTGCAATCTTCTTCTGTCACCTTTGCCTTTGCTCGAAGCATTTCGAGTCGACGAGTTGCTTCCGGCAGGGGTCTCGGGAATGGCGGTCAGCCACTCGCGTACAATCTCCATCTTCTGCACAGGCTCCTCTTGCTCATCAAATTCATCCTCATCGTCGACTTCATCATCTTCAATAAAATCTGCTCGATGCTGCTCAACGTAGACAACGAGACGCTCGTGCTCGGCGTGCCATCGGCTGGAGGTTGTCATCTTTGTGCTCACTTTCACTCTAACTTTCTCTCTGGCTACCCGTTTAAGCTGTTAAAGAATGCTTCGAAGGAGCAGGTATTTTACAGCTTTTGTAGTCTACACCATTTGTAGTCGGATGGAGCAGCCATTCTACCGCAGTGGGTGTTCGATTAATATTGTTTTTTATTACATTGTTCTGTAAATTCTGCACCCAGAATCGTGCCTCGCCCTGGGGGGCTGGGTGCTCAGACATACGTTCGTAAAAGAGGGGGAGAGCTAGGTAACAATAAAATGAGACACAGTTGCTCAACACTGCTCTCAGCGCAGCCGTGTCAGTCAGTTTGTATGGGTGGCCACCCCACCCCCGCATGCTGGACGCAACTGCATGCTGCGACTGACAAAAAGCCAACACTGCCTCTCACCTGGGTGGCTTTCTCTGCCTACCTGTCTTCTCTACTCTCCCCCTTTCTCTCCTAACTCTACTCTCGTAATGTTAGAAAAATGCTAAAAAACAGAGTTCTATCCCATGTAGCTTTCAGCCTATAACTCTCTCAAGTTGACAGTGTGCTTCATGTCGTCCATTTGAACAGCAATTGCGTGCGTTCCATTATTTTGAGACTTTCCTCTTTAAAGAAAGCACTCACCAGGGGCTGCTGTACTAGCAGCAACCATTGTTCATCAGTCAACTTTAACCGTTGGGTTACTGCTGCAATGCATTCAATGAATTTCATTTTTTAGCCGTGAGAAAGCGACGTCCTACAAACTAATTTTTGCAGTGTTGATGGCAATTTAGGCACTGTTTTAAATGGCTTTTTTTCAGTCTGCCCAACTACTGCCAAACCATTGTCGAAGCTTTCATGGAGAAAAAAGTACATTTTCTCTGTGCTATGCATTTTGGCTAGCTTTGACAGGTAGCTTTCTGGTGCCAAAAAGTACTTGTCAACCACTGACTTCAATATGCTTGTGCGCTGTGTTAAATTGACCTCAATGTCGCCGTAAATGGACGTCAACTTGGCTCATTTAATCTAGTAGCAAAGGTGCAACTCGCTTAGGTACCAAAGGTACGACTAAGGTGCAACTCGGTCAGGTAGGTTGATTGCAACTCGGTCAGGTAGCTTAATTGCAACTCGGTCAGGTCAATTGCAACTCGGTCAGGTAGCTTAAGTACAACTTGGTCAGGTTAATTGCAACACGGTCAGGTAGGTTAATTGCAACTTGGTCAGGTAGCTTAATTGCAACTCGGTCAGGTCAATTGCAACTCGGTCAGGTAGCTTAAGTACAACTTGGTCAGGTTAATTGCAACTCAGTCAGGTAGCTTAAGTTGCAACTCGGTCAGGTTAATTGCAACTCGGTCAGGTAGCTTAATTGCAACTCGGTCAGGTAGCTTAATTGCAACTCGGTCAGGTCAATTGCAACTCAGTCAGGTAGCTTAAGTTGCAACTCGGTCAGGTAGCTTAAGTACAACTCGGTCAGGTCAATTGCAACTCGGTCAGGTAGCTTAAGTACAACTCGGTCAGGTTTATTGCAACTCGGTCAGGTAGCTTAAGTGCAACTCGGTCAGGTCAATTGCAACTCGGTCAGGTATGTTTATTGCAACTCGGTCAGGTTAATTGCAACTCAGTCAGGTAGCTTAAGTTGCAACTCGGTCAGGTTAATTGCAACTCGGTCAGGTATGTTTATTGCAACTCGGTCAGGTAGCTTAAGTGCAACTCGGTCAGGTTTACTGCAACTCGGTCAGGTTTATTGCAACTCGGTCAGGTTTATTGCAACTCGGTCAGGTTTATTGCAACTCGGTCAGGTTTACTGCAACTCGGTCAGGTTTATTGCAACTCGGTCAGGTTTATTGCAACTCGGTCAGGTTTATTGCAACTCGGTCAGGTTTATTGCAACTCGGTCAGGTTTACTGCAACTCGGTCAGGTTTATTGCAACTCGGTCAGGTTTATTGCAACTCGGTCAGGTTTATTGCAACTCGGTCGGGTTTATTGCAACTCGGTCAGGTTTATTGCAACTCGGTCAGGTCAATTGCAACTCGGTCAGGTTTATTGCAACTCGGTCAGGTTTATTGCAACTCGGTCAGGTAGCTTAAGTGCAACTCGGTCAGGTTTATTGCAAGCTCAAGTTCAATTCGGACCTCAGCTATCTAAATGCAACGCATGGCCACTTGGCAAAAATTGAATTAAATTGAATTGCCTCACCGGTGAGTCTGGCCACAGCAGGCGAAACTGCTGTCCTCGACTGCCCAAGCACCGCAGGTGCCTTGCATCGACTGTCGAAGATCTGTTGGCAGATGCACTGCTCTGTCTGAGCCGATCTTTCCAGCATCCTGCAGCTTGATGTTGCTGAGCCTGGAATGCCCATCTGCGATGATGCGAAACTGCAGGCGGCGCGCTGACGATCCGCTTTGGACATCCTGTCGACTGCACGACCGACGGTGCCGGTCTGTTCGACTCCGAGCTGGCTGAAGAAATTCTGGAAAGTGACCGGACAGTCAGAAAATTCCAGGTTGCGTCGGCAAATTCTTGGAAGCTGGCGTAGCAGGCCGCCTTCGAGTCCATGATCGGGGGAGGTCCGTGTCCTGAAGTTCGCCAAGGATTTTGAGAGTG